>VUYV01000320.1:791755-883919 GCA_008711295.1 Anarhynchus alexandrinus
TTCTTTAAATTTAGTTTTGTTTTGCTTTGTTTTGTTTTTTTTTTTTTAAAAAAGGGCTTTGATTTGGACAGTGCTGTTCCCGGGTGCTGTTTCCTGCCATTGCCACAGCGGGAAAACGCAGTGCTTCCCCCTGTCTCCCACCGCCCCGGCCCGCAGAGCGCCCCGCCGCCCGCCCGGCACCCACCGCGGCTGCCCGGGGCGAGGCCTGAGGGAGAGGGTCCGGGCCCCGCTACTGCCGTGCGGCCGGAGCGGCCGAGCTGCGAAGTCATTAGGGCTGGGGGGAGGCACCCGCATTAAGGCTTAAATAATTCCCAAACCAGCTTTCAGTAATTTGCCTTTTCTCCCCTCTTTGGTTGATGAAGGGGGTTCCTCCCCCCCCCCCCCAAAAAAAAAAAAAACCAAACCAACCCAACAAACCAACAACCCCAAACCAAAAAAACCCAAACCGTAAGCATCCTGCATACTAGCCCTTTTTAAGGCAGTCTGGCATCTTACTGAGGAGCAATTCTACATTCCTGATGGCGGACGCAGCATCGCCTGTTCCGCTTGGGCCACACGGCCCCGTGGTCCCTTTCCAGGTGGGAAAGAGAAGGGAGGTGGGTTATGGGGCAGGTAAAAATGTTCTGCGGCTCCTGTGCTTAGGCACACCGTGTTAGACAGGAGTATTTGCACTGAGGAGCATGTGGGCCCATAGGGGAATGAGGTGGTGACAAAGAGCTCCATGCGCTCCCAAATTAGCCATTTGGAGGGGAAAAAAAAAAAAAAGGTTTAATCTGGATTGTGCAAACAGCTCTGATACAGGAGGCACTCACCTTTTGCTGCTCTCAAGCTGAAATTCTAGGGCACTTGGCCATGCGGCTCTTCCACTCCAGACTCCCTCTTTACTGTCACTCGTTCCAGCCTTCAGCTATTGTAACCACATGTTTGAAAAAAAATTTGGATAGTTATTATTGCTATGGTTTTTTTTTTCCACCAGGACACCAGCTTGCTGATGCAGTTTGCCACAGGAGGTGCAGAGGACTGATGGAGGAAGATGAGAAGCAGTGATGGGTTAATCAGACCAGCGTAAAGAGCACTGTTCCTGCACATAAAGCTCTCCATTTGTCTTCTAAGGGCTGGAGGTATCTCATCTCATGGCTAACAGCAGTGATGGATAAAATAATATCCATTCAACTACCTGCCTGAGAGCATGGAAAGAGACTAGTAAGATAGGAGAAATCATCACTAGACTGTTGTTCAGTCATCCTAAAAGCTTTGCTTCCACTCCACTGCTTCTTCGCATGCTTATCCTCACAAACCCTACCCTGCCCTTGGGCCTCTTCATTTACTCCTAGTATCCTCCCTAGGTATAGACCTCCATTTGTACTCCCATGGTGCTGCTTCCAGACATTAATGTCTGGAAACACATAGCTAGGGTTCCCAAACAACCTTAACTCTGCCCTAGAGGCAAAGATTTATGAAAAAATCCTCTCTGTTTAATATAAGCTGGGACCACAAACAACGAAATGCCTCCATCACAGTAGTGCAACTGCAGAAATTCCAGCCTACAGTTAGCCAAACGTAACCCACTGAGTGCTGTGTTCTTTTATTTTCATATTTCTGATTAGGCAAACAACATAATGAAAGCCTCGCTCCCTATTCTTTCGTAAGACTGCATGACTCACCACTTATGTAAGCCTTATGCAGGAGTTGGTCATAGCTCCACTGATGATACTACGTACTGGTTTGCAATTAGTGCAAGGCTTCAACCTCCCTGATCTGTACAATAAAAATGGGTTTCTCTCAGTTTACATGTTGTGAGCAGTGAGGCTTTGGGAGCCCAGGAAAAGCAGGGAATCTGTAGGGAACTGTGATAGTTAAAACCTTAAAATTTTAGGTGGATTCTCTAAAGAGTTCAGCATTGGCATTGCTTTTCTTTCTCCCTCTCTCAAATGACTGGATAAACAGCTTGGAGGGTCTGAAGAGTTCAAAATCATCTGGCTTTCAGGTATAGCGTATGGGTAAGAACAGTGGGATTTATTATGTGGACTGCCACATCATCTTTGATGACGTTTTAATTAATATGAGACAGCAATATTGAAAGAACACGGTTATCACACGATATCAGAATTTACTTGGGAGCCTTTGTTGTCCATTTCAGAACCTTAGCAAGTTTGGACTTAAATGCAAGTCCAACCCTGCCATTCAGAAATGAAGAGCTCAGCTCAGCATTTACTCTTCCTTCTCCCATTAATTTCATGTTAGCACAAATAATAAGAAAGTAGTGGATGAAGCAGGCTAGAAGTTTCTCAACACAGCTGCCTGACACTTTGTACACTCTGTGCAGGTTCTGTAGTTCCTACTTTAGTGACTCACAACAGATCTCTTCTTTCGTGGGAGAAAAAAAAAATAAAAGAGTAGTTTTCTGCTCCCTGAACACAGCAACGATGCACCACAGTCTTCACTGGCTTTTGCAGGCAGGGAGCAAGAACACAAAGTATTTCACTGACTTCATAGCAACTGTCTTACACCCATTTAAAAAAGAAAAGAGGAATGACCTTTGAGTGAAAGGTAGTGGACTTCTCTTTACTTGTAACAACGGTAGAGGCAGCAAAACCAGGCTCACCAAGAAAAGCTAAGAATTACTAAGAAAAACTTCAGCATCTAGGTCTCAGCTGAAGGAATGGGACTGTACCACATCAGCGATACCCTGTGAAGTAGGAGTGTTGACGTCACCCCGGAGCCTAGAATAGCAATCCCTTGAGGGCTGGGGAGATGGAGAGAGCCACTGAGTTAGTAAGCGTATATTCAGCATTTAGCTTGAATGTTGGAACAGGGAAATTATAAATGGCCCTAAGTAGCAGAGAGTGTTTTTACCATGTATCTAATATATAAATACCTCTCCCGGAGGAGATAAACTCCCAAGTGCAGACTTGCCAGCGCATCCTGACTCCAAGGCACCTGCCCTACTCAAGCCCTTCAAAAACTGGACTCTCAGCAATTTTGTGTGATAGTTTTGTGTAAACTACAGTTGCTGAATTAATGATCTAGACAATGAGATGCCATATTACCCTGTTTTTCCAACCAGGACTTCTTTGTCCTGTGCTATCATTTCCTGAAGCATTTCCAAAGGACTTGAAAGATTTTTTGCCTTCCCCAAAAGACGGTGTCTGTCAGATGAGGAAACCAATGCAGCAGGCAGCATAATACCGCACCCAAAGTCACCCAGAGGTTTATAGCAGGAGAAGCCAGATCTCCCTGCTCCTAAAAGACCAAACAGGTAGATTACTCCACCTTTTAAACCATCTCAGTGACTATGCTACCTAACTTAATTCCTTCCTAATTTTTCCTCATGGTTTAAGTAATTACTTGGCCCGTACATTGGGAGTAAGCCAAGTTTGGATAAAGCTGCTGTGGAGTCTCTCCAGATCTATTTTTTCGTCGTCTGTATGTATCATTTGAGAAACCACAGCCACCAACAGCATAGGAGACACTGTGTCATCCTTCCTTGCTGAAGCACCAAGATGTGGCTGTTCCTCAGCGCCTCTTCCCTCTTAAGAGAGGAAACTGCTTAAACTGTTATTACTAGATTTGACATAGGAATCACAGCAGCATGCACAGAGAATGCAAGTCAGGTATTATCCCCCCAATGTTATTATTCATCTACCCAGTTCCTTCTTTTAAAAATAAAATTATTTTATGTTGGAGAAAGGTGTTACCTTTTTGAAAGGACATTAGTCAAATTACTGTTTTCTCTAAGACTGTTTTGTCAAATGAATTGCTTAAATTACCGCTTCCTGTGACAGCTTTCCCTGAAGGATACATCCTGTAACAATAACTTTCACACTGCTTTTTCTAGTTATGCCTGCCTGGATATCTTTGTCACCGATGGTATATCATTATATGTGGACTTTTATTTTTTTTTGGCAGATCTCAGTGTGTAACATTTAAAAATCTATTGGAAAATTCCCTCCCTCCTCACCAATGCCGTTATGAGGATTCCTCTCTCATTTTCACACTGTTACACAGTAATATCATTGTTTACTGAACAGATTTTATGTATCTGCTCAGTCTTAGCAGGGGCAAAACATTCTCCCTCTGTGAAGAGCTTTTTCGCTATGTGCTAGTGATGGGGCATTACGAGTCCTGGCAGTATTCATTCACTACCAAACTGCGTTAATTGGTAGATGAGGAAAAAAGCCCTGATTCAGTTGCAGGCTAACATCAGTATAACCAAACGCACTTCAAACATGTATTTAACTGGGGAATCAAGACATGAAGATCTCTTCAGATGGCTACTAAAAATCACTGCCATTACCTATCTCCATGATTTTTGAAAAGCACATCTCAAAATTTATCTGGAGTTCAGCCAAAAATGGAGCCCACAAGATCATTCTTTGCGAAAATCAACCAAAACCTGTGTATCAGGCTATCCCTTTTCAGGAGTGCAACTCACCTCTAATTGGTCCTTTCCATACAGCAGTACCAATACACACCCAGAAACTGGAGAAGGGCTAATCTTCTGCGGCTGTTTCAATCACATACATGCGGCATCCCAGATGAGACGCTTTTTGGCTCTGACGAAGGCCACGTCCTCGAGGAACAGCATCAGCCCATCCGTGTCAGTGGAGCTGCATTTACAACGGCTGAGGAACTGGGAACTTAGTCCTAATGACTCAGTAGCTCAAAGAAGGGAAGTGCTGCAGGATTTTATGAACAACAAAAAAAATCCCATCAAGTCCTTTTGAAAGACTTGTCCCTTCTGTTGTAGCTTCTTGTAAAACAGAGAACTGCACTACTACAACACAGTCAAAATTAGCCAAGTTTATCAACCTTGGAATCAAAAGCGAAGTTGGTCTCGTGACTTGAGTACAACTGTCTATAAGTGACTGTCATCTGAAGCCAAAACTTATAGGTATAAAAGCTCAATTCTCTACAGCTTTACTTGGGAGGACAAGATTTATTGGCTGTAGTAGACTCAATTCTCCACATGGTGTAGCCCTTCGAGAAGGGGCTGAGCCACAGTATGAAGTTATGGATTTAAAAATACTCCTCTCCATTTTTAATCACCATTTCTATCAATCTATCCATTCACCATCTTGCTAACGTTTCTTTTGTGGTGGGTCATTATCGTTCCAAAGAGCCAAACACCTACAACCTTTAGCAGATTCTCTTTTCTGTAGGTTAGAATTTAGTTCTTACACCAGAGATGGGCAAGTTGGCTATACGAGCCTTAAGTGTTCAGCAAAAGGATGAACACAGAGCATAAACACTCGGAAGAATGTAAAANTTTACCTCGCCTTTTAAAAATGTGGTTTGAAACCAGAAGGAACAATTATGGTAAGTTTTAACTTCAGCTGTTGAAATACCAGTGCAGTGTGTTTTACCCGGACAGCGTACCCAGTCCCCATAACCACTCACAGACCAATCCAAGGTTTTGTTGTATACCTTTCTAGATTTTTGTTCAACAGCATTTGTCTGCTGAGCTGTGTGGGTAGTAGGTCACATCATCCACACTGGCACAACATTTTTGGAGTAGCGTGGTGCTCAGATTTTAGCATCTTTAGAGGAAAGAATTTTTCAGTAGTTCCTTGTGGTATACTTTTTTTTTTTTAATTTAAAGATTATACTCACTGTTTCATGCTGAAATGTTTTTCCTTAATAAGATTTAATTTAATTTTTTTTCAGCTTGTTTCTTAATTTTACATCTGTAATTTGATTGTTCTTTATCCCCTTTTTACTGAGGTAGGAAAACAAATTTTAAAACCACAAGCATTCCACATGAGTGATTTTGGAATCATGCACAGATAAAGTAGCAACTACCAACTGCAGCATTGAATACTTGGAAACTGAGAAGGCTAAAATACAAGCTTTTAAAAATACTACATATCTATAAGCTATTTAATGGTAAACATGTTTGAGTATGGAATATCATTAGTCAGGAATTGTTTCAGATATTCTTTGATGTGAAAGGAATTCACTTTACACAGGTACAGTTAAACAAATAAAAAAATCAGATAATACTTTATGGAATAAAAGTAGGATTATTCTGAAGTAACTCTTCTACTTCAAAATGCATAGCAGCTATATTATATTCCAGAACAACTTTTGCCAATAAATCAGCCCGTAGACCTTTAACCACATACACTTTTGAGATTAAATGCTTAAAAATGTTTTTTTTTTGAGAATTATACTAATATTCAGTCTTTTAAACATTTTAAACAAAAGCTAGTACTGTAAAAAATCTAGTTGCTAGGATGGATAATTTGAAGTTGTATGAAAAATAGAAATGTATTTAAAGATAATATGAATCATTTAGTCAGTGCCACACTCTACAGGTGGCACCCCCACCCCATTCTTCCCCCACCCCCAAAGAAGACTTCTAGAACAGACTTTTGGTTTTGTGTTTTTAATAAGTTCATAAAAGCCAAGGATTTATAAAAAGCACATGCAAGTCCATTTACATTAACAGATCAGCGAGAAGCTGCAAATTTTCCTTAGTACAGGAACTGTGTCTTTAAGATTGGAAGTATTAAATAAAACAGGACACCACCACTGGCAGCTAAGGTGACAACAGCAGCTTTGCTGAGAGCTGAATTCCTAGTTTATTCCTGGGGCACAAGGATGCATGGGGGCATGACACCCAAAACCAATTAAAATTCTCTACAGCTTTGGAGAGAACAGCCAAATTGGTTTGTTTTTACTCTTTTACTGATCCATTTTAAGTCATACGAACAGATCTACAATTTTTGAAGTGTTTTTTAACTGCAGCCTCGATTCTTGGTTTCATCTTCCTCTTGAAAGAGGGAATGTAAGTGGATATAAATGGGATCAGAAAAAGAGATGTCAAGAAAAGGTGCAACAGTCCCACCTTCAAATACCATGAGCAAAAGAAACAGATTCTTGGACTGCCTGCCCTCTCCAACTCCATTTTGTGAAAAGCCAACTGACCAGTTACCGAAACAGCGAGGCACCACTTTTTGCAAATCTCTACAGATCCTTTAGCACTGAGCAGAACAAGAGAAAAAGCCATTGGAAGTATCTTAAAGACCTTCTTTATGAGAACAAAGTAACAGTTTGTATTCTTGCTTCACCATTCATCTTGCAATATTTGTACTTTCACTTGAAGTAAACAAGATACTTTCACACTGAACAAAAAACTAAGAATAGCTTTCCCTTTTCTCAATAGCTTATGGATAGGAAGGACATTAGGCATATTTAACTGTTCCTAGTTTAAGACATACAGTAATTTAATGTTGCTGCAAGAACGTGGTTTTCTTCTGAAAATCTATCGATCCCTTCCCCCTCTGAAGATTTCCTTCTGTAGCACACTGGTACCTTGAAGACAGAGCCAATGTAGTACTCGGGTTTGCTACAAATAATCCAATCCTTCCTTCCTTGAAAGGAAATGGGTATTAGAAGTTGTCTGACAGTCAGGAAGACTGACATTTTCTCTATCTGCAGAAGATATGACCTGTAACTTCTGTATATGGTCCAATTATGTCTCTGGCCAAAAGTGATTATCTTAAGTAAAATACAGTGAAACCATTCCCCCTCTGATCAACCAACACCTCAGCCTTGGTCAAGGTATAAAATTTTAAGTGCTTACAGGGAACTGGAAAGTTTTTGACATAATTTACAGTGAGACCCATGAACATTTAATGGAATTTCAATTATCAGTCCACAACTTGTGACAAACATAACAGTTACTGTCACCTCAGTGGTAAGAAATATTATACCAAGCAATTGCCAGTGGTGTATGGGACTGTAACCAAATTGATGATTATGGTGTAAATGGGTTTTCTGTAATATAATAAGTTTTCCATAATTATCAACTGTCAGTCATCTCAATATCCTGCCAGGCTTTCCATTTTTTGTGATTAAACCTCTGTGGCAGTAGAATTATTTCCCCAGTTAACTAGTGATGTAAGTTACACTGCATATGCTGGATGCTGGCAATAATGAAAGCACCAACATTAAAACAAAATTCTCACCACTGATGGAAGTGGCATACAACGATTTTGATGCAACAAGTGAATCTCTCATGCCAACCACTGTATCCTCTTTTTTTTTTTTTGGATGGTGTGCCCCATGACCATTCAAGTAACGTACAGGAAATCAAGAAAGTTGTTCTTGGAATTTCACAGAAATCACACAGAAGTCTTACAACCCACGGCAACATCCATGGTTCTTATTGCAATAAAAAGTCAGTACGTAATCTTCATCCCATTTATATTAAGATTTCTTTTAAAGAAAAGGTGCTGACATTTTGTATTGTTTCACCTATGAGGTAGATGGCACTTTCATATAAATAGTGTAAATCAGATATTAAGTTAGCTCTGAGCCTGCAACAAGCGCTGCACCGCTGACTGCTCAAGTCAATTACTAAATCACAAATATGAAATAATTCCTCGTGTTAAGAGATGAACAGTAAGTCTTTGAAAGGAGAGTGGTGGCCGAGCGCACAGACAGGTGCCTTCCCTCGACAAAGGTCAGTGGAATTCTGGCTTTAGCCTCCAGACACCTTCACCATTCGGGCTTCTGTGGAAGGTGCAGAGATTGCGGAGAAGTTCTCTAAAGACGCAGGACTGTGCCACAGGCAGTTTGGACTCAAATTCCTGCAGTATTTCCTGAGTGCTAGCCTCACCGTCCACGCGGGCCTGGAACGCTATGAAGTTACGCACATCCACGAGCAGTTCATCGTATTCTGTTGAACCCAGGGCTGGGGTGGGTGCTTGCTGATGATTTTCTTCTCCCTCGTTCCCTGTCCGTTGTGGTAAAATAAGGTGGTTTCTTGCCCTCATCTTAGCTAATAAAGATGAAGAGTCTAGTGCACTGGACGATGATTCTCCAGATCTTCCATCAAAGTGCCCACTGGAATTACACTTCTTTACATTTTCTTTCTTTATTGTATCTGCATCCTACAAATAAACATACAGACTATGGAGAAAGTTGGATTTTGAGATCCACAGAATCTGTTAAACAAAATCTGCCTGCTGTTTAGACTTAAACAACAAACATGAACACTCAGAAGCCAGTAATCTGAAATACACAATAAAGAACTAATCTGTTCTGGTCTCAACTTTAGAATTTAGGAAACTAAAGATAAGCATTGCTGGTCTTGAGACAGATAACCAGACCATGTTGCAATTTGTGACTGTTCTATCTAATTAGACTTCATCAAGATGCTGTATCAAAACATGAAAAATTGAATTAATGGGTGACTAGAAATTCTAGAATTCTACATAATCATACAACAAATGGGTATGAGACACATCTACAGTATAAATCAGATCTGTTGTGTAAATAAGAACATTTCACATATATCAGCTATTAAAAGAGAAATGTTAGCTTGTGCCTCTTACCTTGCACTTCTTTGCAGGTGATGCGCAAGTGGAATGTGAAGAAAGCAGCATGGAGTTTCTTTTTTGACCAAACCGACTCCTAAAAACCCACAGAAGAATTAACTCCATAAAACATCCTTCTCAAAATGATTAGGATAGTTTTGCCAAAGACACTGACTGGGTTTGCATTTTAGGGTTCTCAAGAGCCCTCTGCCAAACTCTCTCTCCTCTACTGTGCAACAATAATGCTTTCTTTGTACTGCAGAATGGACTTTCTAGGCTTGTAATATGCCTTCATGTCTTTATTAAATATAAAACATGAAACTCCAGTTCGATACGTGTTACTGCAAATACCAAGTGTCAAAAAAGATAAATCCATAGCATCCTAAGGAACTCTTCTGTTTTTGGAAAAGCAGTGTAAGAACTGAACTTACTTTATTCCTGATGGTGCACCTGAAAGACCACTCATGCCTGTCCAGGTCGGCACACCAGAAGCAGCTCCTAAACATCGCTGTCGAGACACCTTTAAGGCTCTTAAGGCATCCTGGGCCACTCTGTTTGCTTCTGCTTCCACCAGCACATGATCTGCACTGGAAGCTTCCATAATGACATCATGCTTCATAACACTGTGTACCCCTAAAAACCAGAAGATACATGAAAAGGTGAAGGACATCTCTTAATTTACATGGCTGTCTGTAAAATTAAATATTCAACACTTAAGTGAATGCCACAGTCACTTTTTTTTGCTTTTTCAGGTTGATTATATTCAGGACTTCAGTATAGTAATTTCTAATAAAAGAACCCGCTCCTATCAGTTAAGCAATCAATTTGACAGCAAACCACTTCTGGCGTGCTGATGAGGTCATTATTCACAACAGACTTGGCAATTATGTGGGTAAATCGATCATTTCTATTGTTATGGACAGGACAGACAGAAGTGAAACCCTTGTGTAAATGAAGGTTGGTTACATCCTTATCTCCAGAAGATACACTGCATTAATTCTATATCCAGAAGTGTTTCTGGAAGGCCGCAGACCTCTCTGTAATGTTTATGCCAAAGTAATTAGCACTCATAAGGGGAGCATTTCAACAATGACCATTTGAATGTTTCACTACAATAACAGAATAGATTGTATTGTAGCTCTAACCATCAGAGTAACGGAACTGCTCCTTCCCTTGCTTCCGTAAGTTTTATATACCTCTGTAAGTAGCCTGATACTGTTGAGCAGCCAAATAACAATGGTTACCTGATTTTTTGAAGAGTTTCTCCAAGACGTAATCATCATTTTTCTTTGAGTCTTCCTCCTTCTCTTCACTGTTCTCCTTTCGGTATCGCTTTTGTTTCACTAGATGAGGAATGCGCTCTCCTTCAAATTTGGCATCTTTGTGATGTTTCTTCTTAGACTTATTTTTGTGGCTCTCGTTTGACAGCATATCCACCCTGTGCTTTGTTTTTGAGGTACATTTATAATGATTATTATCTAATTGCCCATCTTCACTTTTAGCAACCTGCTTTTCCCAAGAGCCAGCTGCACCACACATAAGGCTAAAATCTCCCTTGACATTTGTATTAGCTGCTCCATGTACTTCTTCAGCCACCACAGCGTTCAGACCTTTGGCATTCTCTGAGGACCCTGCATCACCTGGCGATGACTGGGACACAGATTTGTCAGCTCTCTCCAAGCTTTCCTCCTTGCTTTTATTCAATGAATTTATATTAGTAGCAGCCTGCGCATTATCTTTTGCATAGCTGTTTTGATCAAAGGTTTCCAAGTTTCTTGTGGTTTCCTCACTTGTCTCCATTGCTTTAGAAGAAGAATTTGTCATGTGGGTGGTTAAGTAGGAATTGGATGACTTGCTGTAATTTGGTGAGCTGCTTTCTGGAAGATGGAGGTCACCTTTAGAAGTGTCATTATCAGGTGGCTTTTCAAGTTTCCGTTTAAATCGGTGTTTTGGGACTTGAACATCTGAACCAGTACCTGAGGGATGAATGAAATTAATGTCCATTTATCAAACACTTCAAACATTTTTTTCTTTTAAACAAATAGAAAAAAATGTGTACCTGCAAAAATTGCGCTTGTTTCTGTCCCCTGAGACACATCTGGGCTGCTCAGGGTAAAAAGTTCATAAAGGTCATTCGATTTGAAAAAGCGCCTCTGCTTAGGATCTTTCAGCACTCTGTTCGTTAAAAACTGTTTGAAGATTTGTCTGAAAAAGAAAAAAAAGAAAGTACTTTATGCATGAAACAATGTCTAGCTATGTTTAAGTACTGAATACAGTACTTAACAGAAAACTGTATAAGCGCAAATGTTACCCTGCAGAACAATTAAGCCATGGGAAGATTATGTTAGTTTCCAAAAGACAATCTTGAGTTAGTAACTTTCAAACCACCAACTAAATTGTTAAACACAGGGATTTATTGTTTTGCAACAACCCCATAACACAACAGGTAACCACCATCCTGAAATGTCCTATGAGGCATCCCGTACCCAAGCAATAAATAACTTCACAGCTAGAATTTTTTTGTCCATTAAAACTGAAAAGCTTGCATATATTACAATAAAACTATCAGAAAGCTCCTTGAAAGAAAAACAAGAGCTTGTTAAAATGACAACATTTTAATGGTTCAATTGGTTGGAGGAATCAAAAGCAGCAGAGTAGATCCGTCTTATGGCGATGACTGGATGACAACCACTGAAAAGGGAAATCAGACTTGTGGTTGAGAGGAAGGGAAAAAAAAAGAGTCCATCTGCAGAGGACTGAAAGGAACAAATTTGGGGGAGAACTCAGCTGCAAAATGTCTTCTACTATTGGTAAATCTACTTCTATCCCATATTTATACTACATAGCTTTCGATTGCAAGTTCTAGGCACTATTTTCCTGCACAAAAAATACATCCTGAAATAGAGCTGGAAATCAGTTCTCAAGAAGTGTTTTTGTCCTGGTTTTGGCTCTACTGGCATTAAGCAAGGAAATTATTTTTAAATCCAATTGGCAAAAACTAAGTTTGAACATAGGTGCCAGCTACTGTAATAGCTTCCTGCAAGGATGAGCACATATTTGCAGGATGGAAAAGACAACTTGCTGTAAGTTCAAAGGCCATTGCATTGTTCTGGAAATAAACGAATTTCTGATGGCTGTCCTGACCTTTAGAGCCCACTTCCTTGATGTGGTCAGTGTTGTTCAAACAGAAGCATGCCAAAGGAACGCAAGCCAACTAACAGTGGATGCTTTGTGTGTCCATGTGGTAAAAAAGATTAAAAAAGGCACTCAGTAAGTGCTGGTATTTCATTATTTAGAGCTTTTCATTCATCTGCATTTTCAAAGAGGATCTTCCCGTTTTGAAGTGTAATGCCTAGCCAGAGGATTCCCATGTACATACATTTGGAATTCGTGTGAGTGAAGCTAACTACTGAGACAGCTGAATGGGAAAGCAAAACAAAAACATTTCATTAATCTTGAAATAAAAGCACTTTTCAAGGCTCTAGCTACATATTGGAATAAATAATGTGAATATGACTGGTGGTTCTTGGGACTTATTTCTCTCACTTTGGAATGATTTGGGAATAAAATCAAATTGGGTTTGCAGAGTAGTAAAAGGATGTACGTACCACATACGTCTCTATATATCTTAAGGACAATGTAAAGAACTCGTTCATTTCAATTTTGTATTTCAGACTTGCTGAGTCTCATGTTCTGAGTAAGGGGCTCATTTTTTCCTGACTATGCCTCATACTCCCTCATTTACAGTGAATTCTGGATGTGCTGGACACAGCTGCTGGAACAGATTGATGTGGGTCTTGGAGCTAGGGAGGCAGCAGCACAGCCCCGTGGACGGGAGCCTAATATTGGAAGGCTTGCCCATTTCTTCGTGGTTTTCCGTGACATGCCCATCATGACCAAGGTTGGGGGTTACGAGGCATGTGTGTACATGCACAGGTTTGTCACAGTTATACCACCTCAGATTCGCTACAAACATTTTCTTGAGCATACGGCTGGATCCAAGGAATTGTGCTGACTGACCTGTGGTATATCTTCTCTTCGATAGTACCTGCAGTGAGAAGCCTATACACAGTCACCTGTTTCTTCTGGCCTATTCTCCAAGCACGTTCCCGAGCCTGGAACACAAAAGGTTTGGTTACTGGACATCAGGCTCTTTGAAAAGCGTTTGACACAGAGCTACTGATACCACTGTTTCAAACCCAGTTTGGACATTTAACAAATAGTTCAAGAAGCAACATAGCTGTGGTATTTCTACAGCATTAGGACAACTAACTCAGCAGGAGAGGAAAACAATTTAGAAAGCTTACATATGTAAAAAGACAAGTCTCCAGTTGTACCAAGAAATCTATGCAAAAAGTCTCAAAAAATAAATTATGTTAAAATTAGAACTCGTATCTAGGATACGTACTTTATATAGACTTATTCCAAAAGGGATCTGTTTCACAGTACAACTTTAATATACACATTTCCTTTGATCTTTTCTTCTTTTTCTTAGCTGAAAACTTTCCTACCAACATCTTGAACCAACTGCTTAAAGAGACCACTCTAGGTCAGACTACACACTCACAGATCTCAGAGCTACGTAGGATTTCCATCAAAAACAATTTTTTCCTCTCAAACATGTAAGCCCCATATACTGTTAAGGGATCTGATACAGTCTCATCACACCATCAGATATTGGCTTAACAGCAGCTTTGAGGGCTTATCATACTACATATCATTATTTAGTGATAAAGCCAATTTAAGCAACACTTGTTCTCCTTTTCTTACCCTGCACTGCTACCACAAACAGTCATGCCTGTTCAAGAACTTGCACAGCTGTACTCTCCCTTCAGAAACATCTCGTTTGTTTATTTATTTAAAAAACCAGGCTGTTTCAGCTGTTTGTTTGGCTACACTCTAAACAGACTATATGAATCGACAATATTGAAAAGTGGTAAGGTATAACAGCATAAAGGGGATGTGGTGGCAACCACTTAAATTGGCTTTGCCACAAGAGTAATCATAATGTGGAACTGCACCCTAAGCGACCATTGCTGGGAACAGCAACTTAGGGAAGAGCAACATACTGCTTTAACATTATTGGAGGAGATGAATGTCATTCCATCTTCAGTTTTATTTCAACTTAGCTGGTAAATGGAATGGAATGAACCAAACTCACCTGTGTGTCTGTACTGGGATTCCAGTCAGGATCATAAATAATAACCCGGTCAGCACCAGTCAAGTTAACTCCAATGCCACCAACACGAGTTGTTAGAAGAAAAATAAATATGGATTTGTCCTATAACACAAGAAAGAATTTACTAAAACAAGAATTACTAAAGTACAAGACATTTTTTTTATTTCCTGGATTCTTTTATTATCAGCATTATTTGCAAAGATGCAAAGGGAGCCGAGAGAAGGAATACATTTCCTTGTTTGTCTAATACCTCTTTTGACAAGTAGATCTAAATTTAATTTACTGTTGTCCAATAGAATTTCTTTTCCCCCTTTTCAACTGTGTTTTTTTCTCAGCAGAAAACCCAACATAAATGTGAAAAAAGTGATAACTTTTTCCCCCCCTCTCACAAAGAAAATGATTTCATTTGACTGAACTCCCCAGTTTTGTGTTTCAAACCTGAAGTAGTATATTTAAAAACAGAGCAAAAAGGAATGCAAGAACTCAATCATACTCCCTAATAGGCAATGTGTGGGATGCAACATCTCACCTCATTATATCTTGTTATAAGGGGTTGTCTGGAAGCTATTGTTGTGGTGCCATCCATCCTGAGGTAGGAATAGTTTCTGTCTCTCACAAAGACTTCAAGTATCTGCAGCATCTGTTGTGATGGAAAAAATCTAATGAAATCCAGACGTGAAGACTGAGCAACTGTCTGATCAAGTTATAAGAATTTCTGATACTAACTGCAGTGCCAATCAAACAGACAAGATGATGACCAAAAACTTGTGAATCTTAAATGAGCAGAAAATTAATTAACTTATGTAACTGGGGGAAAAAAAATAAATAGTTATTTCACTACTGAATGCACAAGCGGAATGTTTGTGCTTGGTTTGGGAAATCCAGAGCCATGGTCTCAAGGCAACTGACCAGGTAAACGGTGCAGCATTCTAAGGGAATCCACGGAAGCAAGACAAAATTATTAATACATAGGGAAAACAAATGAAGGTCACTGTCTGTGCTGCTGGCCCAAAGCACGCGGTCCTGAGGATTAGATGTGCACGTGCACTAAACAGAGTGAGCAAACTGACTACCAATTCTATCCTGAAACTACACAGTAGGGACAATAAATACATCACCACTGCTTCAGCCTGGTATTATATGGGTATAACTGATACAAGCTTTGACCCAGTACATTGAATTCGGGCAACGCTGCCACAGCACTGTGTCATTTCAGTAAAGCTTACTGAGCTTGGGAACTGGTCTCCAATTATTCCAAACACATTAGGAATTTTGGTATTTTTTTCCATAAAATGTTAATTTTCGGAGCACACTACAAAAGGTGGTTCTAATTGTCTTGCTGGGACACACACACACTTTTTTAATTTTAGTAATAACTAAAACTAAAAGCAATTAGCTCATCTTACCTGTCTTGACTGAGTAAAAAACAACACTCTGTGACCTTGCTTGTGCCATATTTTCAGCAAGGATTCTACCACTATCATTTTTCCAGAACGTTTCCAATATCCAAACTGATCTGCTTCCTCCACTTCAGCATCTGGTACACCTTTCAAAATCCTGGGACCACCAGAGAAGAGGTCAGGGTGGTTGCAAATCTTTCTCAAAGCTACTAGTCCTGAGAAAATCTAAAGAATACAGGAGAAAAATATTTTTATTTTCTTGACAAATACTTGTATCTATATGCATTGTGGTTGAGAAAAATAAACAGCCATGGATTAAACCAATCATCATCCAGAAGTTTGTTTTTAATAGTGGTTTGCTCTTTAGAGAAGCCAATGGACACTAATACTCATTTCATGGAAAGTTTTAGGAAAAATCAGTACAAGAGAAGGTGAATAAAATTTTATATTCTTGTGAGCCTATTCTGGTGACAACATTAAGAGAATTCTGCAACAATTTCCACATTAGCAAACGCAATCCCTAGCTGTAACTCACAGTCAAATTTTTCCTACTTCGTGGAAAAATTCCACCACGTTTGTTACTTGAAATTATTGTGTCCTTCCTTCCAACCCCCACGATGTTAGCAGGTAACTTAAGACGGACCTTGAGGATAGCAAGTATACCCACCAGAACAAAGAACAGATAAGTAAACATATTTGAACAAACATATGAAGCTGAAAATTTCCACTTTTGATGCCATGTTAGAAAGGTTCTGTTCAGTTATTCATTCAATAATATTACAAGTGTTATTTACTCTTCTGATATAATGGGCACTCATAAAAATGAACTAGCTTGAAACAGCAAATCCCTCAATCTTCTATCACTACAAGCTGGATGAGCCTGCTCATAATTTATGGTTTGTTTGTACAATGGGGTTTTTGTTTTTCTGCTGGGATTCACTGTTGTCATCACAAAACAACTAATAAAAGCATTGACATTTACTGTTCAAAATTTTCAGAACTCTAGCAAATATGATAGCCCATTCTGTAACATCTTAGAGAAATTTCTGCAGATAGTCGTGTACAAGCCACCTCTTGAAGATCAAGCCCCTTAAAATAGTTTTCATTAGGATAGCTAAAATGGCTAGGCACTTGAAAAAACTTGGCCACTTTACATTTGTGAGATCTGGAAAAATAAAAAAGTCAAAACAGTGATAAGGTCAACATCTGATTTGTATGGCACTACAATATACATGGCTGAATTGACCATACAACTAACTGGAGACACTGGGGGTGAGGGGAGAAGGGATTTCACAGTTCACAAGAGAAGGAAATGCGGTAAATTACACATTACAACCAAGACATATTCTCCTCTTACAAACAACACATCTGTAGCGTGCAGCTAAAATGGGACTGAAAAAGGTCCAGTGCATGCATGCAATAGTCAAACGGACCAGATGCGTGCAATGTAGAAGTCACGAGGACTAGCAGACTTTTTACACAGGCAACAGCAGGCATTTGACACTGTATTTCAATTACAGATACCATCCTGGCCACAGCAATTTTAACACCTACATTGTGAGGATGGAGGCACAAGATGTTGAAGTGACTTGTAAGACAATAACAAGGATGCTTGCTATTTGCTCTGCTATACATTAAGACACTGTGAAATCATCAACTGTTGCATCATGAAGTTATCATACTTGAACTGTACTCTCAGGACAAATTATTCTTTTACTTTGCTTCACTTTTGCAATTGGTTAAAAGCACGCATACAGTTACCTACAGCAGCTCATCCAACAAGCCATAATTTGTTCCCAGGACAACAAACACATTGCAAAGGTCATTCCATTCCTATTTTTATCTGGTCATGCCACTACATAGGGATCACTAGTTGTATATATCCCATGGAACATTTCTGAGAAAAAAAAAGCAGCAGACATCCACAAAAGCAGAACTGAGATCAGTGTGTTTGCTCCCCTTTCTGCTCAGAATGCAGCTAGAAGAATGTGAAGGTCAGTCCATGACTTTATTCATCAAACCCTACCTGCCATTAACCTTAATTAATGCCAACCTGCATGTCTCCATTGAGAATCTGGTAAACTTCTTTAGAGTCGATGAAATTTTGATAGACTTGACGTTGCTCATCTGTCAAACGGCAAAAGAGGACCTACCAAAACAAACAAACAAACCAACCACTCAAGCTCAACCTGCAAACTCCAAATAGAGTAAATTTTAAAGTTTTACGATGTGCTACAATGAAGCTTCTACATTCACAGATTCTACAGAAATCATTAGAAACAAAAAAAATAGATTTTTTTTTAGAGAATGAACATAATCATTAAGATGGGTTTCATGAGTTTTTCTGTGCCCTTTCCCAGCTGTTCTGTTTTCCCCTCAAATTGCTTTAGTTTTCAAAGTGCAGCCATTTTCCAGTTTTAATGAGGTACCTGTGCAATGTTAGCATTCTCTCAAAGCTATGTTTATAGGAAACGCTTTCCATTGTGTGTCTCTTATGTCCCTCAGAACTTGCAAATTCTTAGTACCTCATGGGAAAACTATGTTAACACATGTAATCTGTTCTGTCATTAGCCTTTGAGTGTGAGCGTATAATGATTTTTCAGATGGTCTCATCGGCTGAAATGGAACAAAATCACTTCCTCGCATCCTGTAAGGCACCCAACATTATGCCGTAAGTCAAACTTATGTAGTGCCCTATGATTGATAAGAACAAAAATCAAATTTGTTTAATCGGTTTATGATTGCATTCTTTAGAGTAAATAGCCCAGACTCTTTAAAGTATATAGAAATTCAAAATTTGATTAAAAAAAGATCATTAGACTGCACAGTAGAAATTGAGTATGTCCTACTCATTTGTTATGTACCGTTCAGCACTGTCTTACAAAGACTCGCATGTCTACTTCTCTTTTAGAGGGAGGAGACAGGAAGGAAAAGAGTGAGCAGAGGACAAGAGAGCCTGAAGCACCGAAACCCGAGCGGCAGAAGAATCTAATAATTACTACAAGTGAGTATTTGTAGGAATTTGAATTGTTTAAATAATCCTTTCAACCTCCTCTACTTTCCTAAAAAATATCCCACCTCTTTGTAGAGCAAACAAGTTTTAAATCAAAAGGCTAGTCTTTTAGAAATTTATTAGAATGCACAGGCTCAGCTAGCTTGCAATAGGAACAGCTGCCATCAAGTATTTCTCTACTATTTGCTACCCAAATTAACCTTTTTACAGCAGAAAACAATGCTGAAGCGCCCAAGAGATGCACCACAGGACACACTCCACAGACAACTCATTTGTATGCACCTGTGATCTACGAGGACAGTATTAAACAGACCTGACTACACCTCTTATACCTCTTGTTTTTCAGATGAGTGTACTTGTATAGACCTTGCAAGACTACAACCATTTCATATTCAGAAAACAGGTGAAAAGAATAAGCAACTTGAAAGCTTTATCTATCTTATCTTCAGTTAAAACAGTATTTCATCGGCTACTAGCAGAAATTATTTCCAAATATCCACGAAAGACTGGATTTTGGGGAGGAGGAGGGCTCAGATGTAACAGTAAAGATAAGCAAACCTGTTCATTTTTATCGGGAAGTGAAAGGCTCATTTTTACATCAGCCTTCATCCTTCGCAGCAAGTAGGGGTTTATGGTGTCCCGTAACACACAGGCACATTTGTATGCAGTTTTTACCTGAAAAGGAAGAAAAAGCAAAAATTCTATTTTCATTCTTGGTATTAATTTTATCAACATGCAAATTTCCATAATTAATAATAGAAAAGCCCTTGTAAAATAAGATGGTTTATGATTTATGGGGACTTATTCAACACAACATGAATTGCAATAAACATGAATTGCAACAATAACATTGAATAAATAGGTCTTCTTGGATACCACTAATTTATCTTTCCTAATTCAGTGCCATTTAAGAGAGAACAGAAATGGGAGATTCTTTCAGAAAACAATCTACACAGTAAGCATAAACTTGCACAAAACAAAAATCCTCATGAAAAACTGCTAATACATATACTGCAGATGAAAAAAGAACCCTGCAGCAATGGTGGTTACTAGACAATAAGTGAAGATTAGTGCCCGCTTGAGACAATTAAAAAAAAAAAAAAAAAAAAAAAAAAAAAAAAAAAAAAAAAAAAAAAAAATCGGTACAAGAAAATCCCCATGATCACAGAAACTAAAGGTCACTCTGGCCTTAAATGGAGCATATGGTTCTATAATGGGTAATGGATGTGTGAGATGGGTATTAACTGTACATAATGGCTAAAAATACCTTCATTTCTCTTAAAGCAAAACAAAGAATAGAATAAATTATTAATACGTAAAAAACAAATTGGCTGTCCAATTTAGTAAATTACTAAGCTTTAGACAAGGGAAGCACTTAAACTGAAAAAGAAAATAAAACTTCAGAAATGTGCGTAAAACATTACAAACAGTATTTAAAAGGAAACAAGTTTATTAGCATTTATATGAAACAGTCTGCAGATTATTATGCAGACAGTTTATCAGCTAATTTGAAAAATGAAAGAAGTCATAAATACTGAGAAACACAACTACAAAGATTAAGACTTACTCAAAATGATACTCCAAATATTTTTTCCCTTAAAAATTAAACAGTTTATCTGCTTTCAGACTTCCAATACCTATTTTAGCTTTTTAAAATGAAAATAATTTTCAGTTTGGATTTCAGGATTCCTCTATTGCATAATTTGCCAAAGCTTCATATTAAACAGGAAAATTCTATTTAAATACATCAAAATATGACATCAGTCACCTCCCACCCCAACTTGCTTATTTTTACTTTATATCAAATAATACTTCTAATGATTTAAACTTTTGGGCTTTTGACAAGAAAAACTTGTGTATAAACTATACCGCCATACAGACGAAATGGTCTCATAGTTCTTTCCACACATGCAGCAGTAAAACACACATGCTTTTGGGTTAGTGTCTAGAACACACAGCATAAGGTACGTTTAAAAGTCAGTTTTGGAACTACATAAGTGTTTCCTTCAAGCAAAGAGATATTTTTGATGCATTTACCTGTACAGGAGAGGCATTGGAATATCCTCCCATGGTTATTGGAACAGAAAATTGCTCCATGAACACAGGCAGTGTTCCCAATTTCCCTGGGAATACAAAGTCAAAGAGGGACCAGAGCTCCTTTAGGTTATTTTGCATAGGGGAGCCAGACAAGATGATTCGATGGGGTGTGCGGAACTATTAATAAAAAACACAAAACCAAAAGAAAGTTATTCTGGTGTAACCTGCCTCAGACAATATTCAATTTCACCATCAATGAATTCTCATTTTAAAATATGTGGCCTCATATTCCTGAAACAAACAGCTTTCTCCATATATAGTCCATAAACTGTCAGCAGAAAATGAACGCCAGCAATCTGAGATTTATCCCTAATGGCAAACTGCTACACAATTTAACATTTCTGATTTCTTTCTCTACCATACTTCTGTAAATTTACTGATGTAAACTCCTTTAAAACATTAAGAAAATTAAATAGTCCAGTATAGACCATTGTGACTTATGCTTTTATTCTCTATTAATGGTCAAATGTGTATCGTTATCATAAAGTAATATAGGTTATTATATTTGGAACCTTCCACCTAGCGCTTAAAAATTTTTCATCTGTTTTTGATAAAGTACCTGCTTGCACGCAAGTGTGACTGCAGCATTTGGATTTCGGATTTTGTGACCCTCATCCAGAATCACATAATGCCAGTCATAGCTGTGGATGATATCCTGCATCAGCCGAATGTATGAATAAGATGTAATTAAAATTCCATGGCATGAAGCAATTTCACGAATTAGTTTCACCTAAAAGCAAAAGGTGCAGGTTGTCAGTAACAGTGAGACAGAAAACTCAGACCTACTGAACTACAGGTTTGCTGTGCAAGCTGCGTACAAAAAATTTTGAAAAAGCAGATATATTATTTACTTTGCAAAGAAAATAAGCATGGGCAAGACTTTGATAATACAATTCTTAGCTCCTCTGTAAAAGAATGAAGCACTTGAATACTGTGGTATAACAGATCAGAATTTGATCTGAAATCTGGTCAGTGGGGTTGCTTTTTGGTGTGGGTTTTTTTTTTTTGGCAATGTCTGAAATACAAACATTAAATTTGATTAAATTAACTGGCTTCTTCAAGTTCTCCTGTAGTCACCTCACAAGCCCAGCTTTGTGTACTGCATGCAAGATCTAGAACGTTAGAGGAAAACTAAACAAGTGAAAAACCAATAAACAATCACAAAAATCTATTTGGTTAATCCTAAATTCTGTCCAACCTTTCTCATTAACAGGATTAATATATTTGTTAGGAATGTTCAAATTTTGTGTTTCTCTTGTAAGTTATATGCTTTCCCTAAGTTTTTACTAGCCTTTACAGCTGTAAATTATGTAGGGTAGGGATAGTCTACATCACCTTCCACAGCATTCACAGTATTCAAGACTCATCTTTTTTGCATTTATCCTCCACATATAAATCTAGAAGACTTAAACAGAAGATGATGGGCTGGGAGGTGATTCTGGATGAAATGATCATACCCAATATAAAAGAAAAAAAAGAGTAGAACCACCACAGAATTTGCTAAAGGAAAGACAAAACCCTTATTACTAGAAGTGCCTTTAAGAAAAAACAAAGCAAAACCAACAAAAACAAAAGGGAAAAATCCATCTCAAAGACGCAGACGGTGTTAAAAGCCCATGAGTTCTTATTGTAAAATTTCTTCCTCAGACATACCCCAAGATTCAAAAAGCAATTCTGCATTTAACTGTTCAAGAATTTCTACCTTCTGATTATCATCTCCTGATAAAACCATGACACATTATTTAATGTTGACATCATGATTCTCAAGAGAATACGCAATCTTTAGAATACTTTGTATTACAGACAGAGTTGGATTTCTAGGCAGGTGAGGACATCCAAAGCTTAATTCTACCTGGTACATTGCCTATAGCCTGCAACCATGTCCTGGAGTCTCAGCAACGGGCTATCATAGAATATTGTAGACATCTCTACCCAAACACTTAAGACAAATCATCTCGGGCGATTTCAAATTAAAAGCTTGTAAAATATGTAACCTCTCCTAGTTTTTGCAATTAATAGGGTATGTCTGCAATTAGCCTGACTTACAGAATGCTACACTGTTGTCATTAAAAGATGTTTTGTGAAAGTGCTGCTGTTATTATGGAGGCTCAAGAGACCAATCCCTCCTAGAGGGCAAACAGTGGACTAGTAGAAAACAACAGCCATAAATCACGTTGTCAGGTAGCAGAGAGAACAGAAGTGAAACACAGGCACATGAAGGCCATTCACTGTAAACACACCACAGCAGAATCCTAGTCAGGATTTACTGAACCTGTAATTAATTAAAGTTTCCTTCAAGCTAAATTTTTAATAAACAAGGATTTGTGCTGACAATGAAGAAATACAACAACACGATTTTATCAACTTGCACTACAACACTTATTAACTCTCATTTTACTGCATTGGGTACTTTCTCAGAGGTTGCCTTCGCTTTACTTGCAGCTTTTGAAATAATTTTAAATGTTTTAAAATATGGTAACAGATTTAATATTGGACACACACTGTTTTGAGGCTGTGGCATTTCAGAATTTATGCTATTTTATCATCTACTCTTTAATTCACAATTCCTGTTTGGTCCGATTCAGGCATGTTTAATTTTTTTTTCTCCCCCTCAGGAAAAACACTTCAATTAAATATTGCAACTGACATCATCTACCCGGACTGTGCGAAGCATTTGACGCTGTCCCGCACGACGTCCTAGTCTCTGAATTGGAGAGACTAGCATTTGACAGATGAACCACACAGTGGATAAGGAATTGGCTGGACGGCAATTCAAAGAGTTGCAGTCAACGGCTCAATGTCCAAGTGGAAACCAGTGGTGAGTGGTGTTCCTCAGGGGTCGGTACTGGGACCAGTGCTGTTTAACACCTTTGTCGTCGACATGGACAGTAGGATTGAGTGCACCATCAGCAAGTTTGCTGACCACGCCAAGCTGTGTGATGCAGTTGACACACTGGAAGGAAGGGATGCCATCCAGAGGGACCTGGACAGGCTTGAGAGGTGGGCCTGTGCAAACCTTATGAAGTTCAACACGGCCAAGTGCAAAGTTCTGCACGTGGGTCATGGCAATCCCAAGGACAAATACAGGCTGAGTAGAGAATGGATTGAGAAGGACTTGGGGTTGTTGACTGATGAGAAGCTCAACATGAGCTGGCAATGCGCGCTTGCAGCCCAGAAAGCCAACTGCATCCTGGACTGCATCAAAAGAAGCGTGGCCAACAGGTCGAGGGAGGTGATTGTGCCCCTCTGCTCTGGTGAGACCCCACCTGGACTACTGCTTCCAGTTCTGGAGCCCCCAACATCAGAAGTACATGGACCTGTCCATGGGCGAGTCCAGAGGAAGGCCACAAAGATGATCCGAGGGCTGGAGCACCTCTCCTGTGAAGACAGGCTGAGAGAGTTGGGGCTGTTCAGCCTGGAGAAGAGAAGGCTCTGGGGAGACCCTATAGCAGCCTTCCAGTACCTAAAGGGGGCCTACAGGAAGGATGGGGAAGGACTCTTTACGAGGGAGTATAGTGATAGGATGAGGGCTAACAGTTTTAAACTGAAAGAGGGAAGATTTAGATTAGATATTAGGAAGAAATTCTTTACTCTGAGGGTGGTGAGACACTGGAACAGATTGCCCAGTAGTTGTGGATGCCCCATCCCTGCAAGTGTTTAAGGCCAGCAGGGGGGTTGGAACTTGGTGATCTTTAAGGTCCCTTCCAACCCAAACCATTCTATGATTCTGATTTCAGGGCATGCACTGTTAAACTAAAAAAAAAAAAAATTAAAAAAAAATTTAAATAAATATCAGCTTAAGAGGGATAAATCCTAGTGCCAAAAGATTACACAGCAGTTATCCAGCTTTGAAATTCTGAACTCTGGCCTTTAAAAGATGCTAATGAATAGAGGAACACGCAAATAGATAGAGTAATTCTGATCTTGTAGTTCTGTTCAGCACAGTATTTCAGGCCTTCACAATTCACGGGCAGTATTTGCTCCTAAGTTAGGGTGGTCAGTTGATTGTGTTGCCTTGTCTTCACTGGGGCACGGGCAACATACAAAGACTGGAAGATTTTTGGCACGCACTGTTTCTTAAGGGTAAAACGTTTATGATTTATTCTAAGGACACACCTCTAAGTAAATGTTTTTTTCCTGTTGGTACCTTGCTGTAGCTACAAGTTTGTTTCTGAAGCTACGAAAACAGGACAATTTTTTTGACTGATGCTTACAGAAATATGGTTTATCTTCTTTAGCATAAAACAGTCTTTTAAAAACCATTCAGATACCTTAAAGGCAAGAGTGAACTAACAGAAATAATATATAGTCACTTACACAACCATATATCACTTGCAAATCAAAAACGCATTCTTCAGCAGGCTTATCAGTATCGCGTAACCAACCATTAAGCCCAGAGATCCATAAATTCAACCTATAAAACCTCTTTATTATTTCCCTGCCCCCAACAAAACAATCTAAATGGCACCATGAAGAGGCTTCAAAAGAACACATTACAATGCTTAATAATGTAAAAGTTGTAATAAAAAGAGCTAAAGCACTTAGTACATATTTAACAAGAATGCTACTTCTTGTGGCGTGATACTAAGTTTATCTGAGTTTGGTCCTTAACTCAGAAATAGAGCCTTTGGCTAAAACAGAGGTTTCACATGCAGTCATGCCAGTAACTGTAATCTCTGCAGCTTGTTTTCTTTACATGTAGACTGTGTACTCTACTGTGAGGGCAGACGGTCTAAAACCTTCAGTGTGCACAGTCATCTTCAAATAGATGGCTCCACAGGCGCAAGCATCACGAACTGACAATTGCTTTCGAGGGCTGCATTGTGTGTCCAGCATTTGACAAGAACAAGGGAATGTACAGTTACAGCTTTACAAATGGTATGTGAATTACTGCCAGAAAGAATTGTTAAGCTCAGGGATACCTTTTCTAAAGATCAAGAAATTAAAAGTTCAGTCTTGATCTTAAAAAATACAGCCTCCCTCCATATGCGATACGTTAAACCAAGATAGCCAAAGTTCACGTTGCCTCTCACATTCTATGGTTTACAAATGCTCATGTGTCATCAGAAGTTTTGAAACAACAGGACAACTCTTTGTACACAAGCCTTTTTTAGCCCCTACACTTAAAGGGCTTTTCTTCTGTTCTTCCTTATCTTCCGTTCTATACCATAAATAAAATGGTATTTATGATACACTACATTAGATGTACTTCTCTATTTTCTCTCATCCTTGGAGGTCTCGGAGTACTTGACATGTATAACTCACTTTAAGCTACATCAGATTTGAGCGTAAACCATAGTAGGAGGTTAATAGCATAAGACAGCACCACAGGACATATTTAGCAGCAAATGCTGTACTTTGTTCAAACTGAAAGCTGACTTCACAAGGGAAAACTTCTACTTAAATCTGGTTCTTCCTACTGCTTCCAACTTAAGCACATTTATCATTATAGAAGAACCAAATGATCTTCTGTGATCACAAATAATAAAAAAGCAAGTTTTACATTTCATCCAAATGCCTTAAACTAGCCTTGGAAACATCCAACTTACTATTGTGTCTTCCTTCCACCATCTAAAATACCAACCTGCCTTCCCTTGTGAATAGCTCTTCCTTACTGCCAAAATTGTCTGCCATTGCAATTTTAGCAAAGGAATGAAGTAGTCTCTCTTTTGAAGCATCACATATGCTAAAAACCTACACAAATACTATAGCAACAGAGATACCTAAGCAGGACATCTCAATGACACACCTGAAACAGGCTGACCAGATTTGCAGCCAACCTGGTACTCATAATTCAGGCTGTTATTTAATACCATTATTGTGGAAAATCCTGAAGTTGCTTGCAAAGAAAAACAAAATGGACTGGGAAGAGACGATATGCCAAGCTAGTGATCCGTGAGCCCTTCACTTACAACACTGCTCAGAAGTCCTTCCCTTATGGGACACCTGTCATTGCTTAACTTTCCTCCTCAAAAAAATCTCCTTCATGAGTTTTAAGCTTAAGCTTTCTCTGTTCCTTAGAAATAATTTGTCCCTCTTTCACGGGCCTGTACAGAACAAGCTGCAATACCGTGTTTTACCATGAACAATCTGCTGGCCAGCTACTACAGGATAATGAATTCCTCAAAATCCATTAAGATCTTCACTGTCTGATGTTCAGTTAATTTGAGGGACAATTATGTTTTTCCACAGGTCCAGACCATTTTAACCTCTGTTAGCCCAGAGGCTGAAGTGACCTTACTCACTCCAAAGCAGATAACAACGTCCAGTTCCCCAGTCCTGTCTCCTTGCAAGTTAGCTGTCCAACACAAGACTCCTCTCATTCCTGATAAACCCTGATATACCGACCGAACAACAGGCGAGTCCTGGAATCGTCAGTTTAATTCCAAACAGGTCTGTGCAACACTGAGATCACAGGTGCACAGCTACTTGGCTTTTGGCCATGTAAAATTATTCTCTAGCAAAGAACACATCTATGTTCTCACACAGTCTAGCCACAGTTTTCTTATTTATTTCTTTAATTTATTTAAGTTTATGCCTTATGCCAGAGCATAAGGACAGAATGGTCCCTGGATCAGTATTATAAAGTTAACATATACAAAAGCAGTCTCCTGTAGCGCCACAGGTTATCAGGAGATGGAATTGTCACAAGATCAGATCAGCACTAATGTATTCATAGAAAGAGCATATATTGAAAAGAAATACTAGGCTGGAGTAAATTACCTGGCCTATATCTGATGTAATATATTTTCAGTGTACAAGTTTTATTTATGCTAATAAATTAGTAGTAAACTTTTCTTGCAGGTATAAGGACAACTAGAATGGGAAAGTTTTTTTTTTTTTTTAAATGCCTTTACTTTAATCATAAGCTTGCTCTTCTCTGATTAAGAGGCATCTTGGAAAAAAATGTGTGTGAGGTGAAGACCACATCAGCAGTGGCACTTGTTTAAAGCACACTGATGCAGGTCTCAGAAGACGAGGCATTAGGGCAGAATTAGAGAACCGAACCTATCTAAAGCAATCATATGGTATACAAATTCCTTAATTTTAAGTTGTTGAGTAAGCATTTGTGGGAGGACAACAGGAAAGTGAAGTCCTGAAAACCTGACTATTCCTGCAGATGCAAAAATTTGAGCCAGCCTGTCAAGTGCATTAATTAACAAATACCCCAAAATACGCACACATGATTTAATTTAGGAAGACATGCGAGCACGTTATTGAGGTCAACAGACTTTTAGGGCTTGAAAACATACCAAGTTAATTGAACAACAGGAAGCTATTAGCACATTAGAGTGTGCTATTCCTTTTTGGCCATATACAGTAACGGCATCAATTACCTCAGAATACGTTTAATCAAGTGCAATTAAGCACCATATCATTTTAATGTTATTACAAGAAATTCAATAAATATTTAAAGAGAAATTTTAAAATGCTTTGCTGAATCCTGAAAACCCATTTGAGCATCTGAAAGATGAGACCAAGGAAAAACAAAAATTTAAGTTTTCCTTGTTTTGTTCCTGCAAGGTACCAAGGATCAAAGCTTCAGACAAGTCAGGCTTGTAAACTTAAGAAATGGAATAAGAACCTGCATATTAAAAAACTGGCCAAGAAAATTAAAAGACAGAAAAGCCACTGCCTGAAGAAAGAAAACCAGCAAAGTAACACTGTCATTAAAGAAAATGAGACTAGATGATAACAATTGACATACTGACCAACTGAAGAGAAATTACCCGTGCAAGAAAAATGTATTTAATATTAGATCAATGACGTACTGATGCATGAAAGTGCAAGGAAAGAATTCACCAGTACTAGACGCACATATCTGGTGCACAAGCAGTCCAAGTCATGAACTTCTAGCATAGACTACAGTACAAGCAAAGCTCAAGCAAGAAACCTGTTACTATGTTTAATTTTTTCAGGCAATGCTAGTCTATATCATAATATAAATATACTCCATATATTCCCTTTTTGTCCCGTTTCCTAATCTATACAAGACAGTGAACTTTTCCTTCCTTTAAAACAATTGGAGAAAGAGCACAAGCTTGCACAGAAACACTCAAGGATTTTTTTTTTATTGGCTAGCACATAAAAAAAACTCCAAACCAAAACACACACCCCCTGTGAAATGCAAGAAAAAAAAAAACCAAACCAAAACAAGAGAAGCTTCAGGAATTACAAGATGGATGTCAACCATTACCTTTTTGTCAGTGTAAGAACCAGTTTCATGGAGAATGGCAACTCTAAATGGAGGCCACCAAGTGTGGAGTTCTTTTACCCACTGGTGCATCACAGTAGCTGGACAAATAATCACTGTTGGACCCAATCCCTGGTACCTAAAATAAAGTATTCAAGAAAAAAACAAACCCTTTAATATAGAGTATTTACTTCATGTTAAGTGGCTCATTAAAGTACACACATATTAAAATGACACACTTTGTAGTTCAAGTGGAATATGAGAGCTACGGAAATGAATTGGCAGTTTGTTTTTCTGGAAGTCTGTTTTTTAAAGGAAGATGAAAGGGGTGCCGTTGTAAGAACCTATCCACTGAACAGTTAATGGATGCATCTATCAAGATAAACACAGAAATTGAAAAGCTTCAAACAATAAGGCGTAAGGGAACTTCCTCCTGTGGTAATACAAATCAGGTTTGGGTGACTGCTGTTTCTATAAGAGAAAAGAAATCATTAACAAACAACTATTTTATTACTTCTATTAAAAAGAATGTGTAGCTAGAGTCTCACAAATGGACTTACACACAGGTGTTCTGCTTCATGTTGGTAATATACTGTACTGTTATCACCATAATTTACAGATAAGACACGGACTCTAAAGCAGCAGAGTATATCATCCATGGAAGTTGAGGTCTGAGCTGGGCTTAAACTGTCTCGTAAGTTTCTTATTCATAATCATATGATTGTTTCTGAGAATTAGTGAGGATGTTTGAAACAGTCTTCCTGTATAACAAGTTCAGAGCTACTCTTAAGGTTAAGAAAAGTCTCTTGCACAGCAGCCAAACAAGAAATATTACCATCACAAACAAATACCAAGAGTCATATAGGAAATATACTAAGTAGTGGTTACTAGCAGTTATTTTTCAAATATATTTGCTCTTTAAAAAACAGAACAAAATGACTTTGCAAACAAAGGCAATGGCTACCATTATCACATACTGATCTGTGTCTGGCCGACTATGTACTATTCAAGTAGCAATAAATAAACAATTCAAAAGATCACAGTACACATTCAAGATCACATACATATAGCAATAAAGAAGGATTTGCCAGACCCCGGCAGTACCCTGCTTTAAAAAAAACAACCACCTGTTAATGCCTTCAGAAACTGCTGACATTAAGAAATAATATTCCTTATTAAAAGCTTATACATATGCAGAATGACAATGTGGATGTTGCTTATCTTCTTCATTATGGCAAAAAATAGTATATAACAATCTTACATAGTCTAATTAAAAAACTCCCAGCAACCCAAAAGGAAGTTAGAAGTTGGAGATGCAAAAAATAGCTTAAACTATGCTATGAACCCAAGTAACCACTGCTACTGCTCTTAAAAATATCTACACAAAAAAGCCAACTGCTCTTAAGAATATCTATAGCAAAAAAGTCAACTTTCCCACAACACCTTAGTTTCTCATTCTTCATGAGGAATAAACAAGGTACCTCTGTTTATTCCCCTGGTCTGCCTCAAACAAGCTCACATGCTGGGTTTATCTGGGTTTTTTCCCCACCCCTCATCTTACGCAAAGAGTTCATGCTTACTTTGATCCATTTTCAGAAAATCCACTCCCCCTCCATTCCGTTGCGTGAAACCTCTTCTGTGTCCTAACCACTTTCCGCTAGCCAGCATTTTATTCTTCTCTGAGAGCTTTTATTTATTTATTTACATAAAAGAGTCATCTAACTTCTTCCAGTCTGTGCTGTTTCACAAAACTAAATAAATGACACACTTCTGCTTGCTACACTTCGGAGGCATCCATCCTTCATTCTCCTCATCACTGCAACAGATTTGCTCTGTGCTCATCCAAGTTACATTTGTTTTCCTTGAACAAAGGTGACACTAATAACATTCCAAACCAAAGTCCTACTGGTGCCTTGTACCAAGACTAATATTGCCCCGTTTCTGCCCCAAATATATTGTCATAATGTATTCTGTCCCTTTTCACAGTTGCATTGTACTAACAGCTTATGGTCAATATCATATATGATCAATACACCCAAATCTCTTTCTTCTTCTGTTGCTTCTGGTTTATAAAACCCAAATTCACAGCAAGTATCCTTTATTAGTTCTTATTTAATTGGGTGTGATTAGAATTGCAAATAAGATCTATTCCTGCAACTTACTACCAAGAAAAAGGAAGCTGTAGTCATACTATATTTATAACGTTTAAGCACTCAAAAAATTAACAGTGGAAAACATGTTGCATTATAACCAACTCTATTGCCACGTGCTGGAAAAATCGTGCCTTCAAAATTAAGCTGAAATGACAACTAAATCCTAGTGAAAGTAAAAGAACAGGGCAGCAAAAGCAATACAAATTTTCTGGGACAATGGGTTTTTATTTATGTAATCACCATGGAAATTAATCTCTCTGCCACTCATAGTAGAGATTGAGCCTTAATGTTTAATGTGTATGATTACATCTCAGTATCTTGAAGAGCACAGATGAGTAAATAACGAATGCATAAACTTTATGGCAGAGTTTCTCATCTGATCTCTCAAATAAATGAAGCAAAGTCTGTAGTGAAAGGCAACATCGTTGTTAAATACAATAATGTATTTGAAAGATGCAAACTTGTGGATCCCTAAACCCTTCAACAAGTTTCACCGACAGATTTCAACCTAGATACAGGTTAGGGATGGGTTACTTGAAGTTTGCTGCTGCTTTGTTTTTTCTTGTGAAGGGACCATTGGAACAAGCAACAGCTTTTAGGCTAACTATCTCAGTTTGTTTAGTAGACCTTTCCCCCTCTATAAGTCTTGCTTCCCTTACATCCTTACACCACCACAGCTGCAACACTTCTACGTGACATTTGGCTTTCCCCAGCTGTATGGCTCAGTAACTGCCAGAAGAGAGACAACATTTTAATTTTTGTAATAGTTATACTCCATGTAACAAGTAGTTCCTTACTTCAGCTAGTCTTCAGGCTCCTTCAAAACCAGAAAAACACTGAAATCAGAAGCTGTTTACAACAGGAAATTTCTACTCACCTTATTTGACAGAATACTTTTGCAGAAAATTTCACTGATAGAAAGTAAAGCTGAGTATTTTGAATATCAACAACAGCAACCCTATTGTCTTAATACTCAAGTGCCTCCAAATACGACAATCTGCCCAGGAAGGACAGTATTATCTCCATTTTACAGAAGTCCAGCTAAGGCTGGGAAAGCCCGCAGCGCCAGTCATACAGCACTATGCTGGCTTCACCTACACATCACGGTAATGAGATATGAGCTAGGCTGGAAGACATATAAACAAGCTGACAACACAGCTAGGTCCACTCTTAATGCCTGCTTCTCAGCCAGACTGACCAGAAGGTCTTCTGCTTACCAGACTACACGGCTTTGAGAAGGAAGCTAGCTAGCCAGTTACTGCCTTTCTAGTTCAGAAGGCGGATGGGGAAAATACTGACTATGCAAAGATCAAGTTGTTTAGACCCTCTGCCTTACAGCACACACCCAAAATCAGAGTAAGTTTCACTAAAAAATTAAACCTTGTTTCTTCTCATGGAATTACTATCATGATAGACTTAATGACATACACCAGCCGAAAAATGAAACTGAACACATTATCTTACATGCAGAAAGAACACTGCAGCTTAGGTGTGCCGTTATATTTTGGCCTTTTCAAAGTTTTATTGTAGTTCCACTGTAGTATCTTAGATCTTAAGCTGTAACTGTGTAACAATGTCAAGAGATGTTCCTGAAGGATTTCCATCAACTCAGTGGTCTTCCAACTGGGACAGAGAATATACCTACACAAAATAACCTGTACAGTAGCATCCTTAAATCAGGCAGCCATATCAAAGTCAGTCAACTGGCTAGAGTGACGGAGAACATGGAGTTTTTCATATAAAGGCTATAGCAGAAAGCAACTGGAGAAAAGGCAGTAATATTTTCTCTTTAAAGCATTATTTTATAATTCACATACATGCTGAACTTAATTTAAATATACCTCTAAAGTTAATTATTTCTGTTTAGTATAGTACTATGATATTTGCTTAATTGCATGTAGTAATTTAAGACAGGTAAACAGGCCAGCAGAACTAGAAAAATCAAGTATTATTCACGCGTGCATTTGTAAATCCAAGGACACCAACAAGTATCTTTTCCGGTAATTTCACCCGTGGAGAAAGAATTTTAAAGCATTGTTCAGTAACAAAAAAGCATAAAAGATCTTGTAAGAAAGGCCAGTCACCCTAACATAGTTTTGAAAAGCAGCAACAACAACAAAAAAATAGCAGATGGAAATTTCTCTGTATGAGTTACTGGTTTTACTATTACTACTATTTTTTTGGCATGGATAATTCCCTGCCAGTCAGAAACTCTAACTTTCATTGCAAATCAGCTTGCTACTTCCTGTAAAGCATTTACCTGGTGGCTTGCCAGAACAAATATTTTAATGTAAAATTTAATAAATGGAACTAAAGGTATTACATCTAATTTAAAATTCCATATTGTGTAAACTATTGATATTAATGTAATTGAGTTTGTAAACAATCCATTTGTGGAAGCTAACCTTAGACACTGTATTGACCCAAAATATCTAGTGCGGCTCATCTGCAAAACGAAGCATCAATGCCTGGAATTCATTAAAAGTGTTACATGTTTAATTTTTCCTGCCCTACAGCTCCATTGTCTCGTAAAATTTTTCCTTTGATGTCCCCCACTAAAAGAATTAAAGGAATATTGTAATTGAAATGTCATTAATAATTCACACGACCCTCCTCCACCAGCAATACATCTGATGAAATATTAATTGAGCTCCACAGACTGACAGTCTGCAGAGGAGCACTTGCCTGTAATTTGAACCACGCGTCCTGATCTTGCTGTAGCTCAGACCTGCCAAGAAGGCAATTATCTGGATGGTCTTGCCCAATCCCATCTCATCTCCCAGAATTCCTCCTGCCTGCTGGCAGTGCAATTCCCAGAGCCACCTAACACCTGTCTGCTGGTACCTAAAACAAGGAAAAAGAAGATGGCAAACGTTTGATAATACGGATCATAACAGAAAGTACTCATGAATTAATCATCTGGCAAGGTTCTTATACTAGTTACAGTAACATGCTGGATGTGTGTTTTACATGAGTGCTGTATTTACTTGGTCATACATTTTTGATGCACTCAGACATTACATGTGACTTTCATTCTTTATGCAACACTGAAACATTTCTAATTAAACTGATAGTCATGGTAATTAGAGGGTATTTTATTTCATGTGTATTTTAAGTGTTAAAAGCAACTTGGAAAGCTACTCGAACAAAGCATTACCTTTTCAGAAAAGACGACATGTAAGGGTAGAGTAAATAAAATAATTTGGAACATATGCCTTGAACTGAAGGAAAAGCCTGACTTGTACGGGGTACAGGCTTTATACTCCACTGTGAGAACTGTGCACATCTGCCAAAGCATGCTTTCTTCTTACATAAATTCATTTAATAACATTTAGTCTCTTCCAATGAAGAGAAAAAAGCCAGAAAGGCAAAATGTTTTGGAAGGCAAAACAATAGAAACTATTCCGGTGAATGGGATGTAGCAGAGCATTATTACGTGAGAGTATCAGGGCAGCTTCTACTCCCAGTCATTCACTGGAAATTGTGTAAGCAACAATGTAAAATACATTCCAGTTAAAAGCAAGTAGACTAGAAAGCAAGATTTACAATGGGAAGCTAAAGAGGTAGAGATAAGATGCTGCACTGAGAATCACTTTAGGACATGCTTTTTTACGATGATATGAAATAGTGAGACCAGTAGGAATAACACACCACGTGTATGGGTTAAATTGAAAACAGGACAGAAAGAAATAAAGAAACAGTATATTTAAGTTACAATTAAAAAAAAAAATACATGTTTCAGCACTTCTGTGTCTTGTAACTTAAGAGAAAGAACAAGGTTGCTAATATAATTTTCCTGATGGCATGCATTCCTGGAGTGCAGAGCATAGCAAAGAGCAAAATTTTTTTTTTTTTTTTGTAAAATAGGGATTGTTCATTTCAGGACATTGTCTTGTGTGCATTTCAAAATCCTGCTCCGTTCTTTGAACAAATAATATTTAGGACTACTGGCAGCTAATGACACTAGTGTCTACAAAGTACTATTAAAAATCAATTTATGATGAGTTCTGTATGGATTTAAAGAATGCTAAATGGAGACAAACAAATGGCTTGAGTAGTTAGAAAAAGATGATCAAAGAACACATCTAATGGTTCAGACACCATACTATCTGCCGGTGTCTCAAATGCATTATACCAAGAAGCCCTTAAAAAAACCCTTTTATTAGAAATTAATTCACCTTAAAAATGCAGCAGTCTAAAAACAGCTATGAAATGGCTTGCAGGATTAGCTATAATTGGGTTAAGATGCTACCATTACTACATTTTATGAAGACAAAACATTTTCTGAAGGAAATATTAAAGAATTGGAGAGAACCCTAATTCCATTCAGAAGCGGCTCCCCCAAACTAATGTTCAGCATGTCTCTCCAGAAAACAACCATTCAAGAACTTTCTGATGTTATTCTGTATTATTTCTCAGGATTACATCCACTGCTTAAAAGCTAGCTGCATTTATAAGCATCTTTCTCCCTTTCCCCCTTTCTCCTGAGAAAGTTTCACAGTAGAGAAGTTTGTGAAAAATTCTGCTCCAAGATTATCTAAAAATGGAAAAGATGCAGGTGCTTTCTTTGTATCATCGTATAAACACACAATAATTGCAACTATGCAAAAATTAAAGTACACCCCCCCTAATTTTTATGGTTGCATGCAGAGATAATCAATTCTTCTTAACCTTATGCTTTCATTGCAGCAATACATTTTTTTTTATTCCAAAACTACTGTAGAAGTAAAATAAAAATGTTGCCTAGTCTTCCAAAATATTGTGTTTGAACTGTATTTCACATAAGCAATCATGCTGTGATGCATCCCTCAAAATTCACCACAGTAGCTACCAGAGTTTAGCTGCATTGTTGCTGAGACAAAATTGCATTTCCAATCTATCAGGGAAATCACATGCTGAAAGCAAATAATGAAGAAACCTGGTTTCTTGTTTATGCAGACAGCATTCCCTCAAGCTAAGTGCAGACAGTAGAAAGCAACGTTTGCAAGTCAGTCTTGCTCACTGTGTTTGTTTTTTTTCCACAGCAGCACCAACGGTATTCTTGCTAAATGTTCCTCAAAGCAGACAAGTATATAGGGAAGAAACAGATTGTCCACTTTAGCAGGCTTACCAGAGAGAGGTCATCCTAGCATGAGCTAACTTTTTCGGAATTCAATTCAACTATGCAGGAAAATCACTCACAGTATACAGCTATACACCTCCTTGGGTCAATACACTTCCATGTTTTGTACTAAACTTGCTCAGAACTCACAGTTTAATGCCTATCGACTACGGGCCTTCCCACATTGGAGATTTCAGCATTTAAGTTACAAGTCAGACAAATCATTCAACTCCATTGATCTTTCTAACCACTTAGGAAGTTTTGCCAACTGACTCATGCTTGCAGGGATACCCTTCATTAGTGAGGCTGATATCTCTAAGATTAATTTTTGGTTGTCTGCTTTATTTCAATTCCCTTTGGGTTGCTCAGACCACACATCCGTTCTCAGGATGATTACTCCTGCAGTACCTTTGCATAAACAACTGGAGACCACATATTGGCTGTGTATGGTCCTGGCAACAGAGTCATTAATTCAACTCCATTTCAGAGCTAGTGCTTTCCTTCTGAAGTAACTGCAGGACAACAGTAATAATCACTTTGAGGTTAAGACTAAGTGGTCCTGTTGGAAGGGATACCATGCACGCCTGTTATAAACCAGGGCTTTCTGCTCCACTAATTGTAAGATTTTAGAGTTAGCTTTTGAAAGAGAAGATTTTTTTCCCTGCTGTGTGAAATGTTGCCAACAAAAATGAATTCAAGCCTATTATGCATAAAAGTTAAGGGAGAGATTATGGATGAAGTTAACTTGTCAGCTGCTAGCTTATTTGGGCTGCCTTTTGTAAATAGATTTTTTAAATGAACTTGAAAGTATTGAGACCATGGGCACCAGAGTCTCAAAAAACTGAAACAGAAAGTAGTCATGTCCAGATCTGTAATCCAGCATTAAATGACTAAAGAATGAGTTGTAGAGTGTTTTCCATCTACTGAAGGAATTAAGAATGCACTCTCCATATTTTAAAATTTTACTGGCCAAAATGTTCAAGCCTATCTTATAATATGAATTATAAATAGTTACTTTGAGTACATTTTGAGTAGTTATTTAAAGAAAAAGTTGTCTATGTTTTTTGCTGGCAGAAAATTGGCAAGTTGTGATAAATGAAAACAAGAAATGTAGATGTTTCTGTGATTGCACGGAGTGAGTGAAATTTTCTGCCAGCAACACAACCACTCCACACTTGAGTTAAAAGAAAGCACTTATCAATAAAAGAAAGCCTTTATAAAAATAGACAAGGAGAGCTTCTCAATTTTTAGTTTAGCTAATACACATCCACAATATTCACATCAGCCAGTTATCATCTGTATTTCCATGGAACTACATTTTGTACTTGTAATGCATTAGTTTCTTTGAGGTTTGATCCTGGGGACTTTTTTAAAGAATAATCCTACAGAAACAACTGATGAAGAAGTTGAGGCGTAATTCAATGAAGTTACAGCAAAGGGCATCCAGAAATCACTATGACTGCTCCTACTAATATTATTAACAGCATACAGCAGCATACTATTAAAATAAAGTACACAATACATACTTAAAAAGCTTTTTGAAGAGAAATCCTGGTACTTTGAAACCCTCTTCAAATTCAGTGTCACTTTCTTCAGAAATTTCCTCAGCTGTTTGATGTTCTTTGTCCTTCAAACGTTCTTTTTGCCACCTCCTAGAGTGACACAAGGAGTCAATATTTAATTATCGCATAGAAAAGATAACTATATGAAAACTACACTGAATTTTCCATCAGGTAAAAAACAAACAAAAATGCATTCTCCGATGTCATGATCTAAATAGTAATCCTTTGGTATTAGTACAGCTAATAGTATAATAATAGTATAGCTAATTAGTATAGTAATAGTATAGCTAGTTACAATTTTCTATAGACAGAAATACTAATTCAATGGAACCAACAGTTAACACCATCAAAAAAATCTGGCTACCATAAATTCCTAAACCTCCATAAAAACCCCCACAAAAAATCAATAAAGCTGAGGTATTCCAAAGCTATTTTATTAATTTAACCAAATAGTTAAATAACTTCCTTCACATCAAGAAATGTGCAGCAGAGTATAATCTTATACAGAGGACTCAGTTGGAAACATCACCATCTTTGGGGTGACGTGCTCTAAATTTACTAAGCAGTCGTTATCAAGACAATGAGCTTTTTGAGGTTTTGAAATTACAGTGTGATTTGTGGGCTGCAGCCTAACCTTGCTTGGATTTTAGGCAGCTTAGATAATTACCTTCTCACCCCTTTGTCCCCCTTTGAAAAAGTACCAAAGGATCTTCAACATCCAAGGAAACTATGAACTTGTGTTTTAGTGACCCCAAAACATCTATCTGTAATAATAAAGTGTATGCTACTGCTAGCTGGGTATGTCCTAACCAATCAACAGCACTTCACTGACAATTTGGGTTTTGCTGGAATTCTCCCATGGAAGTGCCATTCACTGCAGGCATACTGCATGTGGTGTATAAGCTGACAAGATCCCTACAGCAATTGGCAAGCTATAGAACTGATGAAAAACATCCTTATGTTACTGTTCTGGATGCAGTGCAAAAGCAGCCATATTTCAGCTCAGAAAAACGCTGAAGGAGAAGAAGAGCTGATAGCCTAGAAGTATCTGAAATATAAAACAGGAGGACCAAAATTGCTCACGTCCCAAAGAACTATAAATAGTAGCAATGGGATGAAAAGAAGCAAATGGAAAATTCGGGCCAAAAAAAAAGAAGTTAAGCCACCTAGCACTGAAATCTACAGCATTAAGTGACAAACAGCCTCCTGAGTGAGATGCTGGAAAACTCATCTGTCCAGTCTTCTAGACATTGAAGAAATCCTGGAGAACGTGCTTTAGAACAGCCCTGCAGTAATTGGATGGAGGATCAACACAGGATGCAACAGCTTTCCAGTACACCTCCAGTTGCTGCATGACAAACATCACAGGTGAGTGAATCGTCTGTTCCACTCCTGGTAACATTTTATCATTTACCCATTACACAAATGGCTTCTTGTTAGCTTAGGTTCCCTCTGTAGCAGCAAAAAGAAAAAAAAATAATCTCGCAGGAAAATGGATTAACAGAGTTCTAAAAAAAGCCACAAACCCCCTAACCCCCTTCCCCAGAACACACGCCGTATTCTGGGAAAAAGGATTTCTGAACTATTTAAAAATGTGAGGATATTCACATAGACCTCTTTTTTTTTTTTTTTTAAAGTTATTTATCCAGATTTTTCTGTAAAGCTTTGCATTGCTTTAAAGCATTTGAAGATAAACTACATCTAGAGGTTGACATGCAAACGGTGTTTTATTTCCACCCTTGCTATGCACAATCCAGTGCTTTAAGCTTACGGGCTGAGTGCCTTATGTTTTCAAACCTGCTAGCCCAATTTTATCCATGTCAGGAAAAAGAAGCATAATCATAAAAACGTTAGCTAATTTCTGGCCCAAAGTTGACAATATCATCAGCTATGGAAACTTAAACAGTTTATTATCTTGATTTACATCCTGACCTAATTAGCCAAAAAGAGGAAGACAGAAGTAACTGTTAAAATTTCTCTCAAACAACTGCCCATAAGACAGCTACCACTCCTGACATTTTGCACTTCCAACCTGGCATACAAACCAGAAGACACTATAAAACATCTCAAGTGTTGCTCCAAGTCTTTACGACTTCAGCCACGCTGCTGTCGAGCGCAGTCATGTTAGGAGCTGACACGACTGGCACAATGTCACATACAGTACTGTAACTCCTTCCAGCCCGATATGAGAAGTGCCTTCTCCACTAGAGAAAAATCCTCTCAACTAAAACCATTTAAAAATCAAATTTGATTCAAGTTTTCTATCTTGAACACATAAGTGAAGAAAAAAACCAAAACCCAAGAACAGGCAATGAAGGTATAAAGTTTCCCTTGTATTTTTTAACTACAAAGGCAGTTCTGTGGGCAGTTAAAGCAATGATGCCTGTCTTCCTAAGGACACTAGTCTTCATTCTCTGGTATGAAATAAGGTGAAAACACTAAGAGGCTCTTCTTGCCATTAGGTTGTTCAAAATCATCTTCCACGGGATCTGCAAACTCTTAACAAGACTTAAGCTCAAGCTGTGTTTTCTCCAGCGGCAGCATTAACAGAGGTTCTCTTGTCTTCCTGACCACTTCAGTGAACTTGTTGAAACTTCCACTTTAAGCTTTCTGCATCTCTGGCAAATTTGTTTAAAAAAACTTGGGTTAGGGACAAGAGAACAGGGAAGAAGTTCAACACTTCGTATATAAACAACACATATACCCTTTCTCACAAAAGAAAGCTAATTATGACAGGTTTCGAGATCAGCTTTTCACCAGTATCTTTTGAGAAATCACAGTCTGCCTTTATGGAACCAGTCACAAATGTGGAACTATGATATTGCTTTATTAAGTGAAAATAAACACCACCGTATCCAAATATACACAAGTTACAATAACTGCCCAAAATGACTCCACTGACAAACTAACTAAGACAACACAATGCTGGACAGGTTTAGAGAGCCAGCTTCAATGGAATATATTTTGATCTCTTAAGACAGGAAGTCTTCAGAGGCAAAAATCACAACAGAGAGAAAAAGCAGCACTTGCAGAGGTTAAAAAAACAGGACGGACACAGGTATTTTTAAGTTTTCTGATTAAAAACTGATGAGTTGCTAATGTTTATTATCGGATTGTTCTCATTTCATTATATGAAATCATGTATCCGGTTAAGTAGTAAAAAAAGAACTTACTAAAAATATATAAAGTGTCAAAGTTTTCCCCATAGATACTTTTATGTAACTATCCTAACACAGGAATGGAAATCTCTATCTTAGACAGTCTGTTAAATGTTTGATTTAGGAAAATGACATTCATGCTCTGGAGTCTAGCAGGCAGATATGATACATTCTAGAGGGACAGCATAAAAACACATTTATTTTTGTTCAGTACTACCATGCTGTGTTATCAGGCACTGATGGTCGATTATTCTTCTGAGTTCCAGAAAAAGATCAAGGATTCAGTTGACAAATGTTGACAGTCATTGCTTCAGACTGCGTAATTACTGGAACCGAGACACACCAGAACTTGATTATTTTATCTGACTGGGTTACCACAAGACTCAAAACAAGGAAGAAAACTCCTACTTACCACACTAAAATCAAAACAATTGTAGATTACAAAGCTTCCGAAGTGACAGCTAGGTAAAGAATCCATATTAAACTCAAGTAGTGCAATAATTTGTGTAAGAGTTTCCTTCTAATTCTATATTCCAATATGAATCGCCACCAGCCAGCACTGGCGTTTCAGTCTCCCCTGGGAAGAAACAGATTGCCCTCTAGTGTACATTAGAAAAAGCGATCCAGAAACAACCAAGAAGAAACGTTTCTGAGATTAGCTTGTAGCTGTCCAGGAGTACAGACACTTCACCTTAATATAACTAGTACATTTTATGCAAGCAGTGTGATTGATGTTGGCATTTCTCTTAAAATTACTAGATACCTAGAAAATACGTATGTCTAGAATTTGAACTAATAAATCCTGTACTTAATTTTCCTAAAGAAAAGTTTACTTTATACACGCTGTATCTGTTACTTTACTGAAGTGTATAATTACACAAGCTGTAGTACTGAAGGCTCTGGGTACTACATCTCTTTCAAAGGTCTGGAGGTTTTTTTCCCCCTCAATTATGAGTTGTAAAGAAAAAGCAGCAATTTGTTATTACCACTAACAACTTTCAAAGTTTGAAGAAGCTATTTAGTTTTTGAAAGGCTGCGTACTTAACGTAAGACATTGTATGAAGATAGTCTTCACTAAAGCTTCATTATTTTCTTTAAAAAAGTGTAAATATCTAAATGGCTGAAGCAATGGGAGGACAAACACTATTTGCTAGACCACATCAGTCAGTTGGTCAGCCTGGTCTTGTACCGTTCCCCAGGAGTCAAACTTTGGAGGGAGAAACACAGCTCATACTTGACTTAACTATACAGTAACATATTTACCATTTGGTCAATATATGCCTTATGCACATCAACCAAACATCATTAGTATGCCTAAACAATCTGAAAATACAGGTTTTACTCTATCACCAAGGTCTCTCGAAAATAAAAGCATGACCTTTAAGAAATCTATTTTATGTTGTCCACGGTCATCAACATAAATATAATTTTATCCTGAAAGTGCAGTATGAAAGCCATATATCATGCAATTAAATCTTTCTTAATATAAGAATGCATTCAGATACTAAGCCCATTTCCCACTTATTGCAATACCCTAGAAAGAAATTCTACATCCCAAACAGTAATGAGCACAATTTGATTTTTTTTTTTAAAAAAAATACAGTCAGGAATCAAGCTGAGTATTTAATATAGTTTGCATTTGCAAAGCACAATATGTTTTCTATTTTAGACAGCTAAGAATCCCTTACAGATTATTCTAATTCGCTAAATTGAAGCATTCAGCATTACTTTTCTGATCTAACTTTTTATGGTCTATATGGGTGGATTTAATTGGTACGTCCTAACAGATGAAATACATGCAGTTAGTACCACAAGTCTCCATAAGTAAATTAAGACTGATGTAGACAATTACACACTTGAGCTTAGAATGAAAGGTGTACTCAGCGAGTGAGCCAAAATATATCTTCATTTGTGTCTTGGTTTTGTCATTTTAAAGAGCAGTTAGGATGCTCTAAGAAAGTATCTTTCAGGAAAGGTAATATTTAATCCTTTTTTAATTTATAACTCTGAAACACCAAGAGATTCAGTGACTCAGATACTTCAAAGAGAGCTAGCACATGAAAACTGATCTGATTTGAGAAAAACAACTTATTTCTAAGCAAATTTTTTGGTTTGATTCTTTGTATCAACTGCTTTGTGCACTGATAGCCACAACTTCCAGCTGCTCAGCTGCTTGGATGTCACTTGGGTGACGTGGAAAGAAGCAGCTTTCCTCGCCTTGCCTCTGAGCGCTGGACAGCAACTGAAGAATTCGAACAGCTGTACTCCACAAACTATACAGAATACACAAGAAAACACAGATACGCGCTTATGTCCTAAAACATGACACGTAATTCCTTACTTGAAGCAGCAGGCAAATACATACTGACAACTGCTACTGGAATAGTGACCACAATACTGCTAATTTTTTGTTTTGTTTTGACTCCAGGATATTACCTTATGCAGATACTGTATTAGTGATGTCAATAATGTAACACATTAACTACATATATTATAAGCAGCAAAAATTACTTGGTTATACTTATGCTTTGCATTTTAATACATACAAAGGAAAACCGATTAATATCCAAAAAATAATCCTGATAAATTGCAGTTTCCACATCTGCAAAATCTTGAGAATAATACAAGAAAACCATGCAGCAATTTTGTTGTTGAGAACACAGAAAAGGTTGATTTCCTACACGTTTATTCTGTATACAAGGTTCTTTTTATTTTGTGGTCCTAGGTAAAAGAAGGTGAAAACGGGTGCATTTTCAATTATTCCATAGTCTTCAAAGAAACTGGCCCTCCCATGACAGGACCATTCCACCAGGCAGGAGGCAACAGGTTAAAATTTCACCAGCACCAATTCTGAACACTTCTAGACCAAGATGGTCACTGTTGAGTATGACAAAATACACATCCATAACACACCTGTTGATAGGCGTTAAGTCTCTGCAACCTTCAGCACCATCCTAGAGACCGACTGCCTAATCCTCTGGGTTCAGCTGGTAATACTCGGTATGAAGGACGGTTGGGAATGATGATATGCCACTTTTCACTGAATCTTAAACTTACCTTTTAGCTGCTTGACAGTACCCTACTTATTTACCTCACTCTCCATAACCCTGATGTTCCTTGCTACTGTTCATTATTCTTGCAGGCTATGATTCACCTTAGATGTTAACCTTTTCAGAATACGTTTTTTCCCCCTGTGTGTCTGCAGGGCAGCACGGCTCCAGTAACAGTAACCAGAGAAAGGCAAGACCCACGCAAGGGAAAAGAACAAATTACTGAGAGCATACGCTGAATTCTAGTTTCACGTTCATCTTGCTTCGAGTGACTACGCCGACCACTGCAAGCAGCCTTCAGGAGGAAAGGAAAGAGCTGGGTGCTCTCCCGCCTGCCCTGTTTACAGCACGTAACACCAGCTCCTGTTCTGAAAACAGTCTCTTGTTCTAGAGATGCTTTGCAGTCCTGCAGTTAGCTAATTATCATGCTTTAAGAACATCATCGTCTTTTCCCCTTGACACAGACCAATCTCTTCAAGTCCCATCTCTGAAAAGTTTTAATGTAAAGGAAACTCATTTTCCCTCTTTAAGAGCGTGGGACTGTATTCAGCACCAAGCACAAGACTAGATGTTCAGAAGACTAAAGTAATCCTAAAGGATTTTCCCCTGCCTCTCTCAGGGGTAAAATATACCATAATCTCACCCATTTGTTTGCATTCAAAAGTGAAACTGACATGAAACAAGACATAAATGTAAGCAAATGACAGCATTTCTATAGCATTCTTAATATGTTTCTTAATTCACTACATTTTATTTTCTCATGGCATTTCCCATAATGAAGATTACCTGGGGGTGTCAGCATAAAAACGTCAATGTGGACAGCTGCAGCTTAACAGCCACAATAACTGCAGCTATGAAATTTTTAAGAGATGTAGTGTTTTGGTAGCAATTACAGTTATTGATATTTCTAAAATTCATTTAGGCTTTTATTGTAACTTTAGTAACCAAAAGAAATGTAGTCTATGATATGACTTTGCTAAGGATAAATTGTCACAATCTTAACGTTATTAAAAAACGTGTTTGAATGAATTTAAACTGTGAGTCATATTAAAACTTTCAATCAAAATAAATTACTCTTGATGAAAACACTGAATTAAAAATGATTTAATATTGGTCTAATTTAAATGCGAACAGTACAGTTTTATTCAGTAATACAGTAAATATTTTACCATTTAAGTACAATTAATTTTTGTTAATGCATCCAATAAAACACATATTTCTTTTTGACCCTTTGGACATTGCTCAGATTAGCCTCTTGCCAAAATCTTCTATTCAAGAGCAATAAACTATGCTTTAACTTTGAAAAGAAGCATCCTGGGATTGCAAATCTATTGCTTCATATCAACTCCTGATCTGCCTCTGTAACCCGGGATATGAAAGTGAAGTTGGGCTTTTCCTACTTGAGGTTTTGTTACCAGTAAATCTACAATTGTGAGTACCTCTGCTATCAGAAAATACCTCTTCCTCCAAAGCAACTCAGCCTCACACCACAGGAAGAGATGGTGTTTACACCTCTACTTCTTGACCCCTTCTCTGATACAGCTTCATTTAAATCTGTAAGATTTTGTATTTCCATAGAAGTATAAAATTTGAGTCTCCCAAGCATTAACTGAGTTCCTTTGCTAGGCCTTATCACTACATCAATCACCCTCCACCGACAGCTCCAGTATCTATTCTTCCTTTCACTCTAGAGCAGCTGTTTTCAAGTTGGAATCCATGATTTTCTAGAGGACTATAAAACTACTTGAAGGACATTCACTAAAGGTAATTAATTAAAAGTAAGCATGCTATCAACAAGCTGAAGTCCATTATACAAAGCTTAAGCCTTATACTAGAAAAGAGACAACATGCCAGTGGCTAGAGAACAATTAAAACAAAACAACCATTTTAGTGATCTTATCTTTTGACTCCCAGTATGTGCAGAAATAGCTCTTAGCTTCATGAGCATGTCTAGATCACATTTTAACAGCTTAACAAATTACATGTCACTTTGCTGCCCTTTCAAAATGTTTTCCCAGCAGTTGTGGAAATGGAAACGTTGCTCAGTCTTATTGTTAGGAGCTCAACAGCTATGCTATCGGTAGAGAAAACATTTCAAGAGCACACTGTAGAGAGATCATCAACACTTAACTGTATTTCCCCGCCTAACATACTAGATTCTCCTTAGAAACCTTCCTCAGTTTACAACCTCATGTCATCATAGCAGTAGAAACACGACTACTACCGCCATTATCACTATCTCTTTAGATAACGATGTTTCTACCCTCGCTCTCCTCAAGAACAAAGAGAGGAAAAATCACTGTCAAACAACAGCTCTTTTTGGACTTGACTAACAGCAGTATAAATAAATGCCCAATCTTCATTATTTCTGTCTTTTAATGTAAGTTTTGCAAGAGATAATAAAATAATATAGCTATTGCCCTTTCCGGTATAATGATCCTTTTGTTATTGATTTTCAAATGAACGTGTTAGACATATAAACTATATGTAATTGCCTCGGATTTCAATAAACTAACAGATTCTACAAAAAGAGTATGCAACTATAATTTATTCAAATTATTTCTTCTTGACTAGCGTTAATTATTTAAAGTCAAAAATTAAGCATCTCACCCCATCCCAAACCAATGATTTTTTCCTCAGTGGAAAAGTGGATCCCTCCAAAAAGGGAGGGCATTGTCTGTCTGCACTATAATTTTGTCTATCAAACAGAAGACATAATCTTTTTTTTTTTCAAGTAGGTATATGATCTACAGACAAAGGCAGTACTAGTACTTAAGTATAAAGTTGCCAAGTAATAGATCGGANTACTTGACTTTGGGCACATTCATAGTGCTGCAAACAACAAACACACACTGATATACAAATAGCTGAACTATACAAATATACTGAAGGACCTCTAAAAATCAGGAAAATCTAACATCAAAGTCTTTGTAATTAAGAGGTATGTCTGATTCCTTTTGGAAGGTTATGATCATTCTGGCTCGTTTTCCTTACTTCAATACACTAGCAGTGTATTACAGACATTGCCCTTTGCATGTTCAACATAATTTGTTCATGTTACTAATAAAAAAATCTAGGACTAACCTTAGTCTCTGCTTATAATAGTCTTCATCTCCATCATCTCTCCACCTCTTTACTTTGCGCTTCCCCAGTGTATGCTCTTCTTCCTCAGAGCTTGGAAAGAAGTCAGCATCATCTTCAGTTTCTTTAAAATCTCTCTTCACCGAATATTTTCTTTTTCTTGACAAATTCCTGAGTTCATAATCAGAATCATTCTCAGCCTGCTCTTCCTCCTCTTCTGCTGCTTCGGGATCAAAGAGCTCCTCATCAGGTACATACTCAGACTCTCCACTATCATCCTCCTGTTCATGCCTGACCTTCTTGTCCTCAAGATATTTCTTTTCTTTTGGAATCTCTGCCTTTGACTGAATCTGGAGGGCATGCTTCTGAAGTTTCCTCAGGTGTTTTTTTAAGTGCTTATCTGTTTTTGACAGGGCTTTACCCCTCTTTTCCCTTGTAGTAGATGCGGGTGCTATGCACTGAACATTTTTGGCTTGTGCTTTCTTTTTTGCTCCTTTGTGAAGAGATAACTTCTTTCTTTCAGATAACAGCTTATCTTGATCTGCTAAGTACTTCTCAAAATCAGATGTGTCATTTAGCATTAATCTTCGTGTCTTCTTCTCTGGCTTCTGAGGTATTTTAGTTCCAAATGGAGTCATCTGGCCAGTACGAATAAGCTCATCCCACTCCGTTTCCTGAACGGGCATAAGCATACTGCCAAGACATGATGGACCAGGTTCTACAATAAAAATCAGAACATACAGTATGCCTTTAACACCTTCTGAATAACTCAAACACAGGAACAAGGGTGCTGTGGTTCCTCCCCACCTCCCAGCTTTATATACATTCAGTTCAGTTTTAATATGCAACTTAAAAGTCCAAATTATTGTCACACATAATACTTGAAGTTCAAAAAAGGCAAAACCCAACACACAGAAGGTTGAAAAAGACAGACTGTAACTTTTTCTTCAAACGACTTCTCAAACTTCATATAGGAAACACTGCACAGACTATAAAAATGCAAATACCTCTGAAACAACACACAGCAGCAATAGCTACCATAAAATTAGTCTCCCATGGCACAAGAACTCTAATGTGCTCCCTATGCTGTCAATTCAACCCATGTCACCACGTTCAGTGCAAGAAACCACTGCCTTCCCATATGCAGCAACATAGTCCATTTTTATTTTATTATTGATTTTCCAGTCCTATTCATAAGCTTGAAATTTGACATTTCCATTACCATACCAGAACAGACACAAATATTACAAAACACATAAAAGACTGTCTTCCCACATACTTCAAAAAAAAAAAAGGAAAAAAAAACCAAACCCCATCTTCCTACTCTACATTACTAATATTAGGATTATGACTTTAAAAAGACAGATTGGCCACACAGCACGTTGCCATAAAAGAGCACTTCAGTTCAACTGCATACACGGTTACTATACATATTAACAGAAACTATAATTGGTGTTTGAAACCAAAGAGGTGGAAAAGCTCTTGAATTCAGGAAGCTGAAGGGGAAATCCAGCCTGAAATCTATTATTAGGATCCAAAATTTCAAGATAGCTGTACCAGAACTGCCAGCACGACATGCTACTGTATATGGTCCAATCTAAAGCCCTGTATTTATCACCAAAACATGCTTAACGAGTAATGATGATGCACCAGGCATGAAACTCCTCCCTCTCCACCCTCTCAGTTTCTCAAACTGAATTACTCAATTCCATTTTTTCTGCCTTGGGCCCCATTCACTTCCTAGTTACATTTCATCACACTGGTTGCCTGAGTTTTACTGCATGAACCCGTTCAAAGAAAAAGGATTAAAGATGCTTTTCTACTAAGAAAAGTTTACTGAGGTTCTGACTCCTGTAAGATTTGTTGAATCAGAGGAGAAGCATGAGCTCTGTGAGATCTGGAATCCACTCCAGCCACTTCTGCACACCTCTGCAAACAACCATATAACCCAAAGGTGATACGCACATGTCAATGGGGTCCAAACTTGCCCTGCAGAATACTGCAGATTAGTGACTATGGCAAAGACACAGCCAAACTGGAGTTACATAATCCAAGCTCAGCTTGCAGACAGCCGTGAGAAAGAACACCTAGCAAAACACTGACAGCATAAATATCCTGCTTTGGAAGAAGCCTTATTTTTATTTTTCTGAAACACAGCACAGCCTGAAGAGAAGCACTTCCCCCTTCCATTTCTAGCAATACTTCCCAACAGTAAGAAAAAACAATTTTGTTAATGCTGATTGATAGCATCCAGCATATAAAATGTAATTCAATCATGATGTTAGTCATCTTTATCAAATTAGCTGTGAAAAAATGCTAAGATTTCCAATTTATTAAGCCCAATACTCTAATGTGCCTCAGCCATCCCTACTGAGCTGAACACGGATTAACATCCATTTCTTAAAACTTCCCACATGAATATGCCAAGATCTGCAATTCTGCAGGTGCAGAGAATAAGTGTTCTTAACTCTCTCTTTGAAAGCAAACCACTGAAATTTATTTCCTTGTTGGCAAAGATCTTGCAAACTAGCTTCAAGCAAGAAAAGGCATTACATCAAAGTAGAACAGAACTTTAAGTCTTATCCCATACCTTCATCTTCCTCAAATTCAATCTCATTTACTTTATCAAGAAGGTCTGTTCCACCAAGAATTGCTTGGAGACGCTTTTGTTTTGCTTTGATCTTCTTTAGCTGTTGTTCCTTGAACGACAAGTAGATACATAATTGAATTTTTAAACTGGTTCACAAACTTGCTATTCTTTTAAACAAGACTTAAATTACTATATTTGCAGGACTTTCCACCAGAATCTCATATTCAAATGTTCATAGTATCGTATTTGAAACAAAAAAAGTGCAAAAAACTGTCACCACAATATCTGTAGGGCTCCAACACACAGAACACACACAATTTTGTGTGTACAATCACCTTACAATATGCGTACAGTAAGATCAGATTGTTTATACACACAAATTTCACATGCACATTACGCATTTTTATGTACATTTTTTGAGGTCATTTTATGAATGTGTTGATTTTAGTGAAGGAAGCCCATCAAGCAGATTAGTGATGTGCACAGAGAACACCAAAAGATTTGTTCATTATTTGCAAGAGTGGGTCAATGGTTTATAAGCCACTAAAAAAAGCTATAGGATTTAGAAGCTTTGGAATGTTTTGTCAGAAAGAAACTGAAAGTGTAAATCAGTCCATCATCCTAATATATATTTGTACACAATTAATGCAGGAGTGGTCACAACTAATTTAACAGCAAAAACTACAAAGTGAGTAAGTGAAAAACATCAACATTACAGACACTGTAACAAGTACACTTCATTACTGCTATGAAAATAATTCATAGCTAGCTTTTCTGTTACACCTTTTATCTGATTGTAATATCCCTAACTGTATATTTTCTGGTGATGTTGTGATTCCTTGGTGTTGCTAACTTTCATTTATGTAACAAGAAATTCCAACCAGTAAACCAAAGACATAAGCAACACAACTTTCCACATTTCTAACTCCATTCTTAACCTAGAGAGGCACATACTTCAGTAAAAATCAAGTTCATTGAAAATGACCATTTTTTTTTCTTTTTGGTGAAGAACAGTACACTAGCCTGCCCCTGTTTTCATGTAGCACTTTTCAAATCACAAAGGGTAAGTATATTGATGTATGGTACAATATATTATCTCCCATGTATGCACTATTATCCCTGCTACCAGAGTACTTTATATCATAAAACACTCCCTGTATGACAGCTCTAAGGAAATAGCTGTCTTGCACCAGCCATTAATTTCCCATTTGTCTCAATAACAGAAGAATTCAGTTGTCTTCAACCATTTTTTTTTTTTTAAGTACTACAACAGGAAGAGTACTAAAAGGCACTTCTCCATGCAAAAAGTAGCTCAAGATCAGCTTTAAATACACTGCCCATCTCCAAACAGCCTCCAAACCACTCTTGAGGTTATTAGGACCACTTTTACAGATTATAGTTTTCATACCGGGATTTATTCTTACACTTCAAGGACCGTTAGAGATGGCTAACAATGAATTTGCAACGAGGTTTGAGCTTCTGCAACTAACACTTGTGTAAATAACTTCAAGTAATACGAAAACAAGCAAAATACAGTGTCCAATTACATGATCACTCTTTATTGGTAAGTCTGATTTAATGCATTTCTTCCCAGTACTTCCAGCTACCTGTTCCTAGTCCCGTGTCACTGTTCAGTACTGTCCCCCTCAATCTCTTAATTGGCCAAATTGTGAGCACAGCGTTATCCAAGTTGCTGAAATGATCAAGGTTAAAAACCAAACAACTGAATGAGTCAGTGGCAAATGGCCTGAGACTGGGAAGAAGCATCTGAGAGCAAAGAACAGTAAGTTTTTCTGTCAGGTTTATCATTAGAGAAAATACTAGGGTGAATTTCCATCAGATGGTGAGCTGATCAAAGTGCTACATTCCTGTTCAGGAGAAGTTTCCCTTTTCTCAAATGTCCTTCTTCCTATTCACAGCTGCATAGGTCTATCGCTTACATTACCTTGATGCCTGCCAGACTGCTCTACGAGCTCCTTTAACTTACTACTTTGGCAGAAAAAAAGTGGGAGCAGTTTCTGCCAAATCAGTAAGTTAAAACGGCTCACAGAAAGGAATAATGTGTACTGGTACCAGAAAGATACAGGCAATGGAAGAGGATTAAGGAAAAGAAGGTAGGGAAGGAAGACCACGAGAGCTGAGATTTAGGTCAACTATTGAATCATGCCCTAACAATGATTTGCTAATTCTCCAAATACTACTGGGAGTAATTTAATTAAATTAATGCAAATCAGTCTTTTGAGCAGGTCCTGGAACTTCGAATAAAATAAAATAAAAAAAAAATTCAGCTATCACTTTCACATCTTTAAATTGGTTATTTACATTTTTAGTAGAAAATTAAGCCATTTAAAAGGGAAGGAACAGCAATTGTAGACTGACTCTGAAGTATATAATTAAGCGAGAATTATATCATATAATCCAAACCTTAATCCAAAGTACAAGCTAAGTATTGTCAGCAGGAAATTAATATAATCCCATCACCTTGTTATATTTTTGCCGTTTTACAGAATCTAGTTTTCTGTTTATATCTTTGTTGTCGGCAGCTTGAGGTGAAAGTTGCTCAATAATTTTATTTATTTGTTTCAGAGATGTTGTACATGATCTGAAAAAACAAGAAGATTGCAATGTACTAGTTAACTCCAGAAAGAAAAATAGCACGTTCTCGATTCACACAATTTAGAAATTCCAGAAGATTTAAGGTAAGATTAAAAAAGGCCTAAATGTAAGTTTCTAAATATGCATCTCATATTTAAACAACACTGGAAATACTAAACACGTTAAAAAGTTGCATATCATAAAACATTTTTTAAAAAAATTTTGCTAATACTAAAATTCCAAAGGCAAGGAAACCAAACAAACCACTGCAATATTTAGTACTCAAAAGTCACAAGTCCGATGACGATAATCAGCAAGTGATAGTTGTTGCTTTTATTATTCAAGGTAAACAAAACTCAAGCCAAAAATCTAAATGCAAATCCCATTTTTTCATTTTCTAAAATTCTTTTAATAGTTTGATGCCATTCTAAAGGAAGCCTATTTCCTTTACCTTTACAATGTCTCTTTTACACAAAGAACAGATTACAAGATACAAATACAGTTTCAGCAAGACAGATTAGCTCAAAGAATTAACAGCACATCATAATTAATGCGCGAGCATTTTTCATGTTTCCATATATAATATGAAATTCAGGTTGAACCACATACTACAACTTACTATCATCTGTTTCTGCTGTTGAATTAGTTTGCAACGAAGGAGGCACTGCCCCACTGTCAGAAGCAACAAATCTAGCTTTGTTGATTCAAATAGCAGAATATCTCATAAGGATACACAAATTATCATCTCAAAGCATTATGAAAAGTGTCAAAGAAAATTCTTGACAACACCTGCAAAGTGGCCATTATTCACCTCACACGCAAAGAAAAGCACTACATAAGTCTCTGCAATTGTCAGGTAGTAAATTGTTGGGCCACATTTCTCTCCAGCTCTAATCTGGATTCTACCACTGTTCCCCTAGGAGACGTATTCTACCAGCTCCCCAGCTATCACTGCCATCTTTACTTCTCCATTCTCTTTCAACACTTTTGAACCATCCCACCTCCCTTCTCAGTCTTCAGTTTTGTTGCTTTGAAGTACACCATCTTCTTGCATGTCTCCCACCTTTTGGCTCTTGCCTCCTTGGCCCTAGTGTCTCTTGACACATACAGTTACCGTCCTCCTCCACAAAGCTTTATTTAACAGGACTGCCAGATTTATGCAGGATTTAACTTCAACCATTTTTTACTCTCCTTCCTCTGCTTAAATTTGTGTGTATATTATACAATCATCCAGCTTCTACCGTGAACTCTGTGCTAACTACTCAAAAAACACTTCTTGCCTGACTTTACCTCTAGTCATGCATTCACTGTGTTACAGGACTTTAACCAACACTACCACGCTCTACTCAGTCTTTACTTTTGTTAGTCCCTCTGCTCAACAAGCCGGCTGCATCTTTGCTAATTTTCTCCCAAATCAACTGTCAGACTTGCATATTACATATTATATGGAAGAGGTTCTACAGCTCTGCAGAAACCATTTGTACCCCCCTTATGTAAATATCGTTTTACAACTTTAAGTGGAAAGTGAAAATACAGGGGTAAGAAAAATCATAGGACGCTTCGTAAAGAATAGGAAAAAAATCACCTAATTGACAGTGCTGTGCACCACTCCTTCAATAATCTAATTGCAATCTGATTGAAATGGTTACACTGCTCCATTCTTCCATCTTACTTATTATGTCCTGCCACATAACATCTGAAATTACATTCCAGTTTACAAACTTACTTAGTTTCACATCTCCACACCTACACTGGAAAATTAATGAAGTGCATAAAATTAAGCATATGCATAACAAGAGAGCTATGCAAGAGTTCACATAGGTAATGGAGGCCTACAGAACTCTTGAGCACTAAAAAACAACATTAACGCAATACAGTGAAAGATGCGCGGGTAGTATTATTTACTTGCAGTAGTTCACACAGTAACTCCACAATGAGACCAGAAACAGAAAGGGAGATCTAAGATCAAAACTCGAAAGATTAGTGATTTCTATCCCGCAAAGACTTCTACTATCAATATATCGTGTTCATTAAGCATTTGATTCTTTTAAGGCGTCATTAAGTACTTCATACAAGCATTTGTGATAAGGTTGTTTTGGCTGTAGTCCACTCATGACATGGAGTCATCCAAGTTACAGAAGGCACGTAACCAGAAGCAGATAACCCCATGGAGCATACAGAATTGAAGAAGTGGCACTTTTTGTGACTACAGCTTTGAATAACAGAGTATAATGCAGTTCTCCACTGCCCAGAAAAGCAACATGCGTCTTGGTAAGGTGGGAGACAAAGCAGAAAAAGGAGATGTGCTGTCCTCTACTGACTTGATGCATGACTGAATTAGTGAAATAAGAGCAATGAAGCATTGCTCTGATGTGAAAAATATTTTCTCCTTTTAAAAAAGGTGGGTGACTCAGAAGAGTACATGTGCTCCAGTGCCTTCAAAACATGTTTTCATCTTTCATCTTTTAAAAACATGAGACACTGAGCCTCATTAGATAGTCAGTAGCAGAAAGGAACAGTAAGAAAGGACACAATTTACCTTATGTCATCCAGCACTGACTGATATTCTTTCTCTGCATCAGCTATTTTTGTTGCTTTATTAGCTTCATTAATTGCATTATCTACTTGCTGAAGAACTCCTTGCTCCAATACGTCCTGGTCATAGACATCAACTCCTAAACCTCTAAGCTCAGCAGCCTGCGCACTACATGAGATGGACTGAATCTGCTGCCTGTTGATCTGTAAAAGGGGTTGTCCTCTTCTGGGCACCTCCAAAGGAACCGCCATGGAAGATGATGACTGGCTGGCAGAGTTAGGAAATGTAATACTATTATCCAGGTCACTGTCACAAATGCCATTTTCTTGTTCTGTTCCTGATTCCTCTGCATTATGCAGGCCATTATTGCTTGAAGTAGTAACAGGGTCTTGTTCTTGGATACTGTCTGGCAGGTGGCTGTTGTCTGTCGGCATCCTCTGCTCAAAGGCAACAAAGAACCATATTATCATAAGTACATTCACACACACAAAGCTCCTTATGGAGACTGTGCCCCCAAAAAAGTAAGCAAATCAATAAGCATGTTTCTTTATGAGAAATTCTTGTTTCAAAATATCTACTTGTCTACTCTTCTATGAGTCCTCCCCCCAAAGGCTTCTCCACGCTAATTTCCCCAATCCAAAGGAAAAGCGGTCAAAACTTCTCAAAGGCAACTATATGGAATACTCTTGGAAAATGCTGATCTCAAGACAAATAAAACAACCTGTAAAAATTACTCTCTTTGCCAGAGAGTGAACTCAATCTTGTGTGTAAATGGTCATGCTGCAGAAGACTACAACACTACAAAAACATATGCAATTTAACGTATCCGAAACCAAAAACCACAAGTTTGTGAAACAGGGTAAGACTCACCAGTGAAAGCACTGATGACAACAGTTGGCTGTAGTTTGACAATTCATAGAATGGTTTAGGTTGGAAGGCACTTTAAAGACCACCTAGTTTCAACCCCCTGCCACGTTCAGCTTTGAAGAAGCACATAAAGCACCTCAGTTGTCAGGAAATTAACACTGAACTGACTTACAAAGGTAAACAGGAACTGGTATTGTTTGGAGGGTGAGACTATCTTCTAAAAAGATGTATTTTTTATCAACTTCAGGGAGAAAACAGTGTTATTAACTCCCAGGAAGACACTAATAAGGCAGGTGGGCTTCCTCAGCAGCCCCTCCTGGCACGGCAGCCCGTGGACCTCAGTCCCAGCTCACGGTTTTTCTTCCATCAGCTCCCAACACGCACGCACCGGGTTTGGCCCTGCACCAGCCAACAGGCACCGTGACGGCGCCGCGCACCGGCCAGCCCCCCTCCAGGGACCCCGGACACCGCCCACCCCCCGCCTACACGGACCCCCACGTTCCCACGCTTCACCACCTCCCCCCGCCAGCGAGCCCGGAGCCGGGGCCGGACGGAAGGCTGTCCCTCGCGGCTGCCGACAAGGCCACGCCCGGGATGGAAACGCGAGGGGCTCCGGGGAGCGCCGCCTCCCCGGGGCAGGCCGCGGCCGGAGAGAGGGAGACGGCCCCGCCGCAGGACTCACCTCGCCGCTGGGCGCCCAGGACGCCTCACCGCCGCTACGCACGGCAGCGGCCCGCCCACGCCGAGCGCGTATGCGTCACTTCCGCAACGTCGGTGACCGCCACAGTTGCGCATGCGTCGGACGGCAGGTGGGGCCGGGCGTGGGTGGGATCGTGTAGGCCGGGCTTGCCTGGGCCTGTGGCGGGCCGTGGGGTGAGCCACTGTGGCCGCTGTCGCCGCTGTCGCCGCTGTCCCCGCTGTCCCCGGCGCCACTGACAGCCGCTGGCCTCTACCGTCAGTCTGCCTCGTTAGTGCGGTGCTACCTGGCAGCGCAGGGGGCCGGCTTGGGCCGCCGCTGGCCCACAGGCCACCTCGGGCTGGCTGCGCTGCAGGGGGGGTTGATGCTCGAGGCAGAAGGAGCTGCTTACAGGGACCTCTTCAAGAGTTCAGTTTCTCCCCTTGACATGCCTATCTCCTATGAGGAGAGGCTGAAGGAGTTGGGGCTGTTCAGCCTGGAGAAGAGAAGGCTCCGGGGAGATCTTATTGCGGCCTTCTAGTACCTAAAGGGGGGCCTACAGGAGAGCTGGGGAAGGACTTTTTACTAGGGCATGTAGTGACAGGACGAGGGGGAATGGCTTCAAACTGGAAGAGGGCAGGTTTAGATTGAACATTAGGAAGAAGTTTTTCACTTTGAGGGTGGTGAGGCACTGGAACAGGTTGCCCAGAGAAGTTGTTGAGGCCCCATCCCTGGAGGTGTTCAAGGCCAGGCTGGAGGTGGCCTTGGGCAGCCTGGTCTGGTGGGAGGTGTCCCTGCCTATAGCAGGGGGTTGGAACTCGATGATCTTCAAGGTCCTTTCCAACCTAAACCATTTTATGATTCTATGCCTTAACGTGAGGTGATTGTCCTTTGGAAGGCTCGGGGAGGGAAACGTGGTCTAGTGGTTACAAATAACCCCGGGACTCGAAAAGAACCCCCATGCGTTGTTGAGCAAATTGTGTAATTTGATTGCATCAAGGTTCCTCCAAGGGAAAAAGAGAGAAGGATGCTCCACATCTTAGGATTTAGCAGCAGGATTGCTTATAGGCTTCGTAAGCAGTCAGTGAGAGGAGCAGTGTTTCAAGAGCTACAGGTTTCCTGCCTGCTGGGCTCTGTAGCAGCAGTTTGTTCTGGTTTCTGCATGACTTTCTGTTTTCTCCCCGATTCTCTGGTAGTGACAAGAGCAGAAAACTAGGTTTTTCTCCAGGGCACCTGTCACGTTCTGTGCCTGCTTTCCTTTTCCTTCTGTTTCCCCATTCCAGTGGCACAAGACTCTTAGACACAGCTCCTTCTCCTTTGGGCAGCAGAACTGAACTTACTTGCTGACAGTCTTGGGCCAAGCATGAGAGGATAAATACATGGTAGAATATACATGGAAATTTTTTGCTAATTAAGAGCTGAGGCAGATGGAGTTTAACAGGGACAATTTGTGATTCACTTTGACCACAGTCAAGAGTTGCTTTCTTCAATGGTCTTTTAGTTGTCCTGCTCCATGTACTCTTAATGCCATCTTTTTGCAATGAATGTCTTGAAACAAGATGCAGATCTAAAAAAGTGTATTGTTGTTTTGTAAATTATTCAGGAGACAAGGCATATATAAGTGAGTGACAGCCATCATACCTTATCCTTCTCACACTTAATTTCAATAAAATGCTACAGACCAAGAGAGAAAGAAAGCTTGTCCAGTAAGGATAACACATTTATAGTGCACCTTTGATCCAAAGAAATCCCAGCTCCTGCTGATTAGTCACCCTGCATGTAGAAGATTACGGTTGTAACTATGCAGAAATGTCACAGTTGTTTAACAGGAATAGCAGAGGTGGTGTTTGTATATTACTAGATGTAATGTTTTAATCATGAAAGTTTAAGGATGTAGGTTAGTGTGTATAGGGAGAGAAGGTAACTTTTATTAGATTTTGGGCTTTGTTGACTTTACACGCTGACTTTAGATATTTGTACACATTGGTGAGATCTTTCCTTCCTTCTTCTTTAGGCTATGCAGTACCAGCTCTTTTCAGCCTTTCCTCATAGGGGAGATGGTCCAGTCCCCTATTCATCTTAGTGGCCCTTAGCGGGACTCTCTCTAGTAGCCCCGTATCTCTCCTGTACCGGGAAAGCCCTAGTCTGTCTAGATGTTGATTGTCTGACATTTTCTCAGCTGTGTTCCTATAGTGCATTGATGGAGCCCACATTGCTGTGGTAAAACACTGTTGATAAACAAAGTACCCAGTGATTCAAGCATTTCAAACATCACTGAAACATTTTTTTTGCCAAATTTGTGGCATACCTAACACACCCACAGAGTCCCTACACACTTGCTCCAAGGGTAGGAGTTCTGTTACTTTTTCTCATAAATCACCACCACTAACAGGTTTAGTAAAATACTGTATCCTACCAAGTTTTCCGTGTTTCCAGCTCTTTAGGACACATTATACCATTTCCTTTAATACCCGCTGGTGTGAATATTAATGAATAACTCTCAAACTTGTTAATGGCCTGGCTTTATTCTGAACTACAATCACAGATCATTGCCTGAAGATGCTCCTTTCCCTTCCTTCTATTCCCTTATTCCCTCCAGCCCCCAATGTCTGGAAGTCTCAAGAAAACACTCAAAATAAAATGGTGCTTAGTTGATATGCTCTTTATTTATTGTTTCCTTTGCTCTGAAATATGCTATCACTTCAAATATCCTTTACTTTAGTATTTAATGACTAGAATGAGGAGGCTTATTTTTAACCTTTGTTGCTATATTCTAAATTCAAGGAACAATGCTTTGTAGTTGCTGAAACAATTGAAAATGTGGAGTGCAAAGTCTTTCAGCAGAGTGAGAAAGGCAGCAACCAGGGGGCATTTAAGGACAGAGCAACATCAAGCTGTTGTCAAAACTAAACTGAGCAGTAGGCTCAGTTTTCCAGAAACTGATTAATGAGGGGGGAAAGATAAGTTGTCCTGGAAGTAGAAAAAAGAGCTTTGTATTATTTGCTAAGAGAGGAGTTCTCAAATGAAAGGCTGCTTCTTTCCCAAACTTGAGAGGAAAATGAGTGAAGATTTTCTTATATGGTAGTAGACTTCTATGGGTTAACAGATTACTAATGTGGAGATGGTCAGTACTAAGTCCAGAAGAAAGAGGCTATAATCCAACATTAAATACTAAGGCAGGTACTCACAGAAAAAAACAGTTACACTGGTAACTGACTGTGACTCCAAACATCCCTGGTAGAGCTTGCTTATAAAGATCCCTATTGTGTATGGGGGGATATATGGGATTGAAGATGATCTTTGTGGGATTGTTCTGAAACCATGATCTAAAAATGCAGGAGGCCCTTCAGGCAGAGGCTGATCAATGTCATCTGTCTGTGAAACGCCGTACACACTGGGAATGGTGTATAAATAATAAGCCTATTGTGCAACTAGTCTGTTGCAAACTGGGTCAGGCTCTCAGGTGGTGTGGACGAAGGCTGTTCGACTGAAGTCTGCTGAAGCTGGGTCTCCCAGCAGCTGAAAATCAATGTGGCTCCATTGAAGTCATATCAGGGACAGGTTCTGTAGGTCTTTAAAGCTAGTTCTGTGGTGGTCCATCCTTGATGCATTTCCAGTGCTATGCCTTTCTTTACCTCTTCTACCTCAACACATAATTTTGCTTAAGCAGGTGAGATCTATAGTTTCAGTCTGTTTGCAGCCTCGGCTATTGCCTGGCACTGTCCATTACAAAGGCTGTAAAAGTACAAAATTGTATTAAAAAACGGAATGACTTTGAAGTTATATTTTCAGTGCAGTCATCTTCACAGAGAAAATTAACCTCTGATGAACCAAAGGTTCAAGTCTGCTCTCAGCTACGTACACACATGGCTTCTGACCCTTTCACGTAGTCACTGGCAGAGTCCCATGCATCCATGTTTCTTGGTATTTTACTGCAGTATTTCATTGCATTTACCTTCATTTTCTTTATTTTTTTTCTACACGTAGATGACTGCTAGCTGCTGTGCAGCTACTCTGCTAAGTTACTGGCAGTGTGGTTTCCTGGGTAGGACTAGTTCTGCTTGTTTGGTTAGGGTTTTTTTAATGTTAATGTAGCCACAATCTTCACCCCCTCCCACAAAAGCATTAGTGATGACACTAAATCCTTGCTAGAGCTGGTTCTGGAAGCTTTTGACAAGCAGTAATTATGCTCTTTTACTTGAACTAGCAAGACTGGGAAATTAAATTGCGTGGACATCTTCCCTTTCTATCAGCCTTGCGGGATTACGGGGAAGGATCCTGGCAGAGCGTGTAAAGCGGCAGCTCAGAGCTCAGCTGTCAGCTCTGGAGGGCTGTGAGGAAACGCAAGCAGGCTTCCGAGGAAGCTCAAATAGAATAACAACTTGGAAAGGAAGCAATTTGTTTATGTGATTCTGAATTGGGTAATGAAAAATCAGATTCTGTAAATTATTGTCAGTGATGAGGGGGGGAAGGGGCGGTGGTTTACTTTTTAGTCCATCATTTTTATTCCATTTCCTAATCTGAAAAATTATCCTGATAGTTGTGGCCTGGGAATTCTATGAGGAACACACCCCAGTGATGTACCCAGTATATCCAGTAGTAACTTGCCATGTATAAGTCCCTGGTTCTTAACAGGAGATGATCCTCTCAAGCCCTTTAGTGGCCTGGTTGTGCTGTTAAGGGTGTGCCCTGCTGACAGTTGGCCAAATCTTCAGTCTTGCTTTTTCAATTAGGCCTTTCCTCCACAGATTTTAGTATGTATTTTGCCAAACTGAAGGCTAAGGAAGGACTTTGTGACAACATATTTATGGATTTCGTTCTGAGGAAATCCTGTACATGAACTATAACTGATTGCAACGGAGCAACCGCACAGAAAGGCTTGGACTGACCAGCTAAGAAAAAAGTTACATTTGCAGAGTTAAGTGACCCCAGGATTTGAACATCTTCTTCAAGCTCTCATCACACAAGTGTTTACACGCGTTAAGGTGACCTGAGATGGCTGAGCCTCCGGCATGTGACTGCTACTCTTATTTATGGAGCAGTCCCAGTGGACACAGTGCTTTGCTAAATATTTAAAGAAGTTCCTTGTCCCAAAGTGCTTAGGCCTAAAATTTTCATTTATTCAGAGATTCATAGAGCTTAAGGCCAGACGGGACCATTAGATCATTTTTTCTGACCTCCTGTGTGACATACAGCAAAAATTCTCACTCAGTAACTCCTGTATCAGGCCTGTGTCTTGGAGCTGAGGTAGCACAGATGGCTTAGCAAGGCATCCCGCTTTGATTTAAATGCACTGAACAGTAGAAAATCCACTACATGACTTGGTAGATTGTTCTAGGGGCTACTTCCCCTTGCTATGAAAAAACATGTTTCAAGTAGCCGGAAACACGCTAGCTTTAAAAAAAAAGCTAGGTGCTTAAATAAGGGGCTGGCCCATTAAACACAGTGGAGGGAAATACTCCAACGGAATTTTGGAAGAAGCCACAAATACAGTTTTGTAAAACCTTGAGACTGAATTTCAGGGGAGCAAACTTTCCCTTACCTGCTTAGAAGTCTGCAATGGGATGGACACCTCAGGTTCTACCTAAAACTTCCCTAAGAAATTATGTGCTTCCCTCGGCTATGGCTATTCCTAGAAATGCTGCTTTTGTGGCTGAGCTGATCAGCTGGGTACGCTCATCCTGCCTGAGGCCAGTTTAGAAGCTGAAAATCCCAACACTATGCTAGAGGGGTCAGTCAGTCAGGTATGGGGTGTCCTAGTGCCCACAGACAGCACTGTTCTGTTAAAAACCAGATGGCAGTGGCAGATTTTAGTGCATATCAGTTTAGCTTCTCTAGTTTTGTGTCCTTTCCCGATGAAGTATCAGCTCTGGGTGTAAGCCAACACCCGAGGAGGTTTCTGTGCTGGTGGTGAAAACACTATACACTGAGGCACACTGACACTTTTAAAACAAAATGCTAAAACTGTGAAGATGAAAATAGATAATAAATGATTTAGGGGCTGCATTACTTCTCAGGAGGGCACAGAATTGCCAGCAGCATTGGCAGAAATGGGAATTCCATCCACAAGTAATAAAGCATCTGTATCTCGGTACCAGGGAGCTGAGTGGCAAGTATCTCTCAGAGCCATGCCAGTGTAATAAAGCTAATATATCAACTTAAGAGAGATGCTAAGCTCTTTGAAAATAATTGTGTAGTTGGCAAGCAATAGTTTTTACTCTTTATATTGCGGAGAAATAAAACCGGGTTTTTTCCTCCCTCTCTCCCTGCTGTGGTGCATTTAGGAAATTAAATGCAGAAATCTACTCCTAATGCACTATTAGGTTGGAAAAATCATGACTGCAAATGGGAACAAATTCCAGAAGTGAAGGATTCTCCCACTACTTTACTGTGGTTAGATTGCTCACCTTTTCCAACAAATATTGCTGGGCTGGGGCTCACATGTAAGGAAGTTCTTGACAATACCAAATTTTTAGGAAAGCGCTATGTTTGTGCTTATTTGGGCTGCATGTTTCTCCAGAGGAAGAAAAAAAGTGACTTTCTGGCCAAATCTGCTGCAGCTCGTAAAGGACTGTTCCTGAGCTTTCAGCCAGATCATCGTTTCACATGTGTCTGCTGTCTATCTTTTACAGCTCTATGCACGCAGAACTTTTTAAGGCCCCCTATAAAAAGCCAACAAATAGATATTAGTTTTAAGCACTGAGGAAGCACGTAATAGGATGTTGCCAGAGCAATTGCATCAATCTCCTGCAGGCCAAGAGGGAGGTTGAACCTGAGAGTTTAGTGAGTCTTTGCAAACCAGCCTTTCACGGTTTGTGTACTTCATAGCTGTTCAGCAGGAAGCTTATGGCGAGGCTCTGGCCCTTGTATCCCAGAACCGGGATTTTCCGCTTCCATCTTCCCTCGGCAGCCGTGGGCTGCTGCTTTCTCACCTGCTAACGACCTGGGCTGGGTCTCCTTGCAGAGTGGGATGGTTCCTAAAGCTCCTTGGCAGAGATACGCTAAGACCGTGTTTGAACTGTCAGATGGTGCCAGGAAGAGAAGCACATAAAAATATTCGAGCACTCGAAAATCTTTCACCTCCTCAAAAACTGGGCTGACAGAGCCAGAGCTGGTAGCGGCCACCTGCCCGCTTTAACACTAGAGGGAAGCATCGCCTAAAAGAAGGCTTCTAAAGGCTTCTGCAATAGCGCAATTTAAAATTATTTATGTGTCTTGGAAGGGAACAAAACACTGATTTCTTTTTAAAGCCTCTGTTTTTATTGGAATACATTATGGGAGGCCTCATTTGTTGCCCAGAATGCTCTTGGCCAGAGTGAAATTCAACCTTCCTGATGAGGCAGGCAGATTCAGCTTGCGCTGCTCCGCTTTGTCTTAGCTGGGCTCTCCTGGGACAACCTTCTGCACAGGGCCTGGAGATAGTTCAGCCTCTATAAATAGCTCTTTGCTGAATTCTTGTGTGAGCAGATTTTGAAGGCTGTGCCAGAGGATAAAGACTTGTGTTGTTTTAGTTCACTTTAGACTGACACACTCAAACAGATTTCCCCGTCTGGCCTCAGTTTGTACTCAAAGCAGAGGCCAAGAAGATGAAATGTCAGTGCCTCACGCTGTATTTATTTCTCCCTAATTGCAAGCCTATAAGAAAAATAATAGGGATTGACTTAATGATGGTGGCTATGTAGGGATGGTTGTGGTCCCTGAGGACGCATTCCCTCTCCCCCTTTACCCCATTAGCTCCTCCTGTTGCAGTGTGGATCCTGTACCATGTAAGGGGTGGATAATGCACAGCTCCCTCGTTCATGGTAGGACTGCTTCCATGTCTGTAAACTGCATTTTGCTAGGTTGCACAAAAAGACCATAGAAAAATGTGAATAGTTATTTGAGGGCTCCACAGCAGTTGACAGTAACATAGAGACGTAAAAGGCATCTATTTTACCGAGCAGAGTCTTGGAAGTTACATTTCTAAAGTAGGGACCAGGTAGCTGAAAATCCTGCAAGGTAATTCTGGCAAAGGGGGAGTGGGAGTATGATTACCTCTTCTTTCTCCCATTCCCTTTTTTGTCAGGAGTACAGGGGGTTCATGGATAAGGGAGGCAGGGTAGTAGAAAGGGCCCAGGAGCTTTGGATATCTTGGCCAAATCTTTCAATGAGCTCTATTCAGTGGAGATGCTTCTTTCTTCTTCTCCTAGACTTATATCTGCCTTGCCTCAGCTGGTGAGCGCAGCTACACCTAGCAGGGAAAGGAGGAAAAAAAGTGCTCTGAGGTAGTCTTTTTCCAGTCAGGTAGGAGGGATGAAACACTGCTGAAGGAGAAAGAGAAGCAGAGCTGAGGTGTGCAGATGGGGACAGAAGGAAACGTGTAGAAGGGGACTGTAGAGAAAAGAACAGATGTGAAGAGTGTGGGAAGGGCTGTTATGAAATCTGGGCTGTTTTAAGTGCACTTCAATCTTTGAATTGAAGTGAGGTATAGCGTACATGCTGACGGGTCCAGGCACTCTAAGATCACTGTGATGAAGGTCTTGAGAGTTAGGTCTGTTGTCAGAAGGTGCAAGTTGCAGACACTTCAAATGGATGGCAGGAATTTAAAAGAATAATAAAATGTCTAAGTTACAGCTATCAAGACCCTGTTTAGAGTCACTTAAGCTGTTCCATGAATTTATCCTTTAACAAGTTCCAGACAGTGCCTTTCGTCCTTTTGGCAATGCTTAAAATGTCCTGAGCCTCTGCTGAAGTGGGACTTGGTCCACTGTTCCTATTGCATCGTGCTGCTGCTCCAGCTCAGCCATATGCTGCTTCTAATAAAGGAACTTTCACGGCGTCTGTCTGCAGTTTCATTCTGTTGAATCCCTTGGACACCTCATCATCTGTGATTCTCACCAAAGGCCTTGAGATATGTTTTGCTAAACAGCTAAAAGAAAATTGCATTGGGAAAGCTGCTGATGTGGTTTCTTTTGCCTTTCAGAGCATAATCCTGCAGATCTGTAGTTATTATAGCAGATCTCTGTTTAGAGCAGGGAAGATTTCTCAAGGTGTTGTTTAAGACTTCCTGGTTTGTGCTGCAAATTGTTAATCAGTCCATGACAGCATAAATAAAATTAAAGGGTTTAATTAAAACTAATGAATGAGTGAATGGAGAATACACAGCATGTTCCACTTGCAGAGCGCTGGTGCTGTGAATAATCAAAATGTCACAAAGTAGGAGATGTCTTAGTGAAAATGTTGGAGCTGCAATAAATAGAGGCCCCTGAACTTTGGTTAGTTTGGGAAGGTTTTGCTCTGTAAATTGGTTGAAATTGGTTTACGTAAATTAGGGAAAAGATACAAAAATATGTAAAACTTTGATTTTTATTAGGATGGAGTCAAAGTTGGAAGCTTGGTGCCAAACAAACCCTGCTGCATTTTGGATCGGTTTGTATGACTGAAGAGCTAACTGTTTTCGTACTATATTAATTCTAAGCCCATATTACTCACGGGTTTCGTTTCTTCTTTTGACTCATCTGTGACTGTGTTATTGCAAAGCAAACTTGTTATTACATTGTTGTTACTTGTTAATGTTCTATCTACTCAAAGCACAAGCATTCTTTTGATTTAAGCCCAAACCCAAACCATAGCCTGAGCTGGATCTGCCTTTGGCTCAGGTTTGATGTATATGACATAGTCAAATAATAGGCCAAGAAAGTCATTTTAGCAGGGCTTTTTTGAATAGATCCAGGGGGTATGAGGTGGGAGTTAGAAAGATGAGGCCAAGAGGCTGATCTGACTGTTGTAAATCTTGGGATTACAGATTAGGCCCAGAATATCAGTTCTAGGAATAATAGGAAAACATCTTCCATCTTGCTGCTTTACAGAATCTTGCTATTGTGCATGCCACAATGCGTTTGATACCACCGCTCTGTGACCTGTTCTGAGGCTGGTGCTCTCCTCCTCAGCTCCAGACTTTTACCCGGATCTGACCTCGTAACATCTTCTGAGGCAAGGAGCCTGTTGGAGGATGAAATAGGATCTGGATAAATGTCCTGGCTACTGACATCGCTGATGGAATAGTAATGCCCCCGCAGCCTGCTTTCTGTGCCATAATGGCCCAAGGTGAGCCTCAGTGAGGGACCTTCTGCAGTGCAGGGTTTTAACTACATGTGTTGGGAGGTTTAAAAGGCACCATACCTCCATCAAGTGCCTCTAGAGGCCATGATCTAATGGTAGGCAGTATTGGATGCAAGTTAGAGTAGGGTGAAAAGGTGAAGATCATCTATGAGGTAAGTGGCTATTCTGTTGTATAATCCTAGCTCTGTATCATGTAATTTCTTGAGATGGCTGAGTGAATGAGTTTACTTTGAGAATTTCCACCAATTTAGCTTGGTAGGTTAAGACTCAAAGAACAGTGCAACTTCCAAATGGCACCATGGAGTCTTCCATGTCCAGACTGGGCATACAAAGCCTCACTACTAATGATATCCACAATACATTCCCTCTCAGTGCTTGGCTGTCTGTTTCGCACAAGATCAGACTAGATTATGATAATGGTCCCTCTGAGCCTTAAACATTTATAAAGGAATGAGAAGACTTTGCCAGGAACTCAAGTGATTTCTTAACATTACTTAAAATAGCATTTAACAGTATGGCATAACCCTAACATATTTGCCATTGGGTTAATGCTTTGACATTATGACTAGCATGGAAAAAAGGTATCCCAAAATGCTTTTCGCTCTGAAGAAGAGACTTTTGAAGAATATGGCATTTTTATGCCTGAAGTTTTCTCTTTCCATGTATGTTTTTGTCTTATTTTGGTCAAAAAATGCAAATATTTTGGAAGCAAACATGAAGACTCTATCTAAGAAAAAGCATAATTCTCCCTGCACCTCATTTGGGATGTGTTTGAGTTGGGGGAAGTTACACTGAAGAAAATGTGGGCCATTCAGTATGCTACAAATCCCAAATATCTATACATTTTCAAAGCAGACTAGACTTCCTGGCTCACCCTATAGCATTAGGGGCTTGGTTACCTAGAAAAAATAACAATTAATAACCAATAATTGGAGTTAATTAGGTATGGTCCGTTCCTCACATAAATTATGCTGATTTATGTGAATTCTTAGACTTTAATGGCTACATTAATAATTAACTACAAATTTAAAATAATCAGAAGTGCAATTGAGAAAGTATCTTCCCACTGGTTACTTTATGACTCAGTTTCAATTAAAGCATTCAGTACTCATTTTCAATCAACCAGGGCTTGTATGCTGCTCCTGGTGACATCACTGTAAATCTGGGGTGAGGTTCTTATGAACCTCATGGCATTACTCCAGATTTACACAGATTTAGCCAAAAGCAAAATAGAGTCCATCAACTAAAACATTCCCTTATCTTCAAAGGGAATTGGTTTCATCTGTAATAAAATATCTCAGGGCAGCCTAGGCTAAGCCTAGTTATTTGGCTTCACCGAGGCTCTTTGTGAGAATGAATCTTTTTAGATTTGAGCCTAGAAGGTTAAAATCCATAAGCAACCTTCCATAGACTTCTCTGCAGCAGGTCCAGGCTTTGTAGAGTCTCTGCTAAGAGGCTTTTCATTCCAGAAAGATGCAGTTAAGGTTGCAGAAACTTGTTGGGCTTTTCATAAGCACACATATAAAAACTTATATTTCCTAAATTCCAGAAGCTGCCAAAGATGATTACAATGTAGCTAGAAAGAGGAAGGGATGAGGTGTTTGGAACCCTGTCCATGCCGGTCTGTTTTTGCAAGGGATTGTTCTGGTGTAGCTATATTCTCTTGCTATATACATCAGCACAATATTTTTTTCCAAACATGGATCAATCCGTTACCTCATTAGTTTATTTTCTTAGTTACCTGTGAAGTGATCAAAAGCCAAAACTTCAGATCGAGAATCCTCAGTGAATGGTCCCATGTTTTTAACTTAGACTTACTCAGTTTAATGCTTGCTACACGGTAGGGTATACAGTGTATAATTCTAGGACGCAGGAGCTCTGGTTTGTGTTTTGCCATTTGGTTAGGTATGGCAAAGCAGAACAATATCTTTGTTTAGGTATATACAAAAGGTATTGCTGTGCTTTCCTTCAGGGCACGTAGTAGGAACTGTGAGCCAGTAAGTTCTGCATTAAAATCTATGTCTTTGCTCAGTCCATTCAGGATGTTGGCACACCTCTTCCCCATTCCTACGTCTTTCTTCAAGAATAATATAAAGTAGATCTAGGATTGGTTTACAGAGCCCAAGATTTTTATCTGATGGGTTATTTGCATCCTTTCTGTGGAAAGGAATGGTGGCATCGTGCAGCTTTCCCCCTACTATCAGGTAGGCTGTTTGATAGTCCTGGAAGTATCTGTCTTACTGTGTATCAATATCACTGCTGTTCAGCATGTAACAGGGCACACAGTGCTCCCAGCACTGCTGGATGCACTGTGAGGAATGGTTGGAGGTAAGGTGTCCAGGGGTAAGCTGCTGACACCCATATGACTTTGTCAGCGTTCAGTATGCTTTCAAGTTGCTCCAGGGAGCGATCCTAAAGAACTGTCTTGGAGAAGTCCACAAGATGAGCAGGCTGATCTAGCTGATGTAGGAGCTCATAGCTCCTGCATCAAAAGGAAGCTTGCAAGAGTTTTTTCAATGTATCTGTGAACAACCATGTAGGGAAGAGGGTGTTTTTCCTTTGGTGGAGTGGGATCCACACTAGACATCTCACTGTTAGTGAAACCTTTGTGTTTTCTGAGTGTTTTGGATGTAGGTACACTGCTTCACAGTCCTTCTCCCTGTAGAGTAGCTGGGGACAGCATTCATTTATAACCAGAAGTATTATGACAGCATTAAAAGAACAAAATTCAGACTAGATATCAAAGAACTTAATGACAGCTAAATTTATTACAGTTAAGTCAGCCTAAAGAAATATGCAAAGCCCTGCAGCATGGGTCACATACAACTGTGATATACCCAAACCTGGGAGAATACCGTGTAAGGAGTAATCTTTGATTTTTGTATCTGGATGTTGAAGAAAAAGAACAGTAAGGACAGTCAAACACTGGCATAGGGGTCCAGAGGGGCTTGGAAATCTCCGTCTCTAGCATGTAATTGGAATTGCCCTTGTTGCATACTGTTTATTGCTGCTCATAGTATTCATCTGATTTTAGACTGTTCATGCCAGCAGGCCAGAGAGTCACGCAGCTGTGAATCAACTCCAATAACTAGGGTAGGATCAATACCTAATTCTATAAAGAAATCCTCTTAAAAAGGACAGGAGACCAAAGCTAGGATTAATAGAGGCATCCAGTGTACACCTCCAATTGCACGTCAGAGAGTTGTCAGTATCCCTGATACAATTTACACTGCATCAAAAACACAAACCTCAGCAAGTACAGAAAGTGAAAGCACTTTTGGAATGATCTCTGCTGGAGCAATTCCCTCCACAATAGGTCTAAGCTAACCCAAACTAATGCTTTTTACACAAATGATTATAAATAGAAGCCAAAATTTTGTCAGACCAATAGAGCAAACTTAACATATTGGCCCCTTGGTGTCATTTGAAGAAAATTAATGCAGAGGGCCAAAGAGACAGAGTCTGCAATATGTAATGCTCCCGAGACATAGCTGAGATTTTGTTCCTAGTGTAGCAGAAATAAATGCTCTTGGCAAGTCATAGGGGAGAAATAAGACATGTGCATAAGTAAGATTAATCAGTAAAGCCAGTGTCTATCTCATGAGTCATATCTGACATCAAAAAGGCCAAGGTTGTTGCATGTTAAATTTGTGCTACTACAGGAAAGGAAAGATAACAAAGAATCTCCTGTGCAAATTGTGCTATAGATTTGGAGAACGTGCAAGCACTGGTGAGAATGGGGGCAGGGGAAGAAAGAGGGGGCGCTTCTCTTTTCTTTCTCAGTAGAAAACTAAGTGAGGAATCATTGCCCAAGCAAAATCAGTGACAATGCTCCTGTGGCTCTTAGCGGGGCCAGGTTCTGCCCATGGTTTGTGCATACTGGGTTGCAGTGGAAGGGCTGAATTTCTCAGACTTTACTCAGGTAAACTCTCAGAGAAGTAAGTGGGAGAGAAAACTGGCCAAAGAGCCTGATTCTCTCTGCTGAAAATGCTAAATCTGTTAAATCAGAGGCAAGGGAATTTTTCCACAGAGTCAAACGGGCTTTTCCTATGCTTTTGTGAACCACTGTAGTGCGACTGAATAATGGAGGAACCGGGGGGAAAGAAGTGACCGCCAGAGTGTACAGCTGTGGCCCCCAGGCTGCAGGTCCCCTGCTCACCTCCCCTTCCACGCAGTATGCGCGGGAGTGACCTGACGCAGAAGCGCCTCTTCTCTTGCGCGCTGAACAGCGATGGCTTGGTGTGTGCTGCTTTGCCTCCCTTTGCAGTGAACCACTGTGCGAGCTCTTTGCCCTTCCTGCAAGGACAGGGGGGTGTGGAAGGAGAAATAGCGGGTTTCTGTAGCATCGTTCTCAGTTTTACTCCTCGATTTCCTGGCATGGTTGAAGTTTGTGATGCATTGGGCATGGTTTTGCTCTGCATCAAAGACAGGTCCAGGAGAAATCACATCAGTAGAACCAAGAGCTGTTCTTTCAGGACATGACCTGGAGATACCTGGTCTTGCTTTTGTAAAGAAGCATGTGTTGAAGCGGGGCAGATACAAAGCCTCTTTATCTGTTTAGTGCTCTTTTCCTGCCGGTCTCTTCCCCAGCGCTTTTCTGGGTCTTACTTTCAGAGTTCGGTGGACCTGTGAGGCGCAAGCCGCCCTCACTGTGAGCGAGGGAAGGGGCAGTGCTTTCGGTACAGCAGAGGTGACTGTCGGTCAATGGAAGGATGGCACCTGCTCTTGGAGAGTCACATTTCCAGCTTCTGCCCAGGACATGCAGCTTAGTGATGCTCCCACATGGGCCCAAGCCTGCAAGGCACAATCTGGCTCTACTAATTTTTGTGGCGTTGGTTGTCAAAGCAGCTTCCCCCAGGATTGAAATGAGAGACCTCCTGTGCTGAAAGCACTTGGGTCTGTCCAGGCTGAGCTAAAGTGGGCTCTGTAATTAAGGTTTGTAATGGGCTTATATCCTTGGGGAAAGGACCACAGGGCTCAGGAGGGGGGTGAACAAAGACTGGCCAAACAGTGGCCTGTAGGAAATGGCCACATAGGTGTCACGTGTTGGGAATCCTGGGCACCAGGGCAGGAAGGTGGATGGATAGGCATCCCCATTTCGTTTCTGTGGCAGGACTTGGTATGGAAAGCACTGAGGAAGAACATTTGTTGCGGCAGTGTCAAAACTGAGCTGTTAAGCTGGAATTTCGCCTTGATCTCTGTGTTAAAATGCTGTCCTGCTCCCCTCTGGCAGAGGCAAGGCTAACAGCTATCCTGCTCTTTAAGACAACTTTTTCCCCTTTTGTTCAAGTCCGTTTTTCACTTGCCAGTTTCCCCAGAACAGGAGAACCAAGTGGTACCTGAATACAGTTTAGGAGATCAACAACTGCATAGGCGAAAATAGGATTCAGCGGAATAAAATCAGAAGGGGAAAGTGTGCCCTGCTCGCACCACAAACTCATCCGTTGCGAAGCATTTCCAAAGGGTTTTGGATGCTGATGCCAGTAGGGAAGAAACCAGCAACCATGGGATCCTGCCAGCCGGGGAATGAGTCGGGGGTGCAGCGGGGCTGGCTGATGGGCCAGTGGCAGTGGCAGTGCCTGTGCCCGCAGGCTGAGCAGCCCTGGCCAGTGGGATTGCCGGAGCCCAGGGGCACGCTCATGTTTTGGCTGCAGGTAGCGTGCGAGGCTCCCCAAACGTGCATTTACAAGGCACCACTGCCCAGTTTATTGGGATGCAAGGGGAAGCTTTGTGAGCACTGCGCCCAAACCGGCGTGCAGATACAGAGCTTCTTAAAAGCAGCAAGACTTAAGGCTAGCTTTTGTGTGTGGGGGAGCTTTTAGTGCAGGAATGCGCTAGCTGTCCTGCTGCTGGCTCATTTGTATTAAGTATCTTAAATAGAAAGTGCAGACAAGAGGGACTGGTTGCCAAATGCATTGCTAGATAAAAGATGTAAAGATGGAGTTAAAGGTGAGATTGTGTACCGGTCATTTAAGGGTTATAATCACATTTTAATTAGCTGTGCAGTTCCAAGAACTTTTGAATACAGATTATATTGGCAAGACAACCTGTCATGTTAAGAACATGCAGTTAAGGCTTTTTTGCTCTCAAGTGATGAGGATGAAAACCCACTAAAGATGATAGACCTAGACTGAAAAAATCACTGTCCTCCAGCTCCGCTCTCTGTGAGTTGTGAGAAGATAGTGTCCCACTCATACGCATGGATTTGTGCAGTGAACAGGCCTGCTAGTTGCCCTGCAGTTTATGGCTTTGTTTGTGGAGACCCACTGTGTGCTCCCTGGATGCAGAGAGGGAATGAATGGATGAGCGTAAGTGCTGATAAACTTATCTGCTTCTGGAGTCCCAGCATAGTGCAAGCGCCTTGGGACAAAGCACTTGCCCTGCCTTAGAGTTCAGTGACTTGTGCCTCCCTGTTTTCTGGTCCAGCTTTGTATTGTCTCATAGCAGAGACATCCTCTGCTCTGCAGCTGTCATAACACTTGCAAACCACCCACTCTTCACAGGAGCAATTACATGTAACACAACCCCTTGCCGTATGTGCAAGCTGATCTCTCCCACTGCCCTCATTCAGGCTCCAGAATCCCTTTGTTTTGCAGTGCTGTCACCTCTCTAGCAATTGCAGCAGACCAGCTTCATTATTTTCCAATTTGTGCTCCAGGCTGTGAGACCTCAGACCTGCCGGCCTTCTCCCAGGGGAATTCCACTTAAGCAGCTCAGACAGGGTGCTGTCTGCTGGAGGTTCCCTCGCCTGCCTCTTTTGGAATAACTAACAGGCTGATTTATCTTTCTCCTAGTTGTATCAAGCTATTTGTCAGTCATAATTTTTGCTTCTGATTTAATTGTCTCCTCTCTACTCCACAGCAGAAATTTTCCGTAGAGCTTAGCTTATTGGCACTGATTTATTTGAGCACTTGTTGCAGTTTACTGCAGCTTGCCTTTCCATTTCTGTGCTGCCACATCTCTTACTGTATCCTGAGCCAGTTCGAATGGAGATCATGGGGAAAAGCCATGACAAAAGAAGACCCCCCTCCCATGAAATCCTGTTAGTTTCATATTGGTTCATCCTGCCTTTTTAAATCAGGAAATTTGCTACAGTGGACAGACCTTTCCAGAGATGTTGGGGCTGCAGTTGTTGCCATTGTTAAGCTTGCTTTCTCAGCCGTTGTTTGATTTGAGCTGAGATGTTCTGATTGGGATCTGGATTTTGGTTGCTCTGAAGTTTGATGTTTGCATCCACTTGGAATTTAGCTATGAATTGCTTCCACCCGCCAACCCCACTAACAGGTTTCTTTCTATAAAAAATATGTGTTCTGTTTGACCAGAACAGCTTTTCTGTTTCTCAGGAAACTTCTATTTTAGTTCAAACCAAAACGCAGACCATACTGGCTATTTAATCCACTGATGTCACTGATAGTTTAGTTCAGTTATCACTGATAACTTTTATTTATCCAACTTTAATCTGCACAGCTTCTGCAAAAAGTTTCTGGGAAAATACTGGAGCTGGAAATGCTCCAGAGACCTGCATGTGATGGAGATGGGTCCTCTGTGAGGGAATGCTTGGGCAGTTCAGAGCCTTCCTCACGGCCGGTCGGGATCTGAACCACTGGTGTCGCTTTGGGAAACCAAACTCGGGTTACCTGCAGCAGTGCCTTTGCTGTGGGACTCTGCTCCTCTCTTATGTCTGTACCACAGCCAGGTGCCTCTGACCTTGCTGGAGGTGGACAGTAAGCGAGACCTTTCAACCTATTTGACTTCTAAGGAGGTCCTCCAGGAGAGCAGCAGTGCCATGGAGTCTGGTGGTGACCTGCGTTGTTGGACTTGGCCTGGGCCAGCGTCCCTGGGGGCAAGGACAGCATTAACTTTATTTTTATGCCTTCATGGTGTTTCTAATAAATGCAAATGGCAATTAGGAAAAGAGAAAAGCTACTTAAGATTTCTTTCCTGCTTCTCTGGCCAGAAGTGTTAGCCAGCTCTAATAAGAGTGCTCCCCAGGGAGTTGTGTTTCGCAGTTAAAAGTAGGATTCATAGGCCAACCCGTGAAATCTAGACTTAGGAATCTAAATAGAGAGAGTCTAAAGATAAGACCAGCTTGGAATAGGAACACTCAGAAACAAAATTCTGCGGTCAAAAATACACTTTCTGGACAAGCCAGCCATCTATGGGGCTGTTGACAGAGTGTCACAAAAATACAGGCGCTGATGTAGGCTAGTCCTCTGCTGCCCCTTCTGTACTGAGACACACAGGAAAATGCTGTTGTGTGCTTGCGGAGAAGGAGGAATTTGCTCAGCGCCATGCAGATACGGTGGCCAGGTGCCAGCTTGACATTGGTTTCACGAGTCTGGGATGCTGCTGTTCTGTGGGATGGACCTTCAGGTGAGGGGTCAGCGGTTGTCTAAAGTCAGGATCAGAAAACACCAATAGCTTGGTTATGCCATGAAGTCATCAAACCTGGAGGTTATTGGCAGGGAGGAAAATGACATTGAAATAAAGCACTGGGACTGCCTGGACTGTCCTCCCCTCAGGAGCTGACCCTTGGGTCACATATGTTCAAGCCAAAATTTCTGCCCTAAGTGTAAAAGAGCTGCCCCTGTGTGGCGTCTCGAGGTGTGCAGTGAGTGCAAATGCAGGGCTGTATCGCGGCTGGCCATACCCTGCTGCTGCGCAAAGCTGGGGGAACCACTGGTGGGAGGTCTGGCCTTCAGCCCTGGTGGAGGTGCGTTTGGCCGGGAGTTAGAGAAAATGAAAAGATAGCAATATAGCAATTTTTTTCTGTCCAATAGATGGTGCTCTCCAGCTGATTTTCTGTTGTGAGTGGGAGTTTGGTAACAGTTTGAAGGAAGCTCTTCAGTATTGTTAACTCCAGTGAATTTTTTTCTGGACTGGGTTGAACTACCCAATTATGAAACTCAGAACAGGCGTTGGAAACTCTCTTCAGAGCAGACCTGGCCTGATTGACTGGGCAGATTTTTTTCCATTTGCAATTAAGATTGTATTTAAACTTAAACAATGGTTAAATAACAAAAAACATCGTCCCCCATGTGCAGTGTGCTGCTGGAAGCCTGACAACTTATTGCTCTTAACTTTCACAATAATGACTTAGTACCAAATAGGAACAGTGCATGTTTTAAACATACTATCACCTAGGAACACAGCATGCCCTTAAACTCCCCGAAGCCTTGAATAATCAGATTGTGACAAACTAGCACAACCAGGTGGTAGGTAAATCAGAGCAGAATAGTTTCTTCCTGGCACTTAGAACCCGTGTATTGGAGATAGAGGTTCACAGCTGATTTGAGCTAATTGGCAGCTGTGCTGTGGGTGAACAGGGTGCTGTTGTGCACCCCTCTGCTGCCGACTGGGTGTTTGCATCCTCCCTGTGTGAGCAGTGCTGCTGCTGTGTCCGCTGGATGAGGTGGGTCAGCTAAATGCAAACTTGGTAGATCAGCAAGATGGTCCAGTCTGTCCCACGGCCACTCAGCTGTCTGTCCTAAGGAGTACAGGAGTACTTTGCTACTGTACTTTCCTGTTATTTCCATCAGCAGCCTGGGCTTACACTGCTGTTACACAACTGCTCCTCAGTTTTACCTCATTTTATGAAGTCTTCTCTGACCGTATTTTGGTTAATGCACTTTTGTTGAGAGGTAGTGTGTGTGTCTCCTGCTCTTGCTCCTGGCCGTGTCATCCCATCGACTTTCTTCTGCCAACTCTGCTGTTTGTTGGGTCCGTTTGTGACTCGATTCGGTTCACTAATGTAGGTGAAAATTATCAGTGGAGAGGGTCAGCAAGACCCTTTCACTCTTTCAGCAACAGTGAGCCAGGAGATCAGTTTAGTTTGCTGAGGGAACTGGAGGCGGAACCTCCAGGAACCTGATCTGGCTCGCACTGAGGTTGACAGCAAAATTCCACCTGACATGGATACTGCAGGACCAGTCTCTGGGCTCCAGTCTTGCATGTGGTTATACGGAACAGCCCCGGCAGAGGTTTTGTGCCTTCTTGGAATTAAGCATACCAATATGTGCTTCAAATAGCTACCTGTTGTCTGCATACGTCACCCTTAGGAAAGCAATATTTTAAAGGACTCACAGCTGCTTACAGGAAGGCAGTATATCACAAGGAAGAGATGCGTTGCATCAAAGACAATGCTTTGTAAAGGCTACATCTGAGATTAACTTCCCAGCTGTCTCTTGATTTACTTATAATCAAGGGCATGTGAGCTGCAACTTCCTTCCCTTACTCTTCCTTGTCAGAAGGACCGGTTTAATGCAAAGCTAGGAAGTATGACAGGACGTTTCCTTATGCTTTCTTGGTGGTGTATGTGGACGACACTAGGTTGAGTCACTCCATTGGCGTTGTGGAGCACGTCCTCCCTCGTTAGTTCAAGAGAAAGTATCCAATGTGTTCAAGCTGGCAGGAGTTTCTTATTAACTCCCCTTCCCCCAAAAGTGTTATCACAACGATCTAATGCATTTTTATGGGTATGAAACCTTCCCCTGATTACCGAGCTGAAGGGAACATGAGAGCAATTTGTTCCGGTTAATAACCATGAGGCTTAACTTGAAATAAGTTGGAATGAAAGCAAGTGTAAACCAGATGCAGGGAGAAGAGAGTTGCAATCTATTGAAGAAGTGCTTGAGGTTTCTTGTGCGCATATTTCTTCAAAACAAATAATATGTTGAGAGACCACATTAAATCCGTGGTGCTTTGTCCTTCCACTGTGAAAGCAGTTACGCGCTGCTGAGAACAGGGAAAAGCCTTGCTTTGAACAGCAAGTGTGGGAGCAAATGAAGATGGTTGGGTTGCACCGTTGCAACTCTGAAATGGGCTTCTCTAGTGGGTGTTTTGAGGTTGCCAGATGAGCACAGACTGTTGCTTTTTTTTTTTTTTTTTTTTTTNCAGTGGCCAATAATTAAAGTTCTTATCAAGACTGTGTTGGGTTTTGCAAGACCTTGTTTCTGGTTCTTACAGCCTATGTCAACTGATAAACTCGGACTCATGTAGATTTATACTTTAATTTCAATCTGTCTGCAAAAGTAATAGATCACAATGAAATCAAATTATTTCTCTTGTTTTTTTCTATAAGATCTTGTCTACTTGTTTTCATGCCTAGAAGGTTCGCATCCACCTGATCCCCTGCGGATGTCCTATGAGTAACTGGAATGATTCAAGGACCAAGAATACAAGTTTATTGAGGTGAAGAGGGAAAATTCTCTACACTATCAAGTCTCGCTTGTGTTATGATTTCCATTTTAGGGAGCATCAGTCACATGTCCTGAAAGAATCTAAAGCATGGAGCCTTGCTAATGGCAAACCCTGCTCTTAGCGCAATTGGCACTTCGGTGCTTCTGTTAACTGTAACTGAGGATTGGTCTGAGACAGGAGGTTGTTCACTAGATTCAACAGAGTTTATGGAGGCCCAGATCATCTGTTCAGAGGCAGATGTTAGCAACAGTGTGTAGGCCCAGAAGCTAGATGGTGTTGACAGCTGACTTGGTGCTGCATCTAACAGCAGCATTTTTCTAAGTATTGGGTCGGTGCCAGAAAGGGAACCCCAGCTCTGGTTGTCTTAGTAGCACATACAACCAGTGCTTAGCTCTGTGTATTTTTGCTGTTACCTTACAAGTTCACTGGTGCTGCTGCTCTTTGTCAGAAAGCTTAATAGATCCCAGTGCACCACATCAGTGTCTGGGTACTGGAGGCTGTGTGTCCACTTTGCAGTGTTTATTTCTCTGAAGCTGAGTGGGTGGTAGCCATAACAAAGAGGCTTCACTAAAGTCAGGGTGGTTTTATTTTTCTCTGACATACTTCTTTCTCATGTCTTATTCAACAGAGTCTAAAAGCTCCTCTTACTGGAAGATAGTTGTGAGGCATGGGGGCACATCCATCTTTCCATAAACCTCAGTCTTGACAGAACTCCACATGATGGCTGATACAGTCAGGCTAAGGAGGCTACACAACTCTACCTTCCGGAAAGCTGTATATAAGCAATAGCAGCAGATGCTTTAAGATTGGCATTTTATTTTCTGCCACTTCCTCTTCATCGAGGGTAATGTAGCTACTTGTCTTGCCAGCCTAACCACAGTTTGCCCTGGTGGGATCTAGCCAGCATAGAGCATCCCTGGTCTCCATGGACTCTGCTAGCTCAGATCCTGTGTCAACACACAAGGATTTACTGCCACCAACAGATTCAGGCATTTTGTTTAATCAACAAGATTTTTTACTATCCAGGTGGGAATGGCCAGAATTACTTGGCTGCTATAGATCATCTATCTGCCAATTATTTAGATGAATTATAGATATTAGCAGGCCTGCAAAAACAGTGGTTAAGCAGAGCTTGCTTTCTTCCAGCTCATTAGGCCATATAGCATTGCATTACTCTCCAGTTCACATCAGATATATAATAATCTGACCATCGCCGTTTGTCAAAAGAGCTAAACCTTTAACTGAAACACAAAACAACCGTGGCTTAGTCACCATTAGAGGTGTGGGCTATTATATTTAATTAACAGAAGAAACATAAATCTACGCAGAGGAGCTTTAGGAGTGCTGGGAGAAAGCAACTTTTACAGTAAGGCCACCTTCTACTGTACACTTGGGTAAAGCAGTGGCTCAAGAAATAGGTATCAAGCAGAAGGAACTGACTGTTCCTCAGATCCTGAGAAGTCCCAGCTGCTCCAGGAGAGGCCATGAGTAGAAGTGTGACCTTTTTGCTCACGTAGTGGCCCTTTCCCCTGCTCCCTGTGCGGCACAGTGTGGATGCAGAGACAGGGAGGGTGGGAAGTGAAGGAGGCGCGGCATTTATCTGTGGGCAATCTGCATGGTGGGGGGGCACTTTTTCTGCAGAGCGTGTGTAACGGCTAGTGAATGATACATGCTGTGGAAGTGGTTCATTTTGGAAAGCTTAATGATCACAGATTCTGTGGTGGTCCTGAAGATTTGTTTCCTGAAATTATATTTTCTCCACTTTGTCCACCCGCTCTTTGTGAAGAAAACCAAAAGGTTTCTAATGTTGTTGAGAAACTGCCCACGGACATAGGAAATTAAACCTGTTAGTGGGACTTGCCTATTCTGATAAGGATGGCCTTGCTCGAAGAGGTGTGGTAATTCTGTGTGGCTCATTTGATGAAATTGTAATTCTCTTTTCCTTTGGTCTGGCCTGGCTGGAACACTCTGAGCAGCTAAACAACCAAACTCATTCACTCGGTAGTCTGCTGCAGTTGCGCTTCACAGTTGTTTGAGAATAATTTTGCCCGTGAGTTCATGTTTATGGTGGAGTTGAGAGCAGAAGAAAACCACAAGTGAGCCACAGTTGAGAGCAGACTGGGACAAGAGCTGTGTCCAGGGAAAGGTCTCTGATACTCACATCTGTGACACAGACGTAGAGATCACGCAGTGTCCTGAACTGATGGGGGAGGTTGTGCTCTCCTTCTTCAGTATGGTGACTCAGACTAGTGCTACAAACCACCAGGGAAGTATAAAGAAATATTCAGTCATACTTCCTAGCTTTGCATTAAAGTGGTCATTTCAATAGGGAAGAATAAGGGAAGGTGCAGCTCACACTCCCTCTGATTACAAGTAAATGAAGAGGCATTGGGGAGGTTAGCGTCATCTGTTGGAGAAAATAAGGCTATGAGAAACTAAGTGGATGCAGGGAATTTTTTGAATCATAGAATCATAGAATGGTTTAGGTTGGAAAGGACCTTGAAGATCATCGAGTTCCAACCCCCCTGCCATAGGCAGGGACACCTCCCACTAGACCAGGTTGCCCAAGGCCACGTCCAGCCTGGCCTTGAACACCTCCAGGGATGGGGCCTCAACAACCTCTCTGGGCAACCTGTTCCAGTGCCTCACCACCCTCAAAGTGAAAAACTTCTTCCTAATGTTCAATCTAAACCTGCCCTCTTCCAGTTTGAAGCCATTCCCCCTTGTCCTGTCACTACATGCCCTAGTTAAAAGTCCTTCCCCAGCTCTCCTGTAGGCCCCCTTTAGGTACTGAAAGGCCGCAATAAGATCTCCCCGGAGCCTTCTCTTCTCCAGGCTGAATAGCCCCAACTCCTTCAGCCTCTCCTCATAGGAGAGGTGCTCCAGCCATTCCCCGCCCAACCTGTAATTGTGCTTGGGATTGCCCCGACCTAGATGTAAGACCTTGCATTTGGCCTTATTGAACTGCATGAGGTTGGCTTGGGCCCACCTCTCCAGCCTGTCCAGGTCCCTCTGGATGGCATCCCTCCCTTCCAGCGTGTCTACCTCGCCAAACAGCTTGGTATCATCGGCAAACTTGCTGAGGGTGCTCTCGACCCCACTGTCCATATCTCCTACAAAGATGTTGAACAGTACAGGTCCCAGCACCGACCCCTGAAGTTGAATTGAAGTCAAATGTTTCTTCTTGACTCCCTCCATGCTTCCTTCCTCTCCCCAAGGTCAGTTCTACTAACATCTTTTCCCAACAGAAAATCTAAAGTTCAAGAAAACTACCTTTTTCAGCAGTGGAATACTGAATTGCTACCACAGTGGCCCTGCTGACCCTGCTACTGGACCCAAAAGCCAGAGTCAGAGTTGGATCACTATGAAATTTTTGGCTCAAGCTCAGCTTTTATCTTTCTTTTCTAAAAGGGGAACAGGTCATTGTTCAGGAGGCAGTGGCTACGTCATCAGCCCTGACTTCTTACATTCAGTCCAGCACCCATGGAAAGCATTGCCTGATCTAACCCCATGGTGACTGAGAGAGAAATAATACAGAGAGGCATTTTTAAACAGAATGTGATGTCTCATATGTTTCAAACAGCTATTTTTCTGGTACAACGGAAATGCTCTGTAGCGACAAGTAAGCCGTGAAATTTTTAAGTAAGATTGATCAATGCCTTTTGCTCCTTCTCACTGAGCCTATTCTTCACCTTCAGAAACACCATGCGGTTGCAATCTGCTCCTCGAGTTCATCCTACGGTTGGTTCACAAGAAGTCCCCAGACTTGCAATACATCATTAGCTCTGGCAGCATGTGGGTAAACATCCTCTGAGAAACTAAAGCATGGGGCTGAAGAAAGTGCCCTGTGTTTTTGTTGCTGGGGGAACCAGAGTGATGTTTAATCTTCCATTTCCTAAACGGAGAAGTGGTTAGCTGTGACCCGTTATTGTCATCTGGAAGATTTGAGACTAACTCGGGTGTCTGAACTGGAAGTGAAAGGGATGCGATGCAAACTGGATCTTCTTGGGTTAAGCATGAGCGGTGTTCTGACAACAGCTAGAGATCCTAGATCAGAGGATGCCATATGGGAATGTATCTCTTTTCTGCAACTGCCTTCACGATATCTACAGTTTGACCTCTGGGAGAGGAACTTGGCTAAGGTGTACGTGGTCTCTGTGAACGTAGAACAATATCAGAAAGGCCAGGCAGGCCTGGCATAAATGTTGGCAGGGTGTTCGTAGTGCGGTTGCTTCTCTTGCAATCCCTGGGACAGGTATCCTGCACGGTTTAATTTCATGGTGTGGTGTTGCCATGGCTGAGCTGTATATGATGTTGGAAAAAAAAAGATATGATTTTGAGTGAGAGGGCAAGACGCAGTTTAGATCTAGGTCTACTAAACCAGTAGTTGTTTCTGTTGCCAGTAGTTCTGTTTGCAGCTGCCCTGGCACTGAGCAACCACTCAAAACTTAATAGAGGTTGCAGAGGTCAGAAGCTGTTGGGAAAGCTCTGAGGCTGTCCTGGGCGGTGGTGTGAGACCCAGGCACGCACACGCTCGCGCACACGTGCTGGCCAGTGTGCTACAGTGTCTCCCAAAGGGCTATGCGAAAAATAACTTGAAAAGGGAAATGGTGGTGTTGAGAATATTTTCAGAATGCAAAATAAACTCTGGTCCAAGGAAAGGTATTACTTTGGAAGGAAGCCAGAAAGCAAATACAGCCATGGCCTGCAATGACCACAGATTCTCTCTTCTGATCCTGGCCGGCTTCGAGCCTCCTCAGGGAGTGTGTCACTGATTAAAGAGAAGGTCAGCAGCTTCTGCTCTTGTTTATCTCTACAGTGAAAAGATCAGACTGTCAGGGTACTGGGCTTGAACAGTGCCTTGGGTTGGTGAATAGAGAACCTGGCAAAAACTTCCCAGCCCGCACTTACAGGCTTCCTTGTGCAGGGGAGGAGGAGGAATGCTGCAGGAAAATGTGCTGACAGAACAAGAGCAAAACCTTTAAGATCCATCTCTTCTCCAAATACAAATTCACTATACTCNAACTCTGGTCCAAGGAAAGGTATTACTTTGGAAGGAAGCCAGAAAGCAAATACAGCCATGGCCTGCAATGACCACAGATTCTCTCTTCTGATCCTGGCCGGCTTCGAGCCTCCTCAGGGAGTGTGTCACTGATTAAAGAGAAGGTCAGCAGCTTCTGTCCTTATTTATCTCTACAGTGAAAAGATCAGACTGTCAGGTTACTGGGCTTGAACAGTGCCTTGGGTTGGTGAATAGAGAACCTGGCAAAAACTTCCCAGCCCGCACTTACAGGCTTCCTTGTGCAGGGGAGGAGGAGGAATGCTGCAGGAAAATGTGCTGACAGAACAAGAGCAAAACCTTTAAGATCCATCTCTTCTCCAAATACAAATTCACTATACTCATTCAAGGATATGGTTGTTCTAGTAAGTGTCCTGGTTTCAGCTGGGAAAGAGTTAATTTTCTTTCCAGTGATTGCTGTGAAAGGAATGTCAATAATACCTATTGGTTTTAGTTGTTGCTAAGTGATGTTTACACTATTGGAGAGATTTATTCAGCTTCTGAGAGAAGCATAGACAGAAGTATGGAATGGCCAGTGAAATATTCCATACCATAGACATCATGCTCAGTATACAAATGGGGATTGGCTGGGGGGCGGGAATCCACTCTGGATGGTGAATTCACCAGGTCGTGAGAGTGACCCCTGTCATTATTATTATTATTGTTGTTATTATTATTGTTATTTTTTCTTTTCTGTTATTGTTTCTATTAAACTGTCTTTATCTCAACCGCTAAGTTTTTTTTCCTCCCCTCTCCCCCTTTTTTTTTTCCCCCCTCTTTCTCCCACCCTTCTGTGGGGGGAGGAAAGGGGGTGCGTGTGAGCGAGCGGCTGCGTGATTCTAGTTGTCTGCTGGGGTTAAACCATGACAGTAAGGAAAAGCCATTTTTATTGGATTGTGTCAAAGCAATTATCTTTAAGATTCACGAAAAGGGGAGGCATTACAGGATTCATTCAGGAATTTTTCCAAGGAGTAAACCAGTCTGTAAATATTATGTAAGCATCTTTAATCTGCCCACGCTACTAGAGCCAAACCAACAATGTGTCCTTGCAAACAGAACAATGCACCGTTCTTTGTGGTCAATGGGATTTTCCCTCTTGATTTAACAAGTCTCAGACAAAATCTTTGCTCCTTTTAATTAAGGATGGGGAAAAAAAAAGAAGCATAAGAAACACCCCAATGAAAACAATCAGCTTGGTGCAAAACTGCAACACTGTGGTATACTCATCTCAGCCACTTGAACTGCTTGCACAGACTCCGTCTGAGGAAATAAGCAGTATTTTCTGAGACCAGCAGTCTTCCAAGTATGATGCTACATATTCTGTCAGAGCCTCTCCTGTACTGCTCTTCCAGGTGGCTTTCACTGGAGAACAGCCAACCTGCATGAAGGTCAATAATGCCTGGCCTTCAGTGGTGCCCACTAGTCGGTGCTCCATCTTCCAAGGCTTTTTGACTTAGCTCTGCAATGCTTCATCACTGGAAGAGGTGGAGATGGCTTTTCAGAAAACTGGGATTTAGGCTTGCATATCTCAGCTATGACTGGCCTTTGCAAACCCAGACAGGTCGCAGCAGTAGGACAGGGCTGTACCTACTGGACAGAGGGGGACTGATGTACTTAGAAAGGCTGGTGGGAATACTTCTAATGAGTATGAAATACTTGTTTTGATAAGACACCTTTAAAAAAATAATCTCAACATGAGCAGTTTCGCCTTGGTGACAGCACAGGTGGGTCAGGCAGAGTGTTTTGTTATCTGTGTTCTGGGAGTGAATGACTTTTCAGAGCCCTGACAAACAGCGCATACCCAATTTTATCGGAACTAATTAGCCGCCAATGGAGGAGTGTGTTCAAAATGATGTATTCCTCTCCCTAAGCCCAAAGACCTGCCCTTGTTTCACATCTGTGTCTGATTATGCCTCTTGAACTTTAAGGCAGCTGTCTTACAGGTTCATTTTCTGTAGGAACTCAGGAAATTACTCAGGAAAGCCACTGACACTACCTACCACTTACTGCCAGATCTCTTTCACTCCTCATGTGAAGAAGCCTATTACCGGGAACTGTTGGCACGCAGCGTGGTCAATGGCAGCCCAGCAATTAGGGTGGAATTTATAAAGAATGATTGCAATGGTCTCTAAATGTTACCAATTGATGCACTGGTGACATTGGCTTATGGAGCAGTCCCCAAAGACTGTGGCCCCGCGCTCCCACTGACAAATAGTTATGGATTCTGCAAATTACATTGAGGTCACAATGGCATTGATTAGGTGTAAGGGAGATAATATATGAAGGAGGATGTAAAGTGATACTTACTTGCAGGTAATTAGTATCGCAAGGGACTTGGTTGTTGTAATATTGACTCAAAATGTTGGCATTGTTTTTTGCTGCATGGAGCAGCCTTCAAAGTATTGCATAAATGACTGTTTCACTTTTTATTCCATTTTAATCTAGAAATGGATAAGTGACTTGGAACAACTGAAACTCATGCCTTGTCTGTTTATTTTCCTGATAAAAGTGAATTGAAGGACAAAAGGTGATTTCTTAAGTGCCTTGCCAACAACTATGCAGTGATTACATCCAAAGGGCATGCAGCCCACCAGTGTCAACTTGAATGAATGAGGGCTTCTGATGATGTTGGTTGACTCCTCCCTTTAATTCTCAACGTACTGTTTTGGGCTATGATCTCATCAGATCTCAATGCTAAGCAAGAGTCAATCATACCAAAACTTGGATAAGAAGCAGACAAGAACAGGTGTTTCAGGAAATGGTGTTGGTTTATTGAGATATTTTATTTATTAAATCAACGTCCCAGCAAAGTTCTGCAGTCACTATGCTACTGAAGTTGCTTTGGTGGTGATACAAATACCAAAGTCCTGTTTTTCTGGTAAAAGGAAACCACATTTTTTTTAAAGCATAGCTTTTTTTTTTTTTTTTTTTTTTTTTNTTTTTTTTTTTTTCCAGAGCCACTGCTGAGTCTGTGCTGGCCACAAACTGGCCACACACAAGGGTTGGGTCCGTTATACAAAGCATAGGTGTGTGACTCGTGTGTGTGCTGGCATGTAAACAGTAGGTCTTCTGAGTACTGTCGAATTATCTAGGAAGTAGGAGTGTGTGTTCCACAAGACAGAGAGCCAGCAGCATTAATGTTTTTTGAATTGTGTTTTTGTCATTCTTTCATCATGTAAAAACCCAGTGTTAGGTGAAAGGAAGTGACAAGAATATAAAAAAGAGAAAAGTCTCATATGAAAACACGTGACTCTCTAAAATTAAGATCCTCACAATCAAGTTCCTGAAATCACTGTCAGTGCAAGGAATACAGACAAAGATGGGAGTGGGGAAGAACCTGCTTGGCAGGGGCAGGATTTGAAACGGCCTTGACAATTATTTGGCCAGCTGAAAAAGAGACAGTACCAAAATTAATAAAATGTGTTCCAGTAAAGCAATTTCCTTTGCCTTTCCCTGTCCAGACGACAAAGACTGGGGTGGTGCTGACTTCACATGTGGGGGTTCAGCACAACTGCATTGGATGATGGTGACAAAGAGTAAGGGGGTTTGCAACTCAGATGGCCACTGGATCATAGCTCAACAGTGACCTTGATGTTGATCCCAGTAATCGGTGTGGACATGCTGTTGGGCTCAGGAGCCCAGCATTTACTTTCAGCTGTGGTAGAGGCTGGTATGTAAGAGCCCGTGTGTTGACTTTTGCAAATGCTAACAAGTCCCACAGTCTTACACTGCTGTCTGTGTTGATGCTGTGCTGCTAAATTTAGGATGTTCCTACTAGTGCAGGAGTTAGTACAAGTGTACTAGTTTAACTGGCATTTAATTATCATGTGGAGCTGCTGTTACTGCAAGCAGGCAGAGCCACATGTGTAAATCTGAATGAGTATCTCGGCTACAGGCAGTGGGTTATTGGCCTCAAATGGAAGTCAGATTCTGGTCCTGGGTATCTCTGCATGTATTGACATGATACCTCAAACTTTTTAAAATACTCATGTAGTGATGCATCCAGATGCAAATGAATTCTTGACTGTCTGTACCTCAACTCTTGGCCGCAGCATGAAGACGTCTGCTAAGCTTGGTCCATCATGCTAAAATTGCCCGGGTTGTCCTGGTTGTCTATTCAGATACAGCTGTTAGCCACGACCTGAGGAAGTATGTCCTCGCATTAGGGAGCCAATGAATCTGATTTCTGGTGTAACCATAACCAGCTATTTTTGCACTTCACTGCAAGCTTAGCCACTGGCTTCAGCAAATTACCGCCTACGTCTGGTACAGGACTGTCTAGCAAAGAGGTCTTTGCCAGGGACATTTAGAGGTCCAACAGCTAATGTCCGCACCCAGCTTACAGTCCTGAGCATCTAGTGTTAGGTCAAGCTAGATCCCACATTTGCTTCTGCTCCCCTGGCTGTATGAAGTAGGCTTGCTGTTATTTTTCAATGTCACCAAAGCATTTAGGGATTCTCAAGCAATCAGAGGGTGGACCAACAGAAATCTGGATATCTACAAAGAACTTTTAGCTGAGAGTAGTTATTTTGCTTACTTATGTGTTGAACATGCATAGCCCTAGGCAAGCTGTGATGAAGAGCAGGCTGGACAAACAACTAACGCTGCTAGTATTGACCCAGAGCTCCATTTGGCTTTGCAGCCCCCTTTAAAAGGAAGCAATCAAAAGAAAGTGCTATGAGATCCTGAAGGCTGCTTGTTTGTTTTTTCACATGCTGCTCAGCTTGGGAGGTGAAAATACCCATCAGTTTGATTTCCTCTTTCTCAGGCATTGGTCAATTGTTGATGGCTTTGCATTTTCAGTGCTGGAAAGGCGATGTTGAAATACACCTTCAAAAGATCATGACAAACATTCTGGTTGAAGAAAGTTTTGGACACTTTTTAAAGGGTCTTTTTTTTTTTTTTTTTTTNTTCTCTATTTGCCTAAATATAGTTGTTGGTGAGGGGTTTTAGGCTTTCAGGGCAGAAGGTCAGCTTGAAAGGGACTTAGAATTGTAAAGTAAGCAATTTCTGGATTTTGAGCCTTATCAACTCTCACTTTGAGTGTGATGGGAAAGCCTTTAAGCTGCTTTTGTCGAGCTTGGGAGATAAAACTGGCATTTCCGGGGTCTATCTCATAGAAAAAATTACTGATGTCTGAGTCAGTTTGCGTCACAAGTTCCATTGGTGTAAATTTGCCCCACTGTATTGACATCAGTAGAGCTAACGTGATTTGCTCTGTATAGGTACTGGCAGCATCAGTAGAAGTATTTTAACTTTAAACGTCAGAAATACAGCCACCTCCCCATCTTGTCATGCGAGGAAAGAGCAACTGAAGAGATAATGCCTGCTTTAGATCCATGGCATTCACAGCCTTCATTTGAAGAAACAAACTTAGGCTGATGTGGAGTCATCAGCAGAACTTTGGATTTCAGTGAGTCTAAGGAAAAGCTGCACCCAATCTGATGAGCTGCAGCTTAATCTCATGTCACACTTCAATATTTATGTACTGAAGGATCTTTGTTTAATGGAAAATATTGTCCTTTTCCCATCATGACTGTCATGTAGCCATCTGTGTTAGCTAGGCTTGCACCTCTTACGTGTCATAAAAAATGTGCATATCATAGTTTGATATGCTGGAGCATAATAACAAGGTATGTGCGGTGTAGGAGAAATGGATCGTGATCTTGTTATTAAAGAAGGCAATGAATGTGCGAAAAAAGCCCTAGTCTTGGCCATACACCTTATTCTGACTCCTACATTAAAAGAACACTGACTTGGTCATTCTTATGCACCTCATTAAATCTGAACCTGTGCTTTTATTTTACACTTTTTTGTCTCATCTCATTTTCAGGATCCTTCTTCCTTTCTCATTTGTAATGGGGCATTCTCTAGTTTATTTTGAAATCTTTTCTCATAGAACTGTAACTGGACCCCTCCCTACCTGACCCTTCCTCTTCCTCTTGCATCTCCCTGTGAAACAAGGCAACTTTTCACCTATAAACTGAAAAGACTTGGCCAGGAGCATCTGGCAGAATCACTTTCTTTTCAGTCAAAAGGTTATGACAAAGACTCTATTTTCTACAGAAAGCACACATTTTTTCATATACTCCAAAAATTTCACTTACTCAAGGATCTGACTTCTGTCCAGAAAAAGAATTCTGACAAATTTTTCAACCAGCCCTAATTTTTCTTCATCAGGAGTTTTTAACCAGCCCTAATTTTTCTTCATCAGGTTTTTATTTTCTCCTCCACCATTTCTCTTTCTATAGCTTCTTGAGCAAAATAAGATCCCTATAAACATTTGAGCACTAGATGAACTTTCCAACCTATGGTATTTAGGTGGATTAAAAATAAGGTGAAATAAGTTTGCCAGTGCCCTATTTTTGACAACTCTGGCCTAGACGCTTGCTTTATAGGTCAGTAAAAGCCTTGTTATATGTTTGTGGAGTCAGCAGAAAAAGGTGGCTTTCCTCATAGCCTGAACCAGTGCAATCCTGAAGCTCTCTGAAGTCACTGAGATAAAGACCAGGCCCTGAGACAGAGCACAAAAATGCACTAAATGCACAGCTCCGGCCCTTGGATACATCAAAATCTTTTGAAGCAAGTGGCAGAGGGAAAAAATAGAATCCTGCGCCTCCACCAGACAGCTCAGCATCACTCTGGGCTGTAAACGCTGCCATCAGACATGAATTCTGGCATGTCTCCATCACATCAGAACATGCAACACCCCTGTCCGAAGCCCAGCCAGCGAGGCCACCTGAGAAACGTGTCAGGCTGGGGAATGAGGAAAGGCTGTAGGGCTTTTTATCCACAACAGAGGGCAAGGTTCCTCCACCCCTTCTCTGCCTGTGGGGTGTCAAAAGGTGTCTATATATGCAAATATTTTTAGGTCACTTATTTCCTTCCAGCTGGTATCTAAGGACCACAGGTTTGATCATGGTGTGGGATACGCCTGTAATACTTGTAGGGTATTGTGTAGTTTTCAGTCTGTCTCTCTTTATCTTGCCTGAACAGCCGAATCTGGTTTCACCATGTTTCTTTTTCCAGCCTGAGCTTTTTCTCGCTCACAGGATATTGTTTCTGAGGGGAGCTGGGAGACAATCAAGTAGGAGAACATAACCTGAGCCTGGGAAATGCATGTAGCCTGTTTTAAACAGACTTATTCCCTGGGAGAAGAGCAGTGCCTAGTCAGTAAAAACAGTTTCTAGGGTACACAAGATGAAAAGAATTTCTCTATGAGAAGTTTTCTGGTAATTTAATTACTACTAACTACCATCCAGTGCTGCTAGCGGAAATGGTTGCAGTTTTCAGCTAACTTGCTGTGAAGACTGAATGGGGCATGCAAGTAAATTTAATATATTCTGCCTTAGTGATTAGTGTTTGTGTTCAACTCTGCAGCCGTTAATGGGAGCTCTGTGGCTGCATGCTCTCTGGTAGCACTGGTTTCCATGGCAGCTTCTGTGTCAACTATTTTTAACAGATGCTTTATGACTTATTGTATAGCACGTGTTGTTTAGTTTCACAGCCCATGCTACAGTTTTCAGGAAACCTGTGACCCTTTAACATATACATCGCAAGGAGCAATCGCCTGCCATGAGGAATGGGAGAACAATGAGCAATCCGTATAGGAAAGGTGGGGAAAGCACACTGGTATGTTAAAAATTTGGATTTGTCACATCAGAATACAGCTGGCAGGAGTGACAGGCTTAGGAGCATCTGCGAGGCCTCGGACTTAAAAGAGCTAACTGTTAGTGGTGGTTTTCTGTTGCTTTGTGAACCCACCACCGTTGGATTCCCATCTCCTTCACGTTCTCCAAACCCCTTGTCAAATGCTGCCCGAGGGCTCTCTCTCATGTGCATGCTTGCTTTGTTCCCAGGACATGGGGAAACTTCTTCTGGGAGCAGGAAGGTGCCCAACCTTGTTCCTCTCCCCCCCCCCAGCACATGGGTAGCTTGGGAGGAACAGCGGCTGCAGCTTCTTTTGGGGGGTTCCCCTGCTGAGAGCCTCCCACTGTGAACCCACAGCAGATGGGGCAGGTGGGAGCACATGGCTGCATCTTGGACTGAGGTTTCTTTGGAGATTGTTTGGAGCAGGGTATAGGCTCCTCTGCTTTGGCACAGCCGAGAGCATCAGTAAGTTGCTCTCTGAGAAGGACGTACCAGAGGACAGAGGTCAATGAGAATTTGCCTGAACAGAATCTGAGGAAAGTAAAAAGGGCAAGCCTGCAATGATGCATCGAGCCTGGTGTGGGTGTATGTTCTTTGCCTGAAATGGAGCCGCCAGAATTGGAAACAGTCCTTTGGCCAGGTCCCTCAGAAAGGAGCTTTCCGAAGCGGCATGGTGTGCTCATGGCGAGGCGGTGGTGGCCCTGGGCGGGTTGGAAGAGAAAGCCTGCCGCTGCCTGCTGTCTCCCTCAGAGCAACGCCCGGCAATCAATGCTGCCGCAGGAAATAGGTGGGAGATTAACAAGGGTTTGCCATACCTTTCTTCAAAATGTGACATTTACTGAATTTCTAAGTCACCTCCAGTAATGATGCCACACCAGGTTTGTCTGCTGGTGGCTGAGCACCCAGAGGGGACGGGGCCAGCCCTGGGTCCGGTGGCTTTGTGCCTTTTTTGGGGGGAATAAAAAGGGGTGTGTGCGTCTGTGGGTGATGATGTCGTTTGGGGCGGCGGCGATGACGTGGTGGAGGAGCAGGTGAGTGGGGGATGGGGGGGTCACGCAGGGGTCGCCCGGAAAGAGGTGGATCACAGCCCCAAAATGTCTGACAAATCATTTGGGGATTAAAAACCATGAAAACCTGTAACTATATGCATGGCACTATATGCATAGGCACTGAAATAGAGAATAATCTCTAATTTTATATATATTGATAAATAGTCTTTAGGTATGTAAAAGGAGTTAAAAATAAAAATCTGTATCTCCAACCATTCTGTGTTTCTGTCTTACATAAAGGATTTTAGAATATAAATAGATTTTTATAAGATTTATATATAAGAAGATATTAAAGTGTCAAAATATGTTTAAACAGGAAGTTAATTAGATGTTCTATATAATAAGTGTTAATATATAATATTGGAATAGATATGTCTAAGCAGATATTCTATGTAAGTGTAAACAGATAATATATATTCCCTAAATATGTCTAAACAGTTGTTCTATATGAGTAAACAGGTTATATATATTCTCTAAATACGTCTAAACAGATATTCTATATAAGTGTAAACAGATAATATATATTCC
>VUYV01000321.1:0-13652 GCA_008711295.1 Anarhynchus alexandrinus
GGACCCCAGGGATTGGGGGGTCTCCAGGAGCCCTTCCACACCTTAACAAGTCCCTGGGGATCGGAGTGTCTCCAGGAGCCCTGAGCACCCCACCAAGTCCCCAGGGATCCGGGGGTCTCTAGAAGCCCTGAGCACCCCACCAAGCCCCTGGGCATCAGGGTGTCTCCAGGAGCCCCTGCCCTTCCCCTGCGCACCCCGCCACCAAAACCCCAGGGACTGGGGTGTCTCCAGCAGCCCCTGAGCACCCCACCAAGAACCCGGGGACTGGGAGGTCTCCAGGATCCCCTGCCCTTCCTCGAAGCATCCCACCAAGCCCCTGGATATCGGGGTGTCTCCAGGAGCCCCTGCCCTTCCTCTGAGCATCCCACCAAGTCCCCAGGGATCCAGGTGTCTCCAGGGGCCCAGGTGTCTCCAGGGGCCCTGAGCACCCCACCAAGCCCCTGGGGATTGGGGTGTCTCCATGAGCCCCTGCACACCCCACCAAGACCCTGGGGATTGGGGCGTCTCCAGGAGCCCCTGAGCACCCCACTAAGACTCCGGAGATTGGGGTGTCTCCAGGAGCCCCTGCCCTTCTCCTGTGCACCCCACCAAGCCCCTGGGCATCGGGGTGTCTCCAGGGACCCTGGACGTTGGGGTGTCTCCATGAGCCTCTGCCCTTCCCCTGCGCACCCCACCAAGAGCCCGGGGCTCGGGGGACCACAGGGACCCCCCTGCCCTGCCCAGTCCCGCAGGGCCCAGCCTGGTGGGGGGGGAGAAGTGGGCACAGAGGCGCTGGAAAGTGGGAGGCGATTTGTACTGACGGGGGGGNGGGATGGCCCCGAGCCTGCGGCCAGGGAGGGCAGAGGAGCAGACCTGGAGCACGGCCCAGCGGTCCTGGGAGTGCTTGCGCTGGGGCTTTTGGCTAAAAAGAGAGGGGTTTCTGCCAAAGGGAACTTTCAGTTTTGAAATAAGTCCCATTTTTTTTCCTATTAAAAAAAAATTAAAAATATATATATTTAAATAAACGCCAGCCAGCAAAGCGATGAGAAATGTCAGCTGGATAGGAGCAGTTTGTGTCCTTGACGCGCTCTGTAGATCAGGCACCCCGGGGACTTTGGGGGTCACACCGGGCTGTCACTCCTCGGGGCCACCCCACGTGGGGCTGGGGAGACGGGATCTCCCCGCGTGGCCTCGGGCAAACCCCTGAGCAGCGGTGCAGGACGGGGGACGGCAATCTTTCCTCCCACCCTCCGCTTCGCCCGCGAGCAGGCGGAGGCAGAAAAGGCATTTTTTTATTTTTAATTTTTTTTTGGAGACCTTGAGGCTTCGGGCGCTGCTGCAGCCGCCGCGCTCTGCTGCCGGCGGCGATCACAACAACCACCCACGCGCTGGAGAGTCGCGTGCCGAGATCTGCCACCCCGTACGCCGTGCCCGGGGTCCGCTCTCTTGGGCGGTTCTTCAGTCCGGGATGTCCAAGCCAAAGCAGCAGAGCTGCCGCGTAACCGTCCTCCGTGCAAATCCCTCCCAGGATCTGGCTAAAGGACTCCCATTGGTAACCCAGTATGGCTACTGGTCTGAGTGGGTCCGAGCCGGGCAGGGAGAGATGGAGCAACGCAGGGGCAGGATGAGGCCGGGCGCTGGAAAACGCTTCAGCCAGTGGTGTTTAAAATGTACGGTGGAGCGGTTCCCCACGCTGTAGCATCCAGCGTCCCAGCTGCGGCCCCACGGACAAAGCAGCCGTGGGTGGGTCGGCGGGAGGCGGCGGGACCTGGGGACTTGGGATGCCGTGGAAAACGGGTGCAAAAGTTCCCGTTTGATTATTCTGCTGCAAAAGATGCATCTTCTTCTCCCCCTTCTGCGAGCGCAGACCGTGCCGGGGAGGTGTGGGGTCCTCCCGGCCCTTCTCACAGGGTCTTTTCTGTATTTACAACTTTAAATGTATTCCCCTCTCCCAGGAAACCACCGGTGCCGAAAGTTCGTCCCCTCTCAGCCATGGACCGAGCCCCACGCCGCGGGCACAGCCCGTGGAGGGGAGGTGACACAGGGAGGGTGGCAGCCCCGAAATGTGGCTGCTGGTGCTGTGCCAGCGCCTTGTCCCAGTGAGCCAGGGCGTCTCGCTCCCAGTCCCAGCTTGTCCCTCAGACTTGTGTGTGCACTGCCACTGCCTGCGTGGGCATCTGCCCTACCCGTGTGGGCATCTGCCTGCATGGGGATCTCCCCTACCTGCGTGGACATCTCCCCTACCCACGTGGGCATCTCCCCTATCCACATGGGAATCTGCCTGCATGGGCATCTGCCTGCGTGGGCATCTCCCCTACCTGCGTGGGTATCTGCCTGCGTGGGCATCTGCCCTAACCGTGTGGGCATCTCCCCTACCCGGATGGGCATCTGCCTGCATTGGCATCTGCCCTACCCACGTGGGAATCTCCCTTACCCGCGTGGGCATCTGCCTGCGTGGGCATCTCCCCTACCTGTATGGGCATCTCCCCTACCCATGTGGGCATCTCCCCTACCCACATGGGCATCTGCCTGTGTGGGCATCTCCCCTACCTGCATGAGCATCTGCCTGCATGGATATCTCCCCTACCCGCATGGGCATCTGCCTGCGTGGGCATCACCTCCATCCACATGCGCATCTCCTCCACCCGCATGTGCACCTCTCCTGCCGCACCAAGGGCCCCGGGAGGGCTCCGAAGCCCTCATTTCCCACACATCCCTCCACTCCGGGTGGCATCGGGTGTTCAACGCGTACAAACCTCCCGTTGAACGGGACTGGGCTCCCAGCGCGGCGCTTTGCCGCCCCTCCCAGCCCCCGCAGCCCATTAGAAAGGAAACCTCTCCGGCTGCATCCCGCTCCTGCCGCGGCCCGAAGCGGGGTGGTGGAAGGAGAGAGTTTGGCACCGGCGAAGGCGGTTTGGGGTTCAAACAACCCCCACCTCCTGCTCGGCTGCGTGTCGCCGGTGGCGAAGCCCACCCAAGAGCGATTCTCGGGAACCGCTCCTGGCGCTGTGACGGAAACGCTCGCGGGGCAGCGGGCCGGGGTACGGCCTCGCCGCTGCGCCGAGGGAGGATGCTGGCTCGGCCGCTGCAGGGAGGAACCTTTGGAAAGTTCCCCGGCCCGATGGAAAGCGCTCTGGGCTGCTTCACGCTTTGCACATCAAAGATCCGCTCACCTTTGACAGGCCCCTGGGTCTCTGCTGACATGGGCGAGGGCTCCCTGCCTTGCACGGGCATGCCCCCCCTCCATGCAAATTAGAGCCAATTAAGAGAAGGAGGAAGAGGTTTGAGGAAGGCAGGAGGCTCTTAGAGCGGCGTTTCCCTGGGGGAGCCCCACCTGAGCGGCTGCTGCGGATACAGCACAACGCGCCAAGGACGGGACACCTGCCCCGGCCCCACCAAGGACCGCGGGCGGTTCCTTGCCCTCTCCCGCATCTTGGCTGATGCTTCCACCACCCCACCCTGTCCCCATCCCATCCCACCCCATCCCATCCCAGTTTAGCCCCAGCGATGAAGGGTGCCCCACCGCCCTCGCCAAAGCGCTCTCCCTGCCCCTTTGCCGCCGTCTCCTCTCTTCCTCCCACCCTGCATTCCTGGGAACGGCTCCCAGCCCCGGCAGAGCTTAGAAAACTTTCCGAGGTCGTGGCTGGTGCAGCTGTGCTGGCAGGGAACGGCACGGAGCGGCCCCACTGGCTCGGGGAGCGGGACGGTGCGTGGGGAGCCGGGCCGGCAATCTTCCCCACGGACCCCACGGCTGCCGTGTGCTGTGGGTGTTGGTGGAGGGCTGAATCCCTCGGGAAACGGGGCGTTAACATCCCACCACGGGCCGGTGGGCGGTCCAGCGTCTCCAGGGATGGCAGCTCTGGAAACTCTGAACTGGTTCCATCCAGCCCAGTGTCCTGTCTTTACTGGGCCAGTAAGATGCTTTAGGGACAGGGTGTGGGAGCGTCACACAGCAATGCCATATGATGTACCCTCTCCGGAGCCATCGAGTTCTGGCACAGCGGTACCGCTGAGCATACGGCACGTGGCTCATCCGACGGCAGAACTTTCCGGACCAGCGCAGGATCCCTCCGCCAGGCGCGGAGAAACCCAGCACCCGACATCCCCGGCTGCTGCTGCTGCACCCGTGCACTTCCCCTCCAGCTTTTCCAGGCGCAGGAATGCCGGAGGATCGCCTCCCGTGCCGCGGCCGCGTGCCCAACCGGCGTACCGGGTCACCGGCTCCGGCCGCAGGGACACGTTTCCAACAGGCTGCACCAGCTGCCCCGGTCTGGTTTGCTCCCAGCAGGGAGCTCCCGCCTCGCCATAAAATGCAAACAGAGCAGCTCTGCTTTATCTGCCTCTTTATCGCTGTATTTAACTCGCTCGTTTTATCGGCGCTTGAATAATAATTAATCTCCCGGAGCAGGCAGGCCTGGCCCCGTGGAAACGCGGCTTTCGTGCGGAGCGTGTTCGGCTTATGGGACCTGCTGGAGCCCGGTGACTTTGCAGAGGGGAGAGTTTTCGGCCGCTGCCCCCACCTTTTTCCCAGTGAAACTGGCGGTGCTGGTGTCGGTCCTGTTTAACCCCACAAATCGCATCAGCGCTCAGACCATCAGTGGCGTGGGCTGGGAGCCATGCACATAGAATCATAGAATTGTTGAGGTCAAAAGGGACCTTTAAGATCATCAAGTCCAACCATTAACCCAACCTGACAAAACCACTTTGAAACCACATCCCCAAGTACCACCTCTGCCCTTTAAACACCTCCCGGGATGGAGAATCCACCCCCTCCCTGGGCAGCCTCTGCCAAGGTTTGAGAACCCTTGCAGGGAAAAACATTTTCCTAATATTCAATCTGAACCTCCCCTGGCATGACTTGAACCCATTTCCTCTCGTCCCATCACTCGTCACCAGGGAGAAGAGGTCACCCCCACCTCTCTACCCCCTCCTTCCAGGGAGTTGTAGAGGGTGATAAGGTCTCCCCTCAGCCTCCTCTTCTCCAGGCTGAACCACCCCAGTTCCCTCAGTGGTTCCTCATCAGACGTGTCCTCCAGACCCCTCACAGCTCCGCTGCCCTTCTCTGGACACGCTCCAACACCTCAATTTTACTGGGGCATGTAGCGATAGGACGAGGGGGAATGGCTTCAAACTGGAAGAGGGCAGGTTTAGACTGAACATTAGGAAGAAGTTTTTCACTTTGAGGGTGGTGAGGCACTGTCCCAGGTTGCCCAGAGAGGCTGTTGAGGCCCCATCCCTGGAGGTGTTCAAGGCCAGGCTGGAGGTGGCCTTGGGCCACCTGGTCTGGTGGGAGGTGTCCCTGCCTATGGCAGGGGGGTTGGAACTCGATGATCTTCAAGGTCCTTTCCAACCTAAACCATTCTATGAGTCTATGATTCAATGTCCTTCTTGTCATGAGGGGCCCAAAACTGAGCACAGCACTGGAGGTGGGGTCTCACCAGTGCCCAGTACAGGGGGACGATCGCTTCCCCAGTCCTGCTCACCACACATCCGTGTGTTTCAGGACTCGGGTAACTCCTAAGGACAGCTGTTATCACCCATGTTTTGGCAAAAAAAAATAAGAAAAGAAAAGAAAATTCCCATTTTCACGGGGAGTTCAGGGAGCAAACGATTTAGTGTTGCTTTGTCACCTCCCGTCTCCCCACGATTTACTGCCCGGCGGTGGTGCCCCCGGAGCGGGTCCCTCGGCCCCCGCGGGCAGGCTGTGTCCCCCCGGGCGACGCCGGAGCCGAGGGCTCGCTGCCGCCGGTCGCCTCCCCGTCGTTCGTTAGCACAAATCACTAATTTCAGCGCTGCTCTGACACGCACCCGCCGCCCCCGATCACCGAGGGACCCCGGTGGCAGCTCCCCGCAGCCGAGTCTCCAGCAAGTCGTGCCCGTTCCCTGGGAGATGAGAAGCTCCCCGAGGTCTGGGAGCTGCGGCCGACGTTCCCGCTCGGCAGCTCTACAATAAACCCTATCAGCGGGATCGGGAAACCCTTCCTGGCCCCTTCCCAGGGGCCGTAAATCAGAGCAGCGCTCGCAGGGTGACAGAGGAGGATGGCATTTGCTCCCCGGGGCTTGCCACTGCCCCGGCTGCCCATCTCCAGGCACACGGCGAAACCGGGTCCCCCGGCGGCGGAGACGGCAGCGGGACTGGGGGCAGCGGCCGTATTTTGCGGTCGTTTCCCTGGTTGAGGGACTCGGCGTTCCCAGGGCGAGTGCCCAGACGTTGCCTACAGCTTGAGGCTTTAAATAGCCGTGCATAAATAAAGGTGGCAGCAGAAATAGTCTATCCCGGGGCGATGGTGAGCACTGGGAGGATGGGGCAATGGTGAGGACTGGGAGGATGCAGCAATGGTGAGGACCAGGAAGATGGTGCGGTGGTGAGGACTGGGAGGATGGGGTGATAGTGAGGACCGGGAGGATGGGGTGATGGTGAGGACTAGGAGAATGCAGCAATGGTNCGCTCGCAGGGTGACAGAGGAGGATGGCATTTGCTCCCCGGGGCTTGCCACTGCCCCGGCTGCCCATCTCCAGGCACACGGCGAAACCGGGTCCCCCGGCGGCGGAGACGGCAGCGGGACTGGGGGCAGCGGCTGTATTTTGCGGTCGTTTCCCTGGTTGAGGGACTCGGCGTTCCCAGGGCGAGTGCCCAGACGTTGCCTACAGCTTGAGGCTTTAAATAGCCGTGCATAAATAAAGGTGGCAGCAGAAATAGTCTATCCCGGGGCGATGGTGAGCACTGGGAGGATGGGGCAATGGTGAGGACTGGGAGGATGCAGTGATGGTGAGGACTAGGAGAATGCAGCGATGGTGAGGACTGGGAGGATGGGGCGATGGTGAGCACTGGAAGGATGGGGGGATGGTGAGGACGGGGAGGATGGGGTGATAGTGAGGACTGTGAGGATGGGGCAATGGTGAGGACTGGGAGGATGCGGCGATGGTGAGGACCAGGAAGATGGCGCGGTGGTGAGGACTGTGAGGATGGGGTGATGGTGAGGACCGGGAGGATGCAGCGATGGTGAGGACTGGGAGGATGGGCTGATGGTGAAGACTGGGAGGATGGGGTGATGCTGAGGACTGGGAGGATGCAGTGATGGTGAGCACTGGGAGGATGGGGCGATGGTGAGCACTGGAAGGATGGGGCGATGGTGAGGACTGGGAGGATGGGGCGATGGTGAGCACTGGAAGGATGGGGCGATGGTGAGCACTGGAAGGATGGGGCAATGGTGAGGACTGTGAGGATGGGGCAGTGGTGAGGACTGGGAGGATGAGGTGATGCTGAGGACTGGGAGGATGGAGCGAAAGCAATGGGGAGGGGGAAAAATTAGGGGGTGCTGCTGTGTGGCTGGGGTGCAGCTCTGGCGAGGGCAGGGGTCCCCGCTTACCTCCCAGATGGGCCCACACTGGGAGCTGCTGTTTCGGCGGGGACGGCTGGCAGCTCGGACCCCTCCAGCCCACCCCAAAATCCTCCCCAGGCCTTTCCCGGGGTGTTTTCCCAGCCTTTCCCCTGTGCCAGCAAGATCTACGAGGCCAATTTAAAGCCCTCTCCATCTCCAGGCTCTTCTCGGGTTCTTTCGTAAATCAAATTGGGGATAAAATAGCATTCCGGGAACGCAGCGGGCCGGCCCCGGCGTTCTGTGGGAAAAGCAGCAAATGCACAGTGTCAGCATTGAATAAAGCTCGTGAGATGGCAGCCTAATTCTCTTTATAGCTCCAGGGCTGGCCTTTCCCACCGCCGAGCGGGTACCCGCGCCGGCCGGCACCTCCCGAGGGACGCGGTGGAGCCGTTCCAGCCCGGCACCGGGGTGGGCGGCGTGTCGGGGTTCAGGTGTTCTCGGGGCGATGGGGTTTGCACGGGCGAGCGTGCCACGGCACGGGCAGCAAGCCGCCGTGTTGCAGCTGCGAGGGGCAGGCGCTGCGGGTTTGGGGGGAGCAGTTGACCCCGCTGCTCGGTGGCCACGCAGGGATGGGGTTTATTTCCCCCCGGATGTAAAAGCGATCCCGGGTTTAGGTTCGATTTCCTGACTGCGCTGCGTGTCTCCTCCATCCCTGCATCCCGCAGCATCCCCTGGCCACCCGTGGGATGAGGAGCCATCGAGCTCCCTCCTGCTGTCCCCAAGCACATAGGGGATGGGGGGACTCTGCGTCCTCACCTTTCAGACACGGCTTTGTGCTGGCTGAGGAACAGAAGTTAATTCTGCAGCGATTAGGGGCAAAGTCACAGACCCAGAACTGCTTATTAAATTCCAGATGGTGATTATAGAATCATAGAATGGTTTGGGTTGGAAGGGACCTTGAAGACCGTCTCGTTCCACCCCCCTGCCCTGGGCAGGGACACCTCCCAGATCGGANCCTGGCCTTGAACACCTCCAGGGATGGGGCAGCCACAGCTTCTCGGGGCAACCTGCGCCAGGGGCTCACCACCCGCACAGCCAACAATTTCTCCCTCATATCTCACCTAAATCTGCCCTCTTTCAGTGTAAAACTGTTCCCCCTCGTCCCATGGCTCCCCTCCCTGATCCAGAGTCCCTCCCCAGCTCTCCTGGAGCCCCTTTAAGCACTGGAAGGGGCTCTGAGGTCTCCGCGGAGCCTTCTTTTCTCCAGGCTGAACCCCAAGTCTCCCAGCCTGTCCTCATAGGAGAGGTGTCTCAGCCCTCCATGTGATGTTGCTCCCAAGATTGTTTGATTGTGGGTGTTTTAGTGATGTGCTCGCAGACCGGCATCACATCTCATCAACAACACTCTCAACTCTCACTCACCCCGAAACGATAGGCACAGCTTTCCAGAGCTGCTATTTCAGTCTCTGCAAACTCAGGGCCATTTGGTTGCCTCCGTGCCTGTCGCTGCCCCCAACCGGAGCCTGGCATTACAACCTGAAGGGGTTTCGGCAGATGAGATAAGGAGCTGCGAGCGTTGGGGTGTTGAAGCACCCAACGGAGCTCAGAAACGACGAATCGCAGCTTGTTCAACATCTTCATCAACGACCTGGATGGGGGGACAGAGTGTACCCGTAGCAAGTTTGCTGGTGACACAAAACTGGGAGGAGTGGCTGACACACCAGAAGGCTGCGCCGCCATCCAGTGAAACCTGGACAGGCTGGAGAGTTGCGCGGAGAGGAACCTCATGAAGTTCAACAAGGGCAAGTGTAGGGTCCTGCACCGGGGGAAGAATAACCCCATGCACCAGTACAGGTTAGGGGTTGACCTGCTGGAGAGCAGCGCTGCAGAGAGGGACCTGGGAGTCCTGGGGGACAACATGATGCCCAGGAGCCAGCAATGTGCCCTGGTGGCCAAGAGGGCCAACGGTCTCCTGGGGTGTGCTAAAAAGAGTGTGGCCAGTAGGTGGAGGGAGGTCATCGTCCCCCTCTGCTCTGCCCTGGTGAGGCCACATCTGGAGCACTGTGTCCAGTTCTGGGCTCCCTGGGCCAAGAAGGACAGGGAACTGCTGGAGAGGGTCCAGCGGAGGCTGCGGAGATGCTCAGGGACTGGAGCACCTCTCTGCTGAGGAGCAGCTGAGAGCCCCAGGGCTGTTCAGCCTGGAGAGGAGAAGGCCGAGAGGGGACCTCATCAACACTGATTGATATCTACAGGGCGGGTGGCAAGAGGATGGGGCCAGACTCTTTCCGATGGTGCCCAGTGACAGAACAAGGGGCAACGGGCACAAACTGGAACACGGGAATTCCATCTGGACATGAGGAAAAACTTTTTTCCTGTGAGGGTGCCAGAGCACTGCCCAGAGAGGTGGTGGAGTCTCCTCTAGAGACATTCAAAACTCATCTGGACACGATCCTGTCCAACCGGCTCTGGATGACCCTGCTTTGGCAGGGGGGTTGGAGGAGATGATCTCCAGAGGTCCCTTCCAACCCCCACCAGTCTGGGATTCTGGGATTCTGGGATTCTGGGATTTTGGGATTCTGGGAGGTGCGCGGGGGCTGTTCATAACTCCGGGGCCGTCCTAGAGAAGAGCCGCAGATGCACGGGGCAGCAAAATGCTGAACCCTTCTTCTCCTCCTGCCACCGTTACCTGGAGGTGGAAGGAGTTAAATGCTGATATTTCCGTTACACCACCTATTTTGGCATTGTTTCGTGAAAATGAGCGGTGGGGTCCAGTGCGTTTGCGCAGAAGAAGCTGGAGCAGAAATGCTGAACTCTTTGTATTACTGATGGGTCTCTTTGCTGGCAGATGGTTATAGAAGAAATCTTTGATATTTATCATCTCTTTGGCTTACCAGGACAAGATAACAAATTGGTGTTGAAAATACGATTCTGGGGAAAATGGCTTTAAATTACCGCCCTCTAAGCATGTTGTTTTATTCTTTAATGTAGCTACTTTATGTATTTCTTTTCCTCAAACTATATATATTTCCTTTTTATTGGCTAAGCCTTTCCTAATTTATATTTTCATTACTTTGATTAATACTACTTCCACAGTGACATTATTATTCCAACGCAGTTTTGCAAGTGTCTTACTGAAACACTTGGCGTTAAATAATCTTCGGATTTAGTCTGCATGATTTGTAATTTAATAAGCAGTCCCGCTTCTGCGTTTTATCTCCTAATTGGTACAGAATTAGCAGCTATTCTTGAATTAACACAAGCTATTGTATGCTCTTTTGTTGTTGTTGTTGAAAAGAAAACTATAGGTATTATTTTAGCCGTAGCGGTTTAGCTGTGACTGTAGCCACATCAGCCATTTTAGGGTCATCGATTGGATTGTAATTTGGGCAGGAATATGCTGCCGTGGAGGTGATGCTGCTCCTTTAGGAAGGAAGATTTCAGTCTCCCAGGCAGTCGCACTCGATGCTCCTCTAATTAGCATTTGGTGAACGTGATGCATCTTGTTCTCCCCGTATTTCCATAGCCAGTTTGCCGCTTCCAAATCTTCCTGGAACACGATTCCCACATTTGCCCCTCTGAAGAGCTGTGAACGCTTCAGATCTGAATCCAGCAAGGGGTTGTCATCAGCCCTCCAGAAAACGATGGCTTTCACCTCCCCTCGCGGACAAACTATCTCTAAGTGAGGAGCAATCAGCCTCACGGTTGGTCTAGAAGTGGCAGGTTTGACATGGGAAAAGCGAGATTTAACCCAGGCCTTGGCCACGTGGCGCTCTGCCGGCAGGGGGGTGCCGGGGCGATGCCAGGGAGGGTGGGCAGCAGCAGGTCTCAGAACTGCAAGGGATGGGTTTGCCCAGCAAAGGGACCTTTTCTAATCCAAATCATAGAATCATAGGAGGGTTTGGGTTGGAAGGGACCTTGAAGACCATCTCGTTCCAACCCCCCTGCCCTGGGCAGGGACACCTCCCACCAGCCCACGTTGCTCCAAGCCCCATCCAACCTGGCCTTGAACACCTCCAGGGATGGGGCAGCCACAGCTTCTCAGGGCAACCTGCGCCAGGGGCTCACCACCCGCACACTCAACAATTTCTTCACAATATCTCACCTAAATCTCCCCTCTTCCAGTTTGAAGCCATTCCCCATCATCCTATCGCTACATGCCCTTGTAAAAAGTCCTTTCCCAGCTTTCCTGGAGCCCCTTTAGGCACTGGAAGGGGCTCTGAGGTCTCCGCGGAGCCTTCTCTTCTCCAGGCTGAACCCCCCCAACTCTCCCAGCCTGTCCTCCCAGCAGAGGGGCTCCAGCCCTCGCAGCATCTCCGGGGCCTCCTCTGGCCCTACTCCAACAGCTCCGTCTCCTGCTGTTGGGGGCTCCCGAGCTGGATGCAATATTCCAGGTGGGGTCTCCCCAGAGCGCAGCAGAGGGGCAGAATCCCCCCCTCGCCCTGCTGGCCACACTTCTGATGCAGCCCAGGATGCGGTTGGCCTTCTGGGCTGTGATCGCACATTGCTGACTCACGTTGAGCTTCTCCTCAATCAGCACCCCCAAGTCCTTGTCTCCTCAGGGCTGCTCTCCAGCCATTACCCGTCCAGCCTGGATTTGTGCTGGGATTGCCCCGGCCCATGTGCAGGACCTTGCACTTGGCCTTGTTGAACTTCATGGGGTTTGCACAGGCCCACCTCTCCAGCCTGTCCCTGTCCCTCTGGATGCCGTCCCTCCCCTCCAGCATGTTGACTGCTCCACACAGCTTGGTGTCATCAGCAAAGTTCTGAGGGTGCCCTCCATCCCACCACCCATGTCACCAACAAAGATGTTAAACAGTACCAGTCCCAGTACCAACCCCTGAGGAGCACCACTTGTCACTGGTCGCCACTTGGACATGGAGCCGTTGACCACAACTCTTTGAGTGCGACCGTCCAGCCTGTTCCTTATCCACCGAGTAGAAACCCAGCCCTAAACCCAACCCTAACCCAACCCATAGCTCGAAACCTAACTCTAACCCAACCCTTAGCCCTAAATCGAACCTTAAACTTACCCCCAAGCCTAACCCTAACCCAATCCATCACGTGTGGATGTCAGCAGTCCTGTGCCAGCGAGGGTCAGAGCAGAAGACGGTCCCAGGCAGGTCTAATTTATGGACATGAACCAACCCAAGGAGGAAAACCAGACTCAGGGCCAGTTTTCCCTGCTGCAAACATACCGTTCCGTCCCAGCTCAGGCTGGCCGGGCTCACGCGATGGCTGCAGCCCCTTGGAAATATTCACATTGAGAGGTTTTGCTCTACAAAGTCCTTTAGACCTGCGGAGGAGACACCGAAACATGGAGAAACTGAGTTGCTAAATCAGCAGGACATGGAAACAGGGAGACACCGAGACATGGTGGCTTGGTGGCATCTGAAGGACCACCTCCCCGAGACCCACCAGCAGCAAAATTGAATTACAGACCACTGTTGGGGTTCACAGCGAATGGAGTCGGGTGGGAGCGCACGGAGCCCGTGAGGAACTGGCAGGCAGCTGTGGGGCGGGGGGGGGCTAAGGAAGGATTCATGAGAGGAGAGGGAAAAACTATAGTTTTTCCCAAAGGGCCATTTTAAGGCAGCGTTTGTAACCCTCCCTCAGAGCAGGAAGGGCTGGGACCTCCCCGTTTCCTTCACTTTTCCTTCTTCCTTTTGTCTTTGAATCTTTAATATTCCCAGGGTCTAACCCATTTTTCTTTCCCCCAGTAATTCCCATAGATGAAATGCTTCTTTAAAGGAGAAAAAAAGAAAAAAAAAAAAGCCTCAAGGACAAATTCTCAAGAGATGAGCGGGATAAAACACCAGCCTGTTTCCAGCTCTCTGAAAACAAACAGGGCTACCCCCATCTCGAATGATTTTTCCTCCTTTTGTTCCCAGACCCAGCCACCATCCAGCTCTCCCACCGACGGCGCGCGGGGCGGAGGGAGGAGGAGGAGGAGGAGGAGGAAGACGATCCCTCATCCGGTAAATCCGGCTGTTTCCCAGCTGTTGCTGGAGCAATAACCGGGAGAAAGACTCTGCTCTGGGCAACCTGGCCACCGGGTGCTGGTGGTGGAGAAAAGGGCCAAGGTCCAAATCTCCGCAAAATTCAGATGCCATCTGGAGTTGCCCGCTGTTGTGGGTGGTGCCAAGGGAGCGGGGAGCCCGTTTTGGGTGGAGAAGTGAAAAATTATCACAGAATCGCACAATCCCGGACTGGTGAGGGCTGGAAGGGACCTCTGGAGCTCCCCCAGTGCCACCCCCTGCCAGAGCAGGGACACCTCCCACCAGCCCAGGTTGCTCCAAGCCCTGTCCAACCTGGCCTTGAACACCTCCAGGGATGGGGCAGCCACAGCTTCTC
>VUYV01000321.1:21869-74597 GCA_008711295.1 Anarhynchus alexandrinus
GGGGAATGGGGCGGCTTCGCCTCGGCGGTGGTCCCGGGGGTGTGTGGGGGGGGACACAGGGCAGGCCCCGGAGTGAGGGTGGGGGGTTATGGGCCCTGCCCGGGTGCGTGCTCTTACCTGGCTGAAAAAAAAATCACCAAACGGCCTCAAAAAGGTTTTGAAGGTTTAACTCGTGATAAGGCACCGGCATCCCAGGCTGCATGCCCAGCAGCATGGCCAGCAGGGCGAGGGGGGTGATTGTGCCCCTCTGCTGCGCTCTGCTCTGCTCTGCTCTGGGGAGACCCCCCTGCAGTGCTGCCTCCAGCTCGGGGGGTCCCCACAGCAGAAGGACACGGAGCTGTGGGAGCGGGGCCAGAGGAGGCCCCGGAGCTGCTGCGAGGGCTGGAGCCCCTCTGCTGGGAGGACAGGCTGGGAGAGTTGGGGGGGTTCAGCCTGGAGAAGAGAAGGCTCCGCGGAGACCTCAGAGCCCCTTCCAGTGCCTAAAGGGGCTCCAGGAGAGCTGGGGAGGGACTCTGGATCAGGGAGGGGAGCGATGGGATGAGGGGGAATGGTTTGACACTGAAAGAGGGGAGATTGAGATGAGATCTGAGGAAGAAATTGTTGCCTGTGAGGGTGGTGAGCCCCTGGCGCAGGTTGCCCCGAGAAGCTGTGGCTGCCCCATCCCTGGAGGTGTTCAAGGCCAGGTTGGACGGGGCTTGGAGCAACCTGGGCTGGTGGGAGGTGTCCCTGCCCAGGGCAGGGGGGTGGAAGGAGATGGTCTTTAAGGCTTCCTCCAACCCAAACCATTCGGTGATTCTGTGCAAATGGAGGGAAGCACCAGTTTGTGCCTGGGTGGGGAATGTGCGGTGACAGCATTGACACCAGGCCGCTGGCGCATGGCAGGGCCCTTCCCTCCACGCTGCGTGCGGTGGGTTTCTTTGAATGTCAGGGGTGAAGTTGGCAACATTGGGCTTGCGGCATGTTGGGGGGAAAAGCTCCAGATGGCAGCTGGAGTAGATGACAACAGCATTTGATTTGGAGACTTGGGTGGGCTACGCTCTGTTTTGGGAAGTGTCCAGGTGCTGCTTTTGTGATCTACCCAGGAGCTCCTGACCTCCTGGAAGGACCTGTTGCGCTCTTAAGAGAATGACTTTTAATAAAAACTGTTTGGGAGGCTTTAGCTCACGGTGTCTGGCTGTGTTTGCAACTTGAAATGCAAACGTGTGGTTTGTTGGACACGTTCACTGCATCTGTTGATGCACATCCCTTAGTAAAAAAGGACATTAATTTGTGTATTTTATAACCTCACTGCTACTGAAGGCGGACTTGTTCTGGTCTTCTCCTTGGTACCCAGAAGGATTTTGCAACAACCTCTAGCAAACTTGCTGTTTGTGGTGGAATAGCTTTAGTTAATGATGGTGTATAACTCGCAATGTTATGGAGGGAAAACCTCTAAAAGTTTGAGGCTTAAATTGCTGTGGCCGTCAGAGTAAGCCCCATCCACTAGCCAGCATTGTTACTGAACAGGATTTTATTTTAAACTTACAGCTGAAAGCTTTGCTGACTCTCCTGGTAAAATTTTGGTCTGGCAATCTATATTTACATGTGCTCTGTATTTTTAGGAAAGAAAAACACCAACCTCCTGATGTTGATACCCGCTGAAAGCGTCTGGGCCAGACGCTCTGAAGGAGGCGTTTGGGCTCCTCGTTGTAGAGGCCAGAAGCTGTAAACTGCATTTTAGCGTCCACTGAAATCAGTGAGATTCAGATGCCTGCGTTGGTCGTGGATCTTAGTTAATGTTTGGGTTGGGGCAGAACATAGTCCTCTCCCGGTTTCTCAGCTCAGCAGCTCGAGGGTGTCTCGCTGGAGGAAGAGTAGAAAGTGAAGTTAAACTTTGTAAAGAATCTGGCTTATTTCTGGGGCGTGAGCAACACCAACTCTCCCATGTGCCTCTCGGTATCTTTTCCACTGTCAGAGCAGCTGCGAGGTGCAGGGTTGTGGATATCTCTCTGCTTCCTCTTTGTCCAAAAAGCTTTAATTCCAGCTGGAATTAAGCAATCCAACATGTTTATCCCGCTTTACTAGGTGGCACAAGGAAAGATGGAGTCCTGTACCCCAGAAATGCACAAGAAAATAACAAGTAATATTTTACGCTGCGTGCACATGCTGTCTTTGTGTTCACAGAGGAATTTCGGAAGTCCACATTCTAGAAGGAGGTTGGTGAGAAAGCAGAGGGAGGAACGGGCCTGTACTTTCTGTGCTGAAGTTATTTAGATTATTGTCTGCTGGGAGAAGGAGGTTTGTGTGCTGGTTAATTACCAGGTAATTCAAGCTAGTTAAGATAACAAGGAGCAAGGTAAGCTAGAAATAACATTAAAAAAAATTCACTCTCTGAATTTGTGTGAATTTGCTCTCAAACATCTGTGAAATGCCTGTAGGTAGAGTCACAGTAGGATCAAAAAGCGTGAGAAAAGAGGTGAAGAAATATATGTTTTGGTGTTAGCCAGAGTGGATTTAAGGGGTTTCTGTCATCTTAAATTCACGGCTGCTTTCTCCCTTCCTTCTGCTTCACTTTTCCACCCCGTTGATGTCTCAACAGGTGAAACACGCTCCGCACGTTTGAGATGAGACACTCATTTCAGGCTCCCACCCCTGAACTGAGGATATGCGGGGTGCTGTCTCACAAACGTTATCCCCACGACGGAGGGGGAATATAATCGCATGTGTATGGGGAGGACTTTTGAAATTCATCCTGCTGCCAGACAAATGTTGAAGTCAAGGTGTGCTTCGGTTCGTTGCTAGCCTTTACAGATCGGTATTTCACGTCCTGCACATTGGAGCCTGCGTGGGTAGAGCTAAACTGGTGCTTATTTGGTCGTGGAGGAGTAGCCAAAAAAAAAAAAGCCATGTTTTTTCTGTGCGTTGAAGCTAAGGCTACTTGCTGAAGTGAGATTGTTCTAAGGAAAAAATCCGGGTGTGTAGGAGGTTTGCGTTTTGCTTAGACACCGTGGGTACTTCAGTTTCAGGTAAGCAGGGCGTTCACTTGGTTTGTTTCTGGCGTACTTCATTAAATCATCTGGTTTTTTTATTGTAGCACACTAACTAGTGCTTACTTCTACTGGCAGAGAATGGCAGGAAAGGAAGTGGGCGAGCTTCTGAAATTTTCCGCTGTGTAGACGTTGCAAAGTTAATTGTCAGGCATTGTTTTGTGCCCTTTAGTCTGTTAATAAACCTGTTGCAACTTTCTGCATGTTGCACAGGATAACTTAATGCAGAATGACGGCTTCTCCTCTCTGCTGGGTGGGTTCAATGTCTTTAGCACAAATGGGGGTTGGTTTGTTGTGTTTTTTTGGACCATATGTGCTTTTTTTTCTGTTTGGAAGCTTCAAAAAGTGATTTGAGCACCTGAGAGTGAGTTGCAGGTCAGGCTGTCGTGGCTGGGAGCTCTGACGCAGCGTGTGGGGGGCAGAATATTGTTTAGGCTGGTGTATTTGGCAGCTTTGCAGCAGTTCCTCGTTAATATGCCTCTGATTAAGCTGAGGCTTTGCCTGGCAGCCTTCTCTGCGAGTGTGTTTGTACATGTTTATCTCGTTTTAACTGTCTCTCTGGTTTTCCCATCACCCCCCGTGTGTCTGTCGTTGCTTCTCTGTTGCCTGCGTTGGTGAGATGGATTGCAGCCTGCTGCAGCTTTTGTCGATGTGCCTTTGGTTTGTCAGGGCCGTGTGTTTTGGGATGTTTATCCATAAACTTCCTCGCTGTAAGAAGTTCTACTGATTCCCATCTCGTTAGGAATCCGTATCTTTCTCTTTGTAATCAGTTTATTTATCTTCTGCTTATCTTCTAGAGAACCTCTGCTGCTACGTTTTGCGTTGAAATCTGCCCTCCGCTGCTGCTCGTATGAACTTTCACTTGCTCTGATACATTTCCTACAATTTAAAGTAAAGACTTAGATATTTATTTACTCCAAGCGCTAATATCAAAGTTCTGTGGAGGGAAAATTGCCACATACTGATGAGTCTGTAACTAGAGCCCTCGGTTACCTCTAGTTATGAAACCAACAGTGGGTAATTTAAGGTGCTGAGCAAACTACCTTTCCAGTCTTTCCGGTTGGCTTTCGTAACGAAAAACTCCACACACAATGTCTAGTAAAATCAACTCACTAATCCTCAGAATTTTACATATGCCTCTGGGCACGCATACTTGGGAATTTGGGGATCGTCTTAAATCAGATACAGACCTTGTGTATCATATCCTTGTTTTAAGCAGAAACACCCCATCGAGTGCTTCTGATAACCCGGGGGACAGCAACTTAATCGACTAATCACAGGACCCAGAAAGTCATTCCTGAGTTAATACTGGCTGTCTCGGTGGTTTGCCTTTTCATTTTGAGCTAGTCACAGTGGCTTTTATAATTTACTGCTTGTTTGTATGTTTGACCTTCTCCCCTCACTGCCTTAAATTAATATTTTTTTTTTAAGTAGGCCATGAATCTCTAAGCAACTCTGATGTTTTCATTCTGCCAGAGGCAGTTTGAAAGAGAAGAAAGCAATTAAATGTTTTCAGGATGTATCCAGCCTTTTCCTGAGTGGCTTTTAATGTTCTTGTGTATGTATCTTCTCTTTTTAAATTTAATAGAAAGAGGGAGCGGGTTTTTTTTCCCCGCTCCAAAGAGACTTTATTGGCTGTTTCCAAGCTGCTCAGATATTTCTGGCAAAACATAGAGCTTGTGCTTTGCGAATGTAATGTGGACCAGATATTAAAGCAGCTGCAAAGAAGATGAAACACGAAATGTACTTTTCAGACACTTGAAACTTTAAAAATATCTGATGAGTGAAAGTCATAGGAGGTAGTTTATGCTGAACACAGGATCTATTGCGTGCAAAAGTAGTGATTCTTTGAAGGCTCTGATAACTAATCTAACTTGCATATACTAGATAAATTTATGCAAATGAGCTTGTTCCCTATCCAGGGCAGGAATCGTATGGCCAAAAAGCATTGCAATCATGGCGTAATTCTTAAATGTTTGGATTTGCATACGAAATACTACATATTGTTCGATTAAGGTTTGGCTTGTGACTGCTTTAGTCCATTGTCTTAAGAAATGGAGAAAAGGGAGGGAAAGCACACATAAAGAAAACGCAGAAAAGACTGCACGTGCCTTATGCCTAATCATAGTTAAATTAAGTTGCGCGGAGAGAACGAGTCCCTCGTAAGTGCTGCTGATGTGCTGGAAAATGTGATGTTGGTTTCAACTGAACTGTGAATGGTGGAGGCACAGAGCGTCTGAAATCTGTACATCTTGTTCCCTGCTGCTGAAAGGGGCTGAGCAGACCCACGCGGTGCTGAGCAGCAAGCTGAAACGCCAGGTTTTTTCTGCTCGCACGTGTGTGGCCCAATCTCCTTTTCTCCAAACCGAAACGCCCTGGAATAGTAAAGCACTCGATTGCACGTGTCCAGAGGGAAATTTTGCCAAGAGAAAACCAGTTTTCACTAGAATACTCCAAAGACTCCTCTCCTTCGAGAGCTGTTTTCCTAAAATATTTCAGTGTTGATCCCCAGCTATTTTGGCAGAAGAGCTGTTCAAGAAAACCCGTTTTTAACCTCTTCCAAAAACAGCTGAGGCTGAGCTAGCTTGGCTTTAGCTCCCGGAAGAAAACATTTTACCCTTTCAGGGAATCGGCCAGAGCAGGCGAAGTTTGCAAAACGTAGAAATGGCAAAACGAACTTAGGTTGGCAAAGCTCAGGCTCCTTTTAGAGAAGGTGTTTCTAATGCTCCAGTTGGAGTAATAGAGCGTATAAAAGAAGATTGTGTAGATGGAAAATGACCGAAGGCTTTGTAAGCGCTCTGAAAAAAAAGTCTTCTAATTGCTCACCGTAGACTTCATATTTTCCACGCCTATGCAAGTAGTTTTTAATACTGTTTTTCATTTTTATTGTCGTTTTGTTTGCCATCATCTTTGTCTGCCATCATCAACAGGCGCTCTGAGCTTCAGAAGGCTGAAGAAGAACGCTCATTGCAGAATAGCTTCTGTGTCTCTGTGTTTTGCTTGGATTTTTTGGCCTCTGTTGCACATTTGTTGTTTTTTCCTAGGATCTGTAACGCCCATCGGTGGTGTACACGGTGTCCTACCCCGGCGTGCAAACGTGGCCTGACACGTTTGGCCTCTGGCTGCTCTGACCTCAGGGAAGGCAGCTGGGCTCTTGCTCCCCGTCAACAATGCGACTTGTTTGGCTGGGCCCGAAGAATCGGTCAGTGATGAGCCTGAGAAAACCTTTTGTTTGTCACTGGTTTTGTTTTTGTGTTTGGAGAGAGGGAAAGTTTTTTTGTTTCACTTGAGCTAAAGCGTGCTAAACTTTCAAAAGGGCTTATCAAAATATTTAGCTATTAGTGTTTTTCTGTACCAGGTTAGGCTGCGGGCGAGCCTGCTTTTGAACTTGCCTTTTAGAATTTATTTAAACTTGTTCCAAGTATGCTGTAAGTTTTTTTTGTGTTTTAAATATGAATTAATCTTGTCAAAATGCCTGTTAACTTCTGTTTAAAAAACCCTGCCTCTGTCGCTGTTGTTTCAGATGCGTTGGTGGTTGTTTGATGGGCCAGTTTCCTTTTCCTGGAGCTTTGTGTACTTGGGATAATTACTTTTTGATTTAGAGGTAACTTTCCCGTTGCTCTATGTCGGAAATCCCTTGATTGTGTCTTATTGAGCGGCTCTTATTTTAGGGTCATTCCAACCGTGATGTGTGGGGTAAATCCACCAAGACAAATGTTTCTCTGAAATGAGTGCAGGGGTGTTTGATGTTATTTTAAGCGGGCGATGTAAGGGGAGCTGACAGCCATCGTTGCCACTCCAGGGCTATGTCTGCAGGTTCGCTTTGCTTCTGTGCAAAGTGCGATTCCGCTGGAGGATCCGGCTGTCGTTGTGGAGGAGGGGGGGATTTGGGGGAATCGCTTGAGGTGAAAAAGAAAAACTGGAGGTCCTGCAGTTAATCATTCCAGACTTTAAATGAGACATAACTTTTATTTCCTATTCCAGTAAAACCTGTTTCAGTTGTACAGCTGAATGAGGTAGCTGTTCTAGTGCCTACGTATAGCTAATGGGTTTGTGTTAATCCTGCAAACCTTTTGCTCTCGAGGTCTGCAAAGTGAGAGGTTTCACATTAATTAAAAGCACTAGTATGGTTTTAGTTTCTCAGTGTGATAATGAAAGTCTTTTCTGTAAATCAATACAACTAATTTGTTCTTCTCGCAACTTGGCTTATGTATATGGGTGAATAGGAGGTGATTTTTCTTTTCCCGAGCCCAATTTCAGTTGAATTAAACATGAATCAAATGCTCCATTCCAGCGTTCACGGACGCTTTTCCTCTGGAGTTAGTTAGAAATAGTGTGGGTTTTTTTCCTGCTGAATGCGGTATGTAGATAAGCAGTTAGCTTAAAGAACACTTTTTATTTTTAGCAAAGGTACTTGTTTTCATGTATTTAAACATTTCGTTAGTGACAACTATATTTAGCAATATGCTCTGCTTAAATTAGGTCCCCTGCAATAGTTGTTTGTTTTCCTCATGTGCTCAGCTGTGAGTTTGGTTTGCCGTGCCCTACTATTACGTAGCTTCATCCCACTTGGGATGCCCTTTCTGGTCACAAGCGTTTGTCGACACCGGGATGGGCGGTGGGCGATGGGCTTTGCGATTTTCTGTTCCCTGGTTCTGAGCAGCACTGGTGGGGTTCAGGCGCCCGCCCGAGTATGATCTCGCAAGCTCAAGATGAGCAAATTAAGCAATTTTTAAAAGCAAGTCCTGTTCTCATGTCTCCTGCCTGTCCCTGAACGCGTACTGCCGATGCTTTTTATGCCAGCGTTGATGTTTTTCAGACAGTGTTGTGAGCTGATTTAACTCGTTGGAATGCTTTTCTGCCATTTTAGGAGAAAAAAAAAAAAGAAAAATCAACTGCTCTGCGAACTGGATAGCCTCTCCGAAGGACCTGAGTGCGGTAGGGGTGTAAGGGAAGGGGGGCACGCGTGCGGCTGGAGCTGGAGGAGGCTCCTTTCCCCTCTAGTTCTTGCGGTAACAAACATGATGTTGGCTGAGCTGCCTGTAAAAGGATACCCCGTCTTTAATGACCGTGTGACCAAGCCCGGTCCTTCAGCGCATGGTGAAGTTGTCATGAGGCTTTTTTTGCTTAGTCATGTGTGAGGCAGTTACTCTAGATGTTAAGAATTAACCGAACCCAACAGTTTGCCAGATAGCTTCCTTCGAAGTGCGGTGGCAGGGTTTAGGGTCAGGGAAAGGTGTAGGGTCAGACCCGGCGGTGGGGGGAAGATCAAGTGACAGCTCACGCGCTGCCTCTGCTCTCCCCATAGAGACCTTTCAGAGCATCGGCAGCAGTTTTGGCGTGGAAACATCAGCGACTTGACTCAGCAGTTCAAATAAATTGTGCCAAGTCATCCGAAAGCGCCTGGAGGGGGGGAAGCAGCTTGTTTTGCTGACTGAAAAACCCAAGTTCCCCATTTTTTTTTTAAAAAAGATGTGGGTTGAACTTGCTAGAGCACGAGCTTAAAGGTAACATGAAGTCGAGGAAGTGGTTGTTTAGCAAGCTGAGTGAGAGGCTTTTCCACCAGATCCCGTGGCAGGCTGTCCGAAAAGCATTGCCAACGCAATTACAGTCCTTCTGCATTTGCAAAGCTCCGGAATATCTTCCCCCAGCTTTGTGGTCTCTAGCACGCGTGCGTAGTGGTAGCCGGGGGTAGAATCAGTCATGGAAAAGCAGTATCGGTAGCTGACTTGATGACAGTCTCCGAATTAAAATCCTGGCTGCCTGGAGCCAGAAAACATGCTTAGATGCTGCTTAACTATGGCAGGTCCGACCAGATGAAGTAATGGACTGATTCTGCCTTTCCTGTTCGCTGTGATAAAACGTCTGTGAGCTCCAGCTGTCCTGGATATCAGCACTGTACCCTTGGGTTTTTAGTTCATTCTGAGTGCTCTTCCTTTCACTTTTATGTTTGGGTTTTTTTGTTTGGGGTTTTTTTTTGGAAGTCTGTCCTTTCCCCCCCCCCACCTCATTTGTGGGACACCGTGGAGGGTATTTTACCTTTATTTGCCCCGTCCCAAGACACTGAAGAGGCACAAACCATCGCCAGGGTTCTCCTGTCTCGCCTGGAACTGACTTTCTCTATGTTCAGCTTCATTTGACGTGCACCTGCAGCGCGGCCGTGGTCCGTGTGGCCGGCGAGGTCAGAAAATCTGCTAGGAATGAGCCGAAAGCTGCCGGGGAGCTGCAAAGCAAGTCCGGCGGGTTTGGAGGGCGACTCTCGGCTGCGCTCGTCTATCGGTTTTGACGCAGTTGTTTTCCTCTGTGCTATAATAAGTTCTTTTAAGCCTTGGGAAGCTTTCTGTGTAATGACCGTATCCAGTAACAAATGAGCTCTGGCAAGACCTGTGGCTGTACTTAGTATTAAAATGTTTATCTTGTAGTGGGCAAGGCTGGTTTTTGCTTCCTTTGATGTTGAGAAGCGGCCGCAGAGGGAGGTCTGTGTTATTGCAGGATACCATATAAAGCAGCCTGGTGTTCTAGCAGCGGTGTCATTTTTTTTTTTTTAATTATTTTTTTTTTCCCCCCCCTGCTGCCCTTAAAATAAAATCTGGAAAGGAGGTAGCAGCGCAGGAGAAATACAAGCCAGTTAGTTGCACCGCTGGAGGTTCAAATTTCAGAAGGGCCGCCGAGGTCTTCGCCAGAATGAGTCAAATGTTTTAAGTCTGTAAAGCAGCTCTAACTATAGGTTGAGTTGGCGGCTTAAGGAGCTTTAGTCGTACTCCTCAGCGCTACGACTTAACCAGAGGAGCAGCTTGCTATAATTGGAGTTGCTGATGGTGCTGGTAGTTGGGATTGTATAATGGGGGATGACAGGCAGCCGTGTTCTGGCGGGTTGTAAAAACTTCCGTGTGAATGGACAGTTCTTCCATTGAGCGTCTCTTCTAATTTTGCTCTGAGTGTGGTGAAAAAGTAGCAGTTTTTAAAACAAGATATGGGGAGGATGCATTTTTTTTTCCCTGTATCAGAAACTGTTTATAGCTCTTATTTGGATGCTTTCACCCCTTTTCTTTTCCTCCTGTTTCCTCCCTTTTGACAGGGGAGTTGAAATTTGGTTATGGACTAGTTATGAAATTTGGTTATGGAATAAGCTTAGGGAACTGCCTTTTGCTGTTCCTATTAAAGCCATAGTGAATTTGGCTGTTCTTAAAAAAAATGTATATATATAAACTGTACGTGCGCAGATATTTGTCTGGTTATGTAATCCAGACGTTTTGGGCCAGACCCAAAAGTGCAGAGATAGATTTAGACTACCTTAAACACTTAACGAATGTGCTTTGCCTTAAGTGGGAATTGTATGTACGAATCATCTGGGAGCTGAACTTCTACACCCCTTTACTTGAACCATTTGAAGTGTTTGGAGGGGATTTGTATAAATGCACTCTTTATGAAGTTAACTGGCGATACCTCGGAGCTAAAAGACATGATGCGAAACGCTGAGTACGGAACAGGTCCTGTACGTCTTGATTTAGGTGTCTAAAATCCCTGGTTATGTAGTGGTGCTCTTCATCATTGTCTCCGTATGTAAAAGGGGCAGCCTGGCCTTTGAAAAGGTGCATTAATTCTTGCCAAGTGCTTGGCTTGCTACGTGTAATGTCATGAAAGCTGTATGGAGAATTAAATAAAACCGCACTCAGTATGAATTAAGTGGGTTCATCCCAAACAGGAAAATGATCAAGTTATTGGGGGGGAATCCATTTAATGAATAAAGTCCTTCCTGTGCCAGCCTGTAATCAAGATCTGTGTCTTAAAGCCGGGGGTCTGGGGTGGTCGTGGAGAGTGATGCTGGCACAGGCAGCCATTTATCCTGGTATTTCCCTTCTCTCTGGGGGGGCCGCGGCCATGAATCATTAGCGTTCCTTGGCGTTTCGTAGGGGGTTTAATGAGATGTGTATTTATTAGACGCCTTTCTGTGTTGCAGTGTGATGCATGGTACTGATTCCCCTTGCTGTCTAATTGAGCAGGTGTTCTGGCGCTCTGGGCCCTAATCACGCATGTGATGTATGTGCAGGATTACTGGAGGACCTGGTTAAAAGGGCTGAGGTTCTTCCTCTTCATCGGGATCCTCTTCTCAGCTCTCTCAGTGGTGGGATTCTGCACATTCCTCGTCCTGGCCATCACCAAGCACCAGTGTAAGTACTTTGTTGCAGCAGGCAACTGGGAGAAAAGACTAGCGATGCTGGGATTACTGGGATTGGGGGTGAAGGAACAGAAGCGCCTGCAAAGCAGAGCTGGGGTGTGAATCTGGGGCTCCTCCTGCCGTCTCTTCAGTGTTGAAAGACTTTTGGGGAGGGGCTGCAAGAATGCCATTGCATTCCCCTTCCAGTACCTAAAGGGGCTCCAGGAGAGCTGGGGAGGGACTCTGGATCAGGGAGGGGAGCGATGGGATGAGGGGGAATGGCTTCAAACTGGAAGAAGGGAGATTTAGATGAGATCTGAGGCAGAAATTGTTGGCTGTGAGGGTGGTGAGCCCCTGGCGCAGGTTGCCCCGAGAAGCTGTGGCTGCCCCATCCCTGGAGGTGTTCAAGGCCAGGTTGGACGGGGCTTGGAGCAACCTGGGCTGGTGGGAGGTGTCCCTGCCCAGGGCAGGGGGTTTGGAACTCGATGATCTTCAAGGTCCCTCCCAACCTAAACCATTCTATAATTTCATTTTTCGGCTGTGATATCTTGATGACACAAGAGTAATTCTGCTCCCTGATGAGTGCCACTCCCTTAGGGCATCTTCTAATATTTGACAGCTGCCTTGAGAGCCTGGTCTCCGGGACTGCTGGCAGGCAGTCCGCGTTTTCCAGCGTTGTTTCCTATAGGAACTGGAATTGACTTATTTCAATGACAAATACAGGGAGTGCTCTTAAATGTTGTCGCTTCAGCACTCATAAAGCAGGTGGGTGAGGATATTGAAATCCAAACACAAGTCAGCAGGGTGAAAATGCCTTCTACACTTAGTCAGCATATAAAGCGATGTTGCTATAAAATATTTAACATTGTCTAAGGAGGGTTCACGTAATTACTCCCTGTATTTGCTTGGCAGTAGACCAAAGAGAGAAAGTTTGGGGTTTGTTTTTTTAAGAAGTCGTCTGTGTTTGTTGCTTGCTGCATTTGGGCCGATAGCCACTAAGAGTCCTGTTGGTGTTGTACTCGGGATGGTGGGCAAGCTGCGTTGGGGTCGTAACCCGCCAAAAGCCCTTGGCTTAGCCTAAGGACGCTCCCCGTGGAGATGCGAGTGCTTCAGCCTAGTGAAGGGTATGAAAATACTCGTCCTCAATGGTTAGAAATACAAATCTAAAAAGAAAGCCAAATATTTTGCATCACCTCCTTTCTTAGATACATGAGGAAAAACTGATTTTGGGAAAATATGGGGGCTTTTAGGGAAATGGGGTATTTTAGGGAAAGCCCTAATTTGGGAGGAAAGTAGGACATCTGCATAGGTTATTTATGTATGGAAAGTTTAGGACTGGTACATTTAATGAGTGGGATTTACTGAGTATTGTTTTGCATATTCTTCACAAAAAATATCTATCTTTATTTTTTAATAATGACCAAGCAGCTTGTATTTAGAGGTGGAATTGTTTTACACATCAGGTTATGTAAGTGTATTTCAAAATTGTTGACACCTTTAGAACAAAAAAACCCAACACCTTCCCCCAGAAGTCTCTTTGCCTTATGTTGAAAATAGTTATGAAGACCACTGACAGGCACTCAAAAAGCAGCTCCATACCTGCTTGACTTCAAAGTAATCCCTGAGCAGAGGCAGTTTTATAACAGATAAAGAAGAAATGTGTTTATTTGCAAAGATTCTCTAAGAAGAGGCTGTTCCTGTCATTCGCTAAAGTGTGATTGTCACTGCGCTGTATTGAAGACTGCAGCACAGGTTGAACTGCACCAGCGTTATATATTAAATGTTGGTCACAACAGTTGGTAAAAGCATTTTTGGAAGGAGGATATATTTTATTTTCTGTTTGCCCCGAGATGTGCAGATTTCCTCTCTCCCTGCCGTGGTGAGGGAGAAGGGAGCAGTAGTAAGGCGGGGTGAGAGAAATTAAGAACTGCAGGTTGAGGTTGTTTTCTTGAGCCGCGTGTTTCTGCCATCCAGGAATTCACACAAACTCCATCCTTTGGGCCCTAAGCAAGGAGAGTTTGGGGGGCTGAGAGGGTGACCCTACAGCTTGTAGGATCTGCCTCTCAAGAGATAATAGTGACCTTCTTCAGACTGTGACCGGAATGCTCTCCTGTGGCAGAGATGAGGAAATGTTACAGTGGGAGTCAAGAGAGCTGGGAAAAGGCGCTGATTAAGCCTTGCTCGCACAACAAGATCTATAGATGCAGGCTGGAAAGTTCCCAGGAGCTGGTGGGTTAAGTTGGGGTTTTCCTGGCTGGACTGCATGAGAGGGAAATGGGATTTTTAACTGTATCTGTGTCTCTTTCTCTCCTAGCCCTGACTGATCCCAGAAGCTACTACCTGTCGTCCGTCTGGAGTTTCATCTCCTTGAAATGGGCTTTCCTGCTCAGTTTGTACGCTTACCGGTACAGGAATGAGTTTGCAGACATCAGTATCCTCAGTGACTTCTAACGCTTGGACTTCTATCCTGTCTGAAGGTGCTGGATGTTTGAATTGCCCCCCAAAGGCATGGTACATGCAAGAGACGTACGAGAGGCGGAGAAGGAACCCACCCAGTGCTGCTTGGTTTGTCTGTCTGCAGTAGGGGTTTTTCCTAATTGCTTTTACTCAACCATTTAAAGTTTGGCTAACGATGTCAATCTAGTCTTTCTCTAACTTCCCTGGGAGTCCCTGTGTCTGGTAGTGAGCTGAAAGACTCCACGCGCTTACACACAGCAGGCCTAGATCCACTCTTTGTGTTGCCCCGAAGTCCAGGGGAGCTTTCAGGTGGGGAGGGAGCGGGTCCTGGGCCCTCCAGGAGCTGTGGGTTCGTACTTCACGGCTGCAGCACCCCGACATCTTGTCCTGGTGAGTGCATCACCAGCTTGCTTCAGGGGGGTGTAGCAAAGAATGCGGCGGTGTGAAAGTCGGCTCCTTTTGTGTTGCTCTGCTCCTCAGGAGAGAAGGGGAGCGATGAGCCTCTCTTTGTGGCAGAAGTCCCTGCGCACCTTCCAGCCGGTACCCCCCATCTTCCAGTATTTTCTTTTTCCACGTTGGACACAAAGTCGGGTCTCTCCTGTGGTCCGGACGAGCCCCAAGGGACAGGCCAGCGGCAGAGAAGCATGAGTCATCTCAAGGCTCTGTCAGAGGGGGAGAATGCTGATTCTGGCTGCTATCCAGGATCATTTTAAAAAGGAACTTAATACCATATCTAATGCTTAAATCTGTAGCACGTAGCTGGGGTGAAAGATGTGCTGGGCAAGGGCTTACCTACCTGAACCTCTGGAGAAACGAATATGATTCTCCTAAAAAAAAACCCCAAAAACGAACAACAACAACAACAAAAAAAAACGCAAAAAAAAACCCCACCACAAAAACAACCCAAATCTTTTTGTAGGCAGTACTGTTTCCTTTTCTTTGCTGAGCTCCCCTGTGACAGTCCACGGGATGAGAGAGAGAGGGAAGGAGACATGGTACTCGAAAATAAGAAAGGTATCCAGAGTCAGCTTCCAGCAAGCCTCTGTAACGAGCGTCACCGGCATAATGCGACCGTAGGTAAATTGTTGGGCTCTTGTGCGGCGAGTTAAGAGATGACATGCTCATGGGCTGGCGTGCTGGGGACGGTTGGGCTTGGCCGGCACGTCTTTTGGCTGATGGCGGTGAAGCCTTCCCTCTGCATGTCATCTGCGCGTGGCGCTGCTCTGAGAAACCTCGAACCTGTGTAATCCCTGTGCTTTGCTCCCTGCCAGCAGCTGCCCTGAGAGGCTCGAAACCTTCGAGTGTTTCCCTCTTTCCGTGTTAACTGTACATACTTCAGACCAGCTAAAGGCTCTGGGCTGCTGCTCTGGCAGAATCCAGGTCAGTGTCTTGTCGTGTCGGGCAGGTGGTGCTGGCTACTACAAACTAGAAATGGCAACTTCCATGAATAGTACTATAGGTGGGCGAGAAGAGAGGCAGGAGAAGCCCCTTCCCTTGCAGACCCATGGAAGATGAACAAGGCCGGTGTTTTGAAGGAGTCTCCCAGACACGCTGGTCCTGTCACTTCCCTGGGTGCTGCAGAGCCTTCCCTGAAGTGCCTTTATGGCACTCTGGGGCAGAGGGTGGGGGACGGGACCTGTGCAGGGGTTTGTGACCAAGTGAGGTGCGAGTGGAAGGTCCCACGTGCTCTCTTGTCAGCCCAGCTTTTCTCTCATGCCGCGTGAAGCTCCCGGTCTGGTTTTGTGGAGCTGTCTGCTGGGGAGCACCTCAGACTGTCCGTTCTGTTACCTTGTCCTGGTGGTGTGCTCTGGCTCTGCTGTGTTTGTGTCCCTCTCCGCACCCAAAGGCTCCATCCACACCTTCCCCGCTCTGTGTTTCGCTTTGGAAGATGAGCGGCTCAAGCACGCAGTAATTCATTTGAGCCGTTGAGGGGATTTTGGAAGTGTTTGACAACACCTGTTGGTAGCATTCCCCGCTTTCTTGGGTAGGAAGATCCTCAGGCGACTTCAGTAGATGGAGGAACATCTTTGGGTCAGCTTTAAACCGCGGTTGTAGCCAGCTTTTGCCAGGGGACCTGCTGGAGTGACTAAACCCAGACGAAGGCTGCGAATGCGAAATGCGCTTATTTATGAGATTAATACTCAGGCTTTTAAATACTAAAATCTCTCTTACCGCTGAGGCCGGGCTGCCAGCGTGCCTGGCAGGAGATGGTACAGCTCATCTCGCTTCTGCCCAAAGCCGGGGCACCCACTGGGGAGTTTGCAAGTGGTTTTAGCATCGGTCATTTCAATAAGTCATCTCTCGTCTTACGTTTCCCCAACACAGCAGTGCCCACGCGTTTGCTGTGCCAGCGCGAGCCCCAGCTCTGATAACCGGGTTGTGGGGTGCTTGGGACGCAGAAATCCCCACCCTGACGGAGCTCTGCTACTGCCTTATGGCAAAACGTTGTCCCTCTCGGTCCCTAAATCACGGAGCCCTCCTGTCTGGGCGCCGCTGGCATCTCGCAGCAGCACATCAGGGGCTCCTTTCTTGGGCACGTGTCCCAAAGTCCTCTCGGCTTACCCCGGAGATTTTTAAAGCTTAATTTTTGTGACTGTAAAATTTGCCTCCAAACAGCTCACTGAGTCTAACCCCTCTTTCCTCCCTGACATGTTTTAGCTCTGGAATTTATACTTGCATCTCAGCTTTTTAAAAGATTGTGTATGTAAATATATAATATATTTTTACATTGTTTATGCTTCGTTTGCACGCTTGGTGTAAGGTTTGGTCCTGCGGTGGGATGATGTAATTCACAGTGGGGTTCATTTGTGTGTATCCCAGTGTCTCCTTGTACTAAACCACACTATAACTTGTATGTGACACCACAGTAAGAGCAGAAATACAGTCGTCTTTCTCACCAAACCAGTGTCTGGAGTGATTTTCCCTACCGAGCTGTTAAATCCCGTCTCTCTCTCCCTCCCTTGATGACACCCCGCAGGAGCAGCGCTCTGTGAGGAAGGCCAGGGCTGAATTATACACAACATTTTGCTTTTTGGGGCGAGGCGCAGCCCCAGCATTGTTTAACTCTGTCATGCTCTGTCCCTTGCAGTTTATCAGTCCCCTCGACACCTGGATCCACAGGCAGTGATGCCCAACGTGGGGTTTTTTTCCCCCAGAAGTCTCTTTGCCTTTTGGGATTTTGGCACAAAGGGATTTCTGAGCAAGTGCTGTTGTTGCTGTTGGACTACGCCGGGTGCGTGGTCCGCACCCGCAGCCCGCGGGCGAGGGGAAGAGGTGCCTGGATGACCTGCCGCGGTGGGAGCGCTCCTGATGTCCCAGCGGTTGCCATCCCCATCTCGGACACTACTGTCTGCAAAAGCCAAAACTCAGTCACCTTTGCAGCAAACCTGGCTGCAACTTCAAAATAGTCTGGGGGGGGATGGAATATTTTCTTTTCCTGTGAAAAACAATCTGCTAACTGCCTGGGGACAAAGCGCTGAGGTTTTTTTTACCTCTTTGGGACTCGCAGATTTTATCTTTGCTGTTGGAATGAGACAGTCCCCGTCTCCTTTAGCCTTCTCCCACTCCCTCTGATGCTCTCAGCAGGTTGGCCAGACCTCGCTGTCGGCGTGGGCTAATCAGCCCGGCGGGGATCCCGCCTGTCTGAGGCAGCTCTTTGTTTTATTTTCCCCTGTTGGCCTCTGATTTCTCTTGCCCTTTCCACAGCGTGGAGAGACAATGCAGGCACTCGCTTCTCTCATCTTGTAGGTGGATCCTTTCATCCAGGCCTCGTCCATTGGAACGCGGAGGAGTTTGGGTTAAGCCATCAGTTTCCTAAAGGATGGGGAAAAAAGGACGCTGTAGCCTGTGAGAACCCTCTTTGTGGGTTCTGGCGGCAGTTGGAGCTTTGGTGCCCATCTGGGAATGGGCTGAGAGAGATGAGTAGGGTCAGGGCCAGAGAGGGCCCTGGAGATGCTGCGAGGGCTGGAGCCCCTCTGCTGGGAGGACAGGCTGGGAGAGTTGGGGGGGTTCAGCCTGGAGAAGAGAAGGCTCCGGGGAGAGCTCAGAGCCCCTTCCAGTGCCTAAAGGGGCTCCAGGAGAGCTGGGGAGGGACTCTGGATCAGGGAGGGGAGCGATGGGACGAGGGGATGAGATGTGAGGAAGAACTTCTTGGCTGTGAGGGCGGTGAGCCCCTGGTGCAGGTTGCCCCGAGAAGCTGTGGCTGCCCCATCCCTGGAGGTGTTCAAGGCCAGGTTGGACGGGGCTTGGAGCAACCTGGGCTGGTGGGAGGTGTCCCTGCCCGGGGCAGGGGTGGGACTGGATGGTCTTTAGGGTCGTTTCCAACCCAAACCATTCTGTGATTCCTCTGCAAATGAGTCCTGGTAAGAGGTCTGTGTCCATGCCGGGGCTGGACAGAGGATGAACAGCCGCCCACTTCTTCCACACAGCAGATTTGATGCCCTGGACGGGGCGGGGGTTGGTGCTTTGGTGGTATCTAACCAGGCTCAAACCGGTGGGGACGATGCGTGTGGTCTTGCCATCTCCAAGCGCGAGTAAGCGCTGCCCAACCTCCTGCGGCACCATGAGTATCTCCTGTACAACCCTTGGTGGAGAAATCCACCCTTGGCCCGGGGAGCAGTGGGTTGGGAGGAGATCCTGCGTGGAGGGAGACACCCGTCCTGTGTGGAGGCATCTCCTGCTCCTGTCCTGCACCACCAGCGCTGTCACCACCCTCTCCAAAAGGCTGAGCAGCCTCTCCTGGCTTCATGCAGGAGGTGTAAATCCCTGCACCCGCAGGTGAGTCCCCCAAGCCCCCTCCAGCTCTGGGTGGGCAGAAGCTTCCCTCTGTGCTCGTGCTTCTGGTGTTCAGCCGGGCTAAAACGTGATGGGGTTGGGTGGTCCTGAAGGCCAACCGTGGGCTCGGGGCAAGCTGCCCATCTCCCTGCGTGCTCGCAGGTGGTAAGCATGCTCTGAGCAGGCTCTGCATGGCTGAGGGGAGACAGGAATCCATGCACCTNACTGCCCATCTCCCCTGCATGCTCGCAGGTGGTAAGCGTGCTCCGAGCAGGCTCTGCATGGCTGAGGGGAGACAGGAATCCATGCACCTCTTCTTCCTCCTAGGATTTTGGGAAAGAGAAGGCGATTTTGGGAAAGAGCGGCAGTTTTAGGAACCTGAGCGGGGAGGGGAAGTGCAAGGCAACGTCTTAATTTCAGCGCGGAAGGTTGGCTGGAAGGTTGGTGGGATCCACTGCTCCGTTCTTCCACGAAGCACCGGACATGGCGGTGGCTGTGTGCCCCCGTTTGTGGGCTGATGCTGGTGGAGATGCCACCTCTCCGCACCTTGCCGCAGGCTGCGCACGGCACTGAGCGAACCCATGAGCGGCTCTTCCCCTCCTGGTGGCACAAGTCCCATCACTGGTGCTGGGACCGGGACCCCCTGTCCCCACCCGTGACCGAGTCCCGTGGCTCAGCGAGGTTTGGGGTGGTGGGGTGAGGACTCTGCATCTTCACTCCCGATCATCTGCTTTCTGTAGCCAGGCCAGCGGCTGGTGGGAGGCCGCGGTAATTAGAACATTTGGAATAAATTTGGGAAGCGCTGGGACGGCGTCTGCCCTGTGATGCTGTTCCTGCAGGAGGGAAGAGTCCGAGGCTCCGCAGCCCTGCGGTTGGGATGCTGCACGGTGAGCTCCGCTCTGACCCCCATCACAAACGGAACGAGTTTGCCAGGCTCAGCCGCATCCTCGACGGTGTGACTGTCCACCTGCTCCAAAGGGACCCAGAGCGGCTTCACTGGGGGCTTCTGGGGCGAGAGGTGTCCCCCGGGGCGGAGGTAGGGAAGGGGGCAGGAGGGGTCCCCCCGCTCTGGCGGCAGCATGGCGGGGAGGGACGTGGGCAATGGGGTGAAGCCCCCACCAGCCTGGCTGGAGCACCCATGGGTGCAGGGTGGGCAGTGGCCGGTGGAGGGCAGCAGTGGCCCGGCCATGGCTGGGGGGGAGCAGTGGCCCTCCCAGGACCACGATCTTCATCCCCATGACACCCACATCGCGGGGGGGGGGGGGGGGGGGTGTCCAGCTGAGGGTCTCCTTGATGTTGCGGTGGGGGGATGAGGCTGGACCCTTCTGGGGACCACCAGCTCCCACGGCGCTGACCCCACCATCCCGACCAAGACCCCCGTTTCCTTGCAGGGTCTGCCCGAGTCCTCGTGTCACACCTACGCCCCGTCCCAGCTCGACGGGAGGGTCTGGTGGGGCGATGAGCTGTGGCCACCAGCCACCACGGGCCGGTTTGGGGCTCCCCTTCCCTCCCCGGGGTCTCACAGACGGCTCTGGGAGCTGCTCCTGCGTCGGGAGGTCGCTCCTGGCACCATTCCCAGCTCGTTCACGCCAAAATCCCAGCTGGTTTTGCTCTTCTGAGGAGCCACCGAGTCTCTGCCATCGATGGGGAGGTGACAAGGGCTGACAGCGCTGTGGCACACGCACCCGGGGACGCCACGTGAGCCCTTCCCAGGGTGAGCGTCGGCGGCGTTTCTCCCACCAAACCTGTCCCCTCTGCCAGGTCCAGGGGCTGAGCTCGGAGCCACAGCAGGTCCAGCACCATGTCACCATGCTCTAGGGTGTCCCCTGGGCTGGGGACTGCGTGGAGGCCACCGAGGAGCTCAGCACTGTCCTGCAGTGCCTCTCGCTGGCTCTCCCGTTGTGGGATGCTCCGGGATGTAGGTACCTGCCGGTCGTCACCTCCTGGATGTCAACACAGCGGTGCTGGGTGTCACGCGGTGCTCTCCAGTCCTTCTGTCTCTCCTGGTGGCTTCACAGCCACAAAAACTGCCCCTCGGGGTGGCTGCGGGGACCAAAGCACAGCGGGGACGGGGGGGAGGGCTCTCCCTTCTCTGCTTGGTTTGCTGGAGGGAATCTGAGTGCCCGAAGTGATGGTGTCCCCCCACCCTGCGCTGCAGGACGGGTTTTGCAGCTGGATGGATCCAGACACCCTCCGAAGGAAGAGTAGGGCAGCCCTTGACTGCCTCGGTCAGGAGGGGAAAAGCCTTCTCCCCTGGGGAACTGTTTCCAGCCCCTTCTCTAAACCAGGTAGGGCAGCACCCCAGCCCAAATTCCCCGTTCATCCCTCTGGCGCTGGGACACAAGGAGAGCAGAGGTTCCGCGTGGCTCTAAAGAGACAGACTCGAGTCCATCGTCTTGCCACGAAAGCCCTTCTCTACCTGCAGGCTCCCCAAAGTCTTGACGATCCCAGCCCCATTCTCAGGGTAGACCAGGTTTTACCATCCAACAGCACCTTTTTAACACAATTCATAGAATCATAGAATGGTTTAGGTTGGAAAGGACCTTGAAGATCATCGAGTTCCAACCCCCCTGCCATAGGCAGGGACACCTCCCACCAGACCAGGTTGCCCAAGGCCACGTCCAGCCTGGCCTTGAACACCTCCAGGGATGGGGCCTCAGTTTTCACCCAGTTGGAGGAGCGGCAACGTTCATATCACCTGGCACTTGGCTGCGTAAGGAAGTCTTCAGGAATTGGGCAGCATCTGCTGGATTTGGCACATGTGTTGGTGCTTGTAGAGGACCTTTGGTGGTGGAAGGAGCCCGTCGTGAAGCACAGCTCTACCCGCAGCCCGCTGTCTCACCACCAGTGCCGGTCTCCACCAGCTTGCTGGGACCCACTGTCATGGTCTCGGCACCCTCCCAGAGGGTCCGTTGTTTGCCTGCGTCGGTGGCCCTGATCCCACCTTCCTGCCTGAGCAGCGCTTGGAGATATTCAAAGCAACATTAACAAAAACAACAGATTTTTTGCATTTTAGCAATCTGCTTTCAAGATGTGGGGAGGACGGAAGCGGCGTTTCAAAGGCTTTGAGCGCTGCAGCCCCGCCAGACGTGGAGGCCTCCGCAGATGAGCCTCGCCGGAGCTGCTGAACGTGGGCCTTCAAAGGTGGGTTTGGGTGGAGAAGGATGCTCGGTGCCTGCTGGCCAGGGTGACGCTGTCCTCGTCACGTTGGGTCCATAACTCTTGGCCGTGTGTCCTCTAAGAGGGCTCTGGGGCTGTGCTTAGGAGTGTCCAACAGCTCTAAGCCATGGGGCAGAGCCTGGGGCTCCACGCAGCTGCGGCAAAGAGGTCTTCGGCCATCCTTGAGGTGGTCATGGTGTTGTCCCAGGCGTGGCTGGGCTGGGAGCATAGTGCTGGGAGGGATCAGCCATGCAGGCAGGAGGGTCAAAGGTCTGCCCAGACACTAGGTCCTCATTCCCTTAGGGATCTCCACCCATCCAGCTTGATGGTGCCTCATTGGGTCTCATCCTGCCACTTGGCCAAAGCTGTGCTTGCAGGACCCATTGCCTGGCAGCGTGGGCACTGAGAAGGGGAATCCCAAGGGAGAAGGGACCATTTTAGAAGCCTCGCAGGAGAGGGGGACCTCAACCGTGCTTGGTGGCCCTGCTCTGCGGAGTGGCCCTGCCGTGCAGATCCGCCTGGATGCACGGTTTGCTGCAAGCGCGGTCCCCAGCCTTGCAGCGGAGTTGGCCCGCCCGACAAGGAGGGAGCCGACTCAGCACATATTTGCTCTTTGTTTACTGGCTGTTGCTTGTAAAAAGAAAAAAGAAAAAAGAAAAAAAAGAAAGAAAGAAAAATCCCCCGAATACCATTTTAATAACTGCAGCCCTTGCACGCAACGTCCCGATCGGAGCAGGAGGGAGCTGTATGCCGTCGCGGGCCGGCTGGAGCGAGATGTAGGAGACCTGGGGGGTTTTTTTGGACATGAATGAGAGGTTTCGGGGCAGTGCTGGGTGAGGCCGGGACAGCAATGAGCTGGAGGTGGCAGCTATGGGGTCGCCCTGGGCGCAGGACAGAGCTGGACGTGATGGGCAGAGGGTGGCAGTGGATGTGGTAAGGTGGGGTGACCTTGGATGTGGGAGGCAGGGGTAGGGCCTGGCATGGCCGGTATGGGTTAAAGGAATCAAATAAGGCTAGGAGGGACCTTTTGGTAGTCTTTGCTCTACACCCTCCTCATGGAAGGACAACTGCAAGGTCTCACCCTGCATCCAGCCCCATTCCTGAGTGTGGTTCTGGGCCTGGATGGGGTGGAGAGGACAGGACAACCCGCCCCGAGGGAGCATGGCAAGGAAGAGTCCCTTCCTAAGACCTCTTTACTGGAACAAGTGACCCCAGAGGTGTCTCCTTGCCTCCAAATGCCATATCGCAAGCTGGATGGATGCTGGACTCATGGACGTGAGCCCAGGCCAAGTCCTCCTGGTCATCATCTTCAGCGCTAAGTCCCGCCAGGCTGATGCTCTTCCCAAGGGAATCCGTGGTCCTGCCTTGTGCTTCTCTCAAGCCAGCAGGCAGAGGTGGGTTTTGGTAAAAATTAGCAGTGGGATTAAAAGTCCCCAGCTGAGCTGATTTAGTGTTGGGCTAAGCTAACTGAAGCGCAGACGGAGCTGGGAGGCCGCCATGGTCTGAAGGGGGGGTTGAGCATCACACACAGAACTGGGAATAGTTATTTTTAGGACATCTTTCAGTTTGGAGAACAACCAAGTGAGTAAAATGGTTCAATATGGTTCCAATATTTAACAAGGAGGCTGAAAATTGCCGGGTTGAAGTGGAGTATCTAGGAAGAGCCTTTGAGACAATATTTATGGAGAGCAACGATGTGCAGCCAAAAGGAGCCAAACCACGGCTTGACAACGAGCTTCTCGGATGGTCCTGGCACCTCCATGGAGGTTACTGCGCAGTTTGGAGCTGGCTGGGGGGCTCTGGTCCTCTCCTGGGACAGCCCACGCTGGAGCCTTGGAGCTGAACTGGGCTAGCAGCAGCTTTTCGTGGAAGGATCATTGCTTATCTTCTTCCTAAACCAGGAAGGAAAGAGTAAAGAACTGAAGAAAGGGCTAAAAACCCAAGAATGAAGTGAAATAATCATTGGAGAGTAAAACACGACTGCCACCACAGAGGCAAGTGATGAAACGGGTGCCCTTCCCCTCCTCCTGCGAGCGCTTGGGCTGTGACATCCTCCACCAGATCCTGTTTACTCCGCGCCTGATGGGGCTGGAAACATCTCGCTGAGCCAGCGCCGCGCCAGGACATGTCCCTTGGCCCACAGCTCCTCGACACAGTTCAGTGGTTTAACGGCCTTGGTGGGGGGAGAAATTATTCTGGGATTAATTATATTAAAAATCTTGCGGGTTGGTAGCGAGGTCCTGAAGCTGAGGGCTCCAAAGCTAAAAATCAACCCTCAGAAAAGAAAAATTTCTCCCCTCTCTGCCCAGTGCCTGGAAAGTGGAGTTGGTTTGGCACTCGCGGAGTGTGGGATGCGCAGAGTGTGGGATGGACACCCCAAAACCCACCAGGCCGATGCATGCTCCTCCTCCTTTCCAAATCGGATATTTTTCTTGTTTTGTTTTTCCACCCCGGGGAAGAGTTGCTCAGTGGGATGGCATCAGCCAAATTCCAGTTGGGAGACAGCTTCGCCCAGGAAGCGATTGAGAAAGATGGGAATGTCCGCATTGCAAGTGCCAGCGGTGGCAAGAAGACTTCGTCAAGGGGTTTATATTTCCAAATGCTGAGTTTACATTTGATCCTGTTCCATTTTTTGTTACTCCCATCATTTAATACATGCAGGTCTTGCACTCAGACACTCAGCTCCTCCTCTCTGCTGCCAATGCCTTTGCCTCGCAATGACTTCGCATCATAAGAAGGACATGGACCTGCTGGAGCGTGTCCAGGGGAGAGCCATGAGGATGATCCGAGGGCTGGAGCACCTCTCCTCTGAGGAGAGGCTGAAAGAGTTGGGGCTCTTCAGCCTGGAAGAGAAGGCTCCGGGGAGATCTTCTTGCGGCCTTCCAGTCCCTAAAGGGGCTCCAGGAGAGCTGGGGAGGGACTTTTTACTGGGGCATGGAGTGATAGGACGAGGGGGAATGGCTTCAAACTGGAAGAGGGCAGGTTTAGATTGAACATGAGGAAGAAGTTTTTCCCTTTGAGGGTGGTGAGGCACTGTCCCAGGTTGCCCAGAGAGGTTGTTGAGGCCCCATCCCTGGAGGTGTTCAAGGCCAGGCTGGAGGTGGCCTTGGGCAACCTGGTGTGGTGGGAGGTGTCCCTGCCTATGGCAGGGGGGTTGGAACTGGATGATCTTCAAGGTCCTTTCCAACCTAAACCATTCTATGAGTCTATGATTCTATGATCACTTGCAAATTGTTTTTTCCTCTCTCCTGGCTTTTAGGCAAATGAAAAAATTGAGAAAGCCCATCCCCAGCCAGGCCCTGAGGGACGCCAAAGCGGTGACAGTCCCTCTTCCACAACAGCCCCGTGTCTCCCTTCAGCCTGTTCCTTCCCCACTTGTAACCCCCTTCTCTCCAGTTTACCTACAAGTACCTGTGGAGCAATTTATCCCGTGCGTTAATAAATTCCAGACAGAGGAGATCTACTGCACGGCCTTTGTTCAGAAAATCATTTTTGATCAAAGACGATTATCGAGTTAGCCCAAGGTGAGCTTGTTCTCTGCCATTTTTATCCAATTATCTCCCTATCTTTGATAGTTTTTGCTTCCAGATTTCCTCCAAGCCCTGCACGCCGCCGGGGCTGCACTCGCTCCCCTCTCTTGCCCTTCTGACAATAAAAGCTCCATATTTACTGTCTTTACTCAGTTGGTTTTATTTTCTGCCAATTCATGATCTTTATTACAGATCCGGGTTTCAGCGCTCCAGCACACACGTGGAGTTTTGCCTTCATCTCCAGGGCGCTCGCTCCATAAACCCCTCGTGATGCACCCTTCCTCCATCCTCATCCTCCTCACTGAATCCTGGAGCCATTTGGGGAGATGTCTAAATTATCTTTAAGCTCAATCCTGTCTGCACCGCACAGATGTAACCTTCATTTTTGCTCTCTTTTTGTGTACACAGCCAACCCTGCAGTGCTTTGCATCACAGGACACGTTCCCTTTTACGTTACAGTCTGGACAAAACTTTTTCTTTCTGTTGATGGAGGAGATGGTAAGGAAATGGAGGGCTCTTGTTCCTCGCTGGGGAGGAATCAACCCTTTGGAAATCAGCCCGGAGGCAGAGTCCAGCCCAGCCCTACATGCCACCCAGCTTGCAGTGAGGCAGTCATGTGGCATCTCCTCCTGCAGGAGTTTTTCCACCAAGGTGATCTTCTCCTTGCCTTGTCCAGCTTTCACAGACTCATAGAATGGTTTGGGTTGGAAGGTACCTTAAAGATCATCCAGTTCCACCCCCCCTGCCCTGGGCAGGGACACCTCCCACCAGCCCAGGTTGCTCCGAGCCCCGTCCAACCTGGCCTTGGACACTTCCAGGGATGGGGCCTCCACAACTTCCCTGGGCAATTTGTTCCAGTGTCTCACCACCCTCAGAGTGAAAAATTTCTTCCTAACATCTATTCTAAGTCTCCCCTCTTCTAGTTTGAAGCCATTGCTCCTCGTCCTATCACTACATGTCCTTGTCAAAAGTCCCTCCCCACTCTCCTGGAGCCCCTTTAGGCACTGGAAGGGGCTCTGAGGTCTCCCCGGAGCCTTCTCTTCTCCAGGCTGAACCCCCCCAACTCTCCCAGCCTGTCCTCCCAGCAGAGGGGCTCCAGCCCTCACAGCATCTCCGGGGCCCCCTCTGGCCCCGCTTCGACAGATCCGTGTCCTTCTTATGTTGAGGGCTCCAGACCTGGAGGCAATATTCCAGGTGGGGTCTCCCCAGAGTGGAGCAGAGGGGCAGAATCTCCCCCCTCGCGCTGCTGGCCACGCTGCCGGGGATGCAGCCCAGAGTGTGGTTGGCCTTCTGGGCTGCGATCACACATTGCTGGCTTATGGTGAGTTTCTCATCCACCAACACCCCCAAGTCCTCTCCCCAGGGCTGCTCTCCAGCCATTCTCCACCCAGCCTGGATTTGTGCTTGGAATTGCCCCATCCCACACACAGGACCTTGCACTTGCCCTTGTTGAACTTCATGGGGTTTGCACAGGCCCACCTCTCCAGCCTGTCCCGGTCCCTCTGGATGGCATCCCTCCCCTCCAGTATGTCGGCTCCATACAGCTTGGTGTCATTGGCAAAGTTCTGAGGGTGTCCTCCATCCCACCATCCATGTCGCCAAGAAAGATGTTAAACAGCACCGGTCCCAGTACTGACCCCTGAGGAATGCCACTCATCACTGGTCGCCACTTGGGCATGGAGCCGTTGACCACAACTCTTTGAGTGCGACTGTCCAGCCAGTTCCTTATCCACCGAGTGGTCCATTGGTCAAATCCATCATCATCATCATCCATCCCTGCTCAACTCTACGTGCTTGCGCCCACCAGTGCTTAGTGGCAGCCGGCAGCAGTGCAAGGAGACCTGCAGAGAGCGACCAGTACGGTTGAGCAGCAGGTATGGCTTTTCTGGCAAGGTACAACACACAGCGAGCCTGAAAGTGTCTTTGTTGTTTGGTCTGGAGAAGGAACCATTGAGAGAAGACCTGGCCATGGTCTTTGGGGGCTGGTTTACAGAGGAGAGGGACAGTCTGCTTTTCTTGTCCAGTCCAGATGGGAAAAGAAGTAATAGGCTTAAACTACAGCACAGATGTAGGTCGGGTCTTGGGAAGGATTAGTGAGGGCAGCAGGTTGCTGGTGTGGACTGACCGGTCCCCTTTGCTGGCTGGACAAACCGGACGGACATTTGCAGATGTGGCAGAGGTGTGACCAATCCGTCCTGGGGACAGAGGGACGCATGGATTTTCCATGACTTGACCTTTTATCCCGGCCGAAATTGCTGAATTTGAACTCATGAGTGGTTTGGGAGCAGGTGAAGTAGGATGTGTCAGCGTAGGAACCGCCTGCTGGAGACGTGGGCTTGGAGGGGCTCCATGGCCAGCGCCTTTCCCTGCCGGTCCACCTGCTGGTGCTCAGATCCTCTCTGTAGCATCCCTGATTTTATCCACCTCCTCGGGCTCCTCTGCCCTGTTCGGGTCTGTCTGTGTTTCCCCAACTCTGACGTTATTTCTCTAAACATTACCCAACACCTTCCCCGCCTTTAGCTCTGTCCCTCCGGCAGCCACACAGCTTCATCCACACCCGTAAACCCATTTGATATTGACTGTCTCTACACCCCGCCCTGTGCTCAGCTCAGGTTTGATGCCGGATAACCCCGTCCCAAGGTTGGTGAGGTACAGGCACGCGGTGGGAGGAGAGGGGACAGCCCGGGGTGTTTGGGGGTACCAGGGCGCGTGGCTCTGCAGCCCTGGATGAGCAGCTTGATCCCTTCCTTCTCCACGCTGCGCAGCGCATCCCTTTTTTTAATAAACCCCCTTGAAGTCATCTCCAGATTCTGCAGCTCATGCCCTTGCCTTTCCCTCCTTTAAATCTTGCTTGGAAGCTTTTAGCTGATACATTAGCCCAATAAAGCCCAACAATTGGAGAGAAACCCAACCCTACCCCCACCCTACCCCCCCTTCTCCATCGAGATCAAACGGGTTTTAATCGGAATAGAATTTCCTTTGACAAAATGAGTAAAATCTGTCGCTCGCATCCGCCCAGCCAGCCGCTCCTCAGCCCTGGGCTGTGTATCTGCGCTCGGCGCAGGAGCTGACATCTCCCCTTTCTGCTCACCCCCGTCCCGCCGCCAGCCCCGGCTGGACACCCCGTCCTCGCTCCTGGCTTTGTCACCCCCGAGGGATGGTGGGGACCCATGGAGCTGTGCCAGGAGCCCTCCCCTGCAGAGATACAGAGGATGCGGGCACCAGCCTCAGCCCCTGGAGCATCCAGGCTGCCCCTCCTGCGGAGCCTGGTGTCCTCCCGGCGTGCGCGGGGACGGGGATGCGACGAAGCGCGCGGACGATTCGGACATCTGCTCTCGCGGCAGCCCCGTGGCTGGTGAGCAAAGTCCCTCTGCAAATGAAAGCTCCTGCCATGGCGCTCAGGAAATGGGCCTCAAACCCGACTCCAAAGCACCAGCAACTCGTTCCAGCCGCGGAGGGGAGAGTTTCCTTTCATCTCCAGCCAGGAGTTTAACCGGCCTTTCGTCTCTCCCCAGACGGGGCTTTGAAGGCTTGCAGGGTCCTCCCACATGTGCTGCTGGGGCTGGGAGTGGTGTCAGCGCTGGGACCGGCAGCGGGAGAGGGTGGAAAGCAGCATGGGAGAAAAGGGTTCTTCCCTTCGGGAGATGCCCAAGTGGGGCAACCGGAGGGGTTCCTGCAAACCATCTTCAGCCTGGATGGTGATGAAGAGCAGAGGGCATCCAGGGGTTGGGGACGTCTATGGGCTGGAGCACTGTGGGACGTGCCATCCCACGGGTCTCCTGGTGGTTTTCGACTTCTGCAAAGTCTCTTCCCCAGGCAACTTAAAAGGGTTTGGAGCTCTTCAGGACAGAGGCAGAGATGCTACCCCCAGCTCTACCAGGCTTTTGGAGGGTCTTTGGGCTTGGTGGGTCTGCTTTCTGCTCAAGACTATGCTGTGGGCAGCGAAGGTGGTTTATACTGGTTACAGAGTTGGAGTTTGGTTCTCACTGGCAGCAAAGTATTAGTGAAGTGGGGAAGGGTCCAAGCCCTCTGCCACCCTCTACTCCAGCACTCACTCAATCCCCTTTCTCCAAAGTCCTTCCTCGTCTTTCTGGCCCTCTGTGACTTTGTTGATAACAGCCCCGGGCACAGGGTGGTGGTGATGGAGGGTGATGGTGGGTGGTGGTGATGGTGGGTGATGGTGGGTGGTGGTGATGGTGGGTGATGGTGATGGAGGGTGATGGTGATGGTGGGTGGTGGTGATGGTGGGTGATGGTGATGGTGGGTGATGGTGATGGAGGGTGACGGTGATGGAGGGTGATGCTAATGGCTCTAGAGGCTGGGGTTGGCCAAGGGCCCATGCTGTCCTCTCCCATCCCACCCAAGCCTGTCCCCAAGACACCTCATAGCTGTGCTGTGCCAAGCACGGGCCAGCTGGGAGCCATGGGAAGCCACCAGGCTGTGAATGTGAGCTACTAATGTGCTCCAAGATATTAGTGGTTTGCGTGAGTGTGGACTCTCATGCAGAGCCGAGTGAAGAAGACCCGGCACGTTGGCTTTTCGGAGACCCCTTTTTCCTCCATCCCTTGGCTCGGCACGGCTCCGGTTTGGCCCACGGCTCGAAGGGAGGAGATGCAGAAGACTGAGTCAATTTTGAGTGCTTACAAAGTTGCTCACATAAAAATAACTCGGCGTTCTTTGGGCTGTGCATCATCGGTACCATCCGTCTGTCTGTCTGCTCTGTACTTTTGTAGCCTTATCCTGCTGGTAGGATTTGCGGCGTTTAGATAACGTCCCAAGGAAAACTGCTATAAAACGCGTGTGCTTGCTGGTGTCTTCCTTTTTTGCTTCTCTGGTTGCCCCCAGGAGAAAACCACAGGGTTTTCCCCCCCTGTTTTCATTCCCTCCCAGTTCCTGAGCCTGAATCTCTGGTCGATTTGCTGCGAGCCGGAGCACAAGGCACCAAGAGAGTTTGGTTGCTGTTTAGAAATAACACCAAGCGAAATGTCTCCTCCCATCCGGGGGAGATTCTCTCAGACAGAGACCCCCCCCGGGGCCAATTCAACCTCTGCCCTTCTAACACCTTCTTGCACAGATTTTTCCAGAGGCCGTTTTGCTCACGGATTAAACGAAACCTGCCATAAATGTTTGTCTTGTTGCTAAAGGCAGTTTTGAACTTCGGTTTCCCACAAATACTTGAGCCGATGCTGGAGGATCGCGTGGCTCTCTGCATGGGGCAGACGGAGGTCGGGATGGCTTTGACTTACTGGATCCTCTCCAGTTCTGTGCAGAGAGAAGGAACTGCGCACACACACACACAAAAAAATGCATATTTGGCTCAATCAAATTCCTTTTAAAGAGAAGAGACCAGGTGGAGAAAAGAGTCCAGTTTTGGGGGGTTGTTGGGATTTCAGGATGATGTGTAGGGGAGAGGGGAGGGACAGCTTGGGAGTGGGATGGCAAAGTGCGTGGCCGTGCACGTGGTACCCAAAGGGAGAAGGTGTGCGAAGGACGGGTGAGTAGACACCAGTAGACACCAGTAGACACCAGTGTGGCCAGCAGGGCGAGGGAGGTGATTCTGCCCCTCTACTCCACTCTCGTGAGACCCCACCTGGAGTACTGCCTCCAGCTCTGGAGTCCCCAACATAAGAAGGACATGGACCTGTTGGAGCGTGTCCAGAGGAGGGCCATGAGGATGATCCGAGGGCTGGAGCACCTCTCCTATGAGGAGAGGCTGAAGGAGTTGGGGCTGTTCAGCCTGGAGAAGAGAAGGCTCCGGGGAGACCTTATTGCGGCCTTCCAGTCCCTAAAGGGGCTACAGGAGAGCTGGGGAAGGACTTTTTACTGGGGCATGGAGTGATAGGACGAGGGGGAATGGCTTCAAACTGGAAGAGGGCAGGTTTAGATTGAACATTAGGAAGAAGTTTTTCCCTTTGAGGGTGGTGAGGCACTGTCCCAGGTTGCCCCGAGAGGTTGTTGAGGCCCCATCCCTGGAGGTGTTCAAGGCCAGGCTGGACGTGGCCTTGGGCAACCTGGTCTAGTGGGAGGTGTCCCTGCCTATGGCAGGGGGGTTGGAACTCGATGATCTTCAAGGTCCTTTCCAACCTAAACCATTCTATGATTCTATGACACCTACGTATGTGTGGAAATAGAGCTGCAAGAGGCGTCCAGAGGTCGGATGCTGGAAGATGTGAGACTGAAACAGAGGGATGGGCACAGGGTGACCCACAGATGAGACATCCTAAAGGTCAGGAAAAGGCAGAAATGGGCTGGCGTGGAGCTTGCGAAAATACGAATGACTCTATTTCCTCTCGTGAGCTCCCACACTTTAGAAATTCTGTGTTTGTGGGGTTCATGGGTGCAAGGGGAGAATTTGGTGCCTTTGGAGGGGGGAGGCAGGCCTGGAGCAGGGCAGCGTTTACACATTCAGAGAGGATTAAGCCATGAAACTCCCTAGGAGGAGAAGACAACGCTTTGGTTTCCCTTCCCACAGACGGGACTGGAGGCTGTAGGATCTCCTGGCTGGAAGTGACTCACCACAGGAGTAGCTGAGCTGATGCACAGCGTGATGGGAAGAGGCTTCCTGCTAACCCAGCCACAGCCACCAGGCTCCTCGCTCCAGCTGACAGTGAGTCACTGACCCCCCCATCCTTGGGTTCCTGGTGCTAGCGCAGGTCCAGCTGGGTACTGGGAAGCACTGGGAGCTCCCGGTCAAGCCCTCGCCTGCAACGTGCCCACAGCACCTCTTGTTTCCTTCCCCTCAATGCGTCGAGCAGGTCTGTGGCGTCATGGTGCCCTGTTCATCACCCAAACCTGCTCACGAGGCACAAACCTCGGTGCCTCCAGCTGGAGGGAGCCGGGAGAAGGTTGTCCCAGGCCAGATGCGAGCGGCGGTGCGGGGCGAAGCGGGTGGCGGTAGCAGGGCAGAGGGTAGAGGGGGGGGTTGGCTTTGCAGTGGGGGCAGAAGATGCACATCTGGAGCCAGCGCCGGGTCCTGCCGCTGGGTGTGCAGAGCCGGGGAGCTGCAGCAGGATGGGCACCTCAGGAGGTGCCTCTCTGCCTGGCGTCTAAAGCCAGGGCAAGGAATTAACGGCAACGGTGACGGAGGTTTTTATCCGCTCCTGAGGTGCAAGACCACGACAGGTAGAAGCACAGCTACTCACACGCTACAAAGATGATGGAGCCAAACTGTTCTCGGTAGCGTTGGGTGATAGAGCCAAGGGGGAACACCACCTCCTGTCTGAGCCGGTCCAAGAAACGTTTGCAGAAGGGATGAAGTAGCCTCAGGATTAAGGGTTAAGCAGGGTTAAGGATGCTCCCGGGGCAGGAGCGGGCTCGCTGCTCACAGGGGCTGTGGGGCTCCTGCTCCCTACGAGTTTCTCCTCCCGAAGCTCTCCTCCCGAAGAGTTTCTTTGCCTGCAAACACTGCGTTTGTCCTCTTCGTCCCATCTCCCCGGGGGAATGCTTGTTCAGTTATCTACCGACCATGGCACGCGCGTCCCCCACCTCCCCCGCCGTCCGGGGTGCCCTCCCAGGGGGGGGCTTCGTGTCTGCGAGGCACTGCGTGGGCTTCGCAAAGCAGCCGGGTCCTCTGGAGGAGAAAGCTGGAGTAAATAGGAAGAGCAACTGCTTGTGATGATCTTTTATTACTGGCAGGAAAGCAGATCCTAAAGGGGTTGAGCCGCTCCAGCGCTGCCGGGGACTGATGCACACTCAAGGGCAGAGCAAGGTCGCAGTGACGGGCAGCGTTTGGTCTCCCAGACGAGGCTCCCTCCGCGGCGGTGGCCGGAGAAGGGCTCGGCTGGGCCGCCGTGCCCCCGGCGTGAGCCCATCACGCTCGGTTTGCCCCCGGGGGCGCCTCGGCTCGCGCGGCGCCAGGGCTGGGCTGGAGGCTGCTTCGGTGGGAATTATTCGGCTCGCGGGGAGAGCGGGGAGGCTCTTGGCAGCGGGACCCAGAACATGGCGTTTCGCTCCTTTGATGGCCAGATGGAAACAGATGGGGAAGAAGGGGAGGGGAGGACGGGACCAAAAAAAAAACTTTCACATGTAAAAATTAACTGGAACAGGATGGTCGTCGGCGCGGGGTGGTGGTTGGCATCTGCGGGCGGCGCATCCCTCCAGCGCCCGGCCCCGGTGCCGCAGCTCATCCCACCGCCCCATCCCGCGACTCCGCTGCCAGGAAAGGGGCAAAGCGAGGCAGAAAATCACCACGACTCGCTCCCAGTCTCACCAGTAACACCACTGGCCTGCCTCTATCCACCACCCCCAGTCCCTTCTGCCCCCTGCTCCGGGCGGGGTGGAGTTTCGGTGGGGAACATCTTTTAGTTCTTAAAAAGTTCAGCGAGTTCCAGGAACATTATGTCACTTTGACAAGGAAATGAATTGCGAGGCCATCAATCAAAGCTGCAGGCGCGCAGATCAAAGGACCCCGCGGCGCTCGAGTTCCCTTTTACAGCCAGAGCCCTGCACGATCCCCCTCGCCCGTATTCCCTGCGGTTGCTGCAGCAACAGCACGCTACGGCGGATGCTTCGCATTTTTATTCGCACCACACATGTTTCCACTCTAACACTGCAATAACTAGAAAAACCTGCGAAACCAAAGCCGCTTCCCCGGCCTCCAGGGGCAGCGGCTATTCCTGGCTCCCTTTAATGTTCTCAATTTATTAGCATTATCCTCCTTTTTTTCACGCAGGATAAAATAGAGATTATTTTTGTCCTTTCTAACAAAGAAAAGGAGCTTGCAAAAAAAAAAAAAACAAAACCCAAACCCAAAACAAAAAAAAAAAAAAACCCCCCTGAAGTGAGGGNCTATCGCCAGCGCCGGGCTCACACATGGAGCGTGTTATCCCCGCGCAGCCCCAGCTCTTCGCAGCGGCGGGCAGGGCTGCGGCCCCCTTTTACCGGCGAGCAAACCGAGGGTGGAGCTGGGGGTGGCACTTTCTCAGCTTCCCTGGCCCAAAAACGGCATTAGCACGCAGACCGTGATGGATGTCCTGTCCCAGCCCCACTCTGCCCACCAAGGGCAAGACATTGCGCCTGTGGAGGTCGGTCAGGTTGAACCCAGCGCTCTCTGTCACTCCTCTTCACGCTGTTCTAGCAGATGCAGCCCTGGTTTATTCCACACGACACAAGAAGAATCATGAGTTCCACCCCTTCCCAAAACCCAAGGATGGAGAAGCCTCCTGTCCACCTCCTTTAGCTGTGATGGTGGAGCATCAGCTCCAGACTGAGCTCTTCTTCAGTGTGCATTAAGCCAAAGACCCCATCTACCCCTTGAGACCTCCTCCCATCTACCCCTCGAGACCTCCTCCCATCTATCCCTTGAGACTTCCTCCCATCTACCCCTTGAGACCTCCTCCCATCACAGCCCCTGGAAACCTCCTCCCATCCCAGCTCAGTGTCCCCAACAAGGTCAGGACAGTTCCTCATACTCTAGATCTAGCAAAGTTAAAAGATGTGACATGTACCACCAGTGAATAAGAAGCAAATTGCTGTAATACGTTTGTTTGCTCTTTGTGATATGAAGTGGTTCCTCTGCTCTCCCATGGGGTGTCCTGCGTGGGACAGAGCTGGACCTGGAGGCATGGCAGTGCCACACTGTCCTTCAGACCACGCAGAGGCCAACCACCTCTTGCTCTGGTGGACCATCCCTGCAGACCCATGGCAGAAGGAGAGAGGCCAGGACGTCCCAGGACAACAGCCTGATGTTGGTGTGAGCTGGACTGAAAGGAGGTGAGGACGTGTTTGTGCCAACGCTTGGCTCTCCTGGGGCTGAGAGGGAAGCCTGGTCCTCCCCCGGGGACAGCATGGAGAGGAGCTGGGATCACCAGGGACTTTGGAGATCTGCTTATGGGGAAGAGACCGAAAGGTCTTGGCTTGTTTTGCAGCCAAAGCAGATGGCAGAGGGGGGGCAGACAGATCCAGGGGTGAAGGTTGGTGAAGAGCATCTACAGGCAGTGTGAGGCTCAGAGGCAGAAATCGGCTCAGGCTGACCAAGATGGGCTTCCAGCCACCAAAGGACGCAGTTTTGAGGGGACACCTTGACCTCTTTCTAAAGAAACCTTGGTTCCCACCTCGACCCCACGAAAGAGCTCTCATTTGAGGTCCTACAGCCTCTCTGAAGTCAGTGGTGTGCCTCAGCCCTGTTTTTCCAGGTGATGGACTCCCTGCTCCCTCGCTCCCTGCCCACGTGGGGTTTGGTAGTGTCCTTGCTTTCTTTTTTTCACCTTTCCCTTTTTCCCAAAGCGCTAAGTGGCCCCACAGGAGCCCTTTTAGTATCTTCCAGGCTCAGATCTGTTGAGGACACCCCAGCGCCGGGGACATTTCCTACCTAAACCAAAAAAAAAGGCTGCTCCAGAAGGATGGATGTGGGTAGGGAGAGGGTGGAGGAGGACCAGGAGGGGAGGTGGGCAGAGGGGCTGGGACATGGTGGGAATTCAAATCTTCCATCTGGTGGCTTCTCGCTGCATCAAGCGAGCTAGACTTTTCTTTTTTTTTTTTCTTCTCCGCATATTTAAGGTCTGAAATTTTCACTGATCTGTCAAAACGAGCGCTATAAAACCCCCAGCTAGCTGGAAAAGCAAAGTTATTGAAACCAGTTTGGTGACTCGTGACCTTTCCATGAAAAGTTTATATTAATATTCTTCCAAAAAAACACTCACTGAAAGAACAAATTGAAATGTTTAAGGGAAAAACTACTCTTGCCACGAAACAGCCAAATCTGGGTTAAAAAAAAAAAGCCCTCTCGAGCAGTTCGGGGTGCTCAGCTGATCCTTCCTGCACATCAAAGCTCATTGTATTTCTCCTTTTGCTCAAGGATATCAGCAACAATACCAAATTCACTTCCTTCATCCAAAACCAGTCGCCAGCGAAATGAAATATTTTATTTTTTTGAAAAAANNNAAAAAAAAAAAAAAAAAAGAAAACAACAATAAAAGAAATAATAATAATAAAAAAATAAACCCCGGGCACAAGCCCGCGCCTCAGCTGGCGTTCATTGGCAGCGCCCCAGTCCTCGGCAGAGCTGAGCCAACTCCTCCAAAGCGCGGGATCAGAGAACTCTGGATCCTGCCTGAATTCTGCCCTCCCTGGGGTATTTTTTTCCTCGCCCTTTGTTTTCTCTCGCTTTCCCAGGCCCCTGTGATCTATTGTCTTTCCGCATTACGAACATCTGATATTAGTCGCTGTCTTGACAACGCTCACGTGTGAGTAATGCGTTGAGCCGATGCCCTCCCTGCAGCGCGGGCTTTGGTGAGGAGGAAGGAGCAAAGTCACAGAATCACAGAATCGCAGACTGGTGAGGGTTGGAAGGGCCCTCTGGAGCTCACCTGGTCCCACCCCCTGCCAGAGCAGGGGCACCTACAGCAGTTGCACAGGACAGCGTCCAGGCGGGGTTGGAATGGCTCCAGAGGGGGAGACTCCCCCACCTCTCTGGGCAGCCTGTGCCAGTGCTCTGCCACCCGCACAGGAGAGAAGGCCCTCCTCAGGTTGAGATGGAACTTCCTATGGTCAAGTGTGTGCCCGTTCCCTCTTGTCCTGTCACTGGGCACCACTGGAAACAGACTGTTCCCATCCCCCTGGCACCCTCCCTTTGGGGATTGATAAGTATTGATGAGATCCCTCCTCAGTCTTTTCTTCTCCAGACTGAAAAACCCCAAGTCCCTCAGCCTTTCCTCATCAGCAAGATGCTCCAGTCCCCTCATCATCTCCGTAGCCCTTTGCTGGACCCTCTCCAGCAGTTCCCTGTCCTTCTTGACCCGGGGAGCCCCGAACTGGACACAGTGCGCCAGATGTGGCCTCCCCAGGGCAGAGCAGAGGGGGAGGATGACCTCTCTCAACCTGCTGGCCACACTCTGCTTGATGCCCCCCAGGATGCCATTGGCCTTCTTGGCCACCAGGGCACATTGCTGGCTCGTGGCCATCCTGTTGTCCCCCAGGACTCCCAGGTCCCTTTCCACAGAGCTGCTCTCCAGCAGGTCAGCCCCCAACCTGTACTGGTGCATGGGGTTATTCCTCCCCAGGTGCAGTACCCAACACTTGTTCGTGTCGAACTTCATGAGGTTCCTCTCCACCCAACTCACGTTGTCCTGTCCAGGTCACGCTGTATGGCGGCACAGCCTTCCGGTGTGTCAGCCACCCCTCCCAGTGTTGTGTCATCAGCAAACTCACTGGTGGTACACTCTATCCCTTCATCAAGTCACCGGGCTCCATCCCAGCAGGTATGAGTATCAACCTGTTTCTGAGCATCTTTTACTTCTTTAAGCAATATTGGGTGGTTTTCACGTGTTGGCTCTCTGCTAGCTCCCATCTGTGGCTTCGGCCATCCCTGACAAGTTGACATGAGCGCAGGGAGGACGGGGCTGAGCCAAAGCCCTCTCAAGTCCAACATCAGAGAATCAGAGAATCGTTTTGTTTGGAAGAGGCCTTAAAGATCATCGAGTCCAACTGTTAACCCAGCACTGCCAAGTCCACCACTAAACCATGTCCCTCGGGACCACATCTACATATCTTTTATATACGTCCAGGGACGGTGACTCCACCACTTCCCTGGGCAGCCTGTTCCAATGCTTGACAAACCTTTTGGTGAAGAAATTTTTCCTAATATCCATCCTAAGCCTCCCCTGGTGCAACTTGAGGCTGTTTGCTCTTGTCCTGGCGCCTGTTCCTTGCACGAAGAGACGAGCCACCACCTGGCTACAACCTCCATCCTCCAGCTTCACTCAGGTCTCCCTGGGCCAGGGGCTGAGGTGGCTCTTTGAGGCTGCCGTTTCACTTGAGTTCCCACCCAGCATGAAGGATGTTAGAGACAAACCTGTGGAAGAATCATAGAATCATAGAATGGTTTAGGTTGGAAGGGACCTTGAAGATCATCCAGCCCCACCCCCCTGCCCTGGGCAGGGACACCTCCCACCAGCCCAGGTTGCTCCAAGCCCCGTCCAACCTGGCCTTGAACACCTCCAGGGATGGGGCAGCCACAGCTTCTCGGGGCAACCTGCGCCAGGGGCTCACCACCCTCACAGCCAACAATTTCTTCCTCATATCTCATCTAAATCTCCCTTCTTCCAGTTTGAAGCCATTCCCCCTCGTCCTATCACTCCATGCCCCAGTAAAAAGTCCCTCCCCAGCTCTCCTGGAGCCCCTTTAGGGACTGGAAGGCCGCAATAAGATCTCCCCGGAGCCTTCTCTTCTCCAGGCTGAACCCCCCCAACTCTCCCAGCAGAAGGGCTCCAGCCCTTGCAGCATCAAGGATTTGAAAACACATATTTCCTTAAAATATGTAAAAGCCCCCGTAGGGTGCCTGCATCCTGAGCGCAAACGCAGTGTGCAGGTGGGTGTAATTAGGGAGGGAAAGGGGTTGGGAAGAGTTTTGCTGTGAGCACTGATGGACAACGGGACGTGTGTCTGGTCAGCAAGGCTACAGGTGCTCGGCAGGTCTATGGAGCATGTTTTTAAGAAATACCTCATAGCTGAGCTTGAATCGAGGTTTTTTTCTGCTAGAAATGGGTGTAGCTTGCTTGAGCTAAGTTGGCCGAGTCGCTTGCTCTTGTTCAGCCCCACCTCAAAGAGCGGAGAGGACATCCTCTCCTCTTCAGGCCGTGGGGAGCGGGGCAGAGGTTCTCGAACAGACAGAGGTTCAAGAGAAGACTGCAGTGCCACACTACAGGTTATTGGTGATGGCAATAATACCGACAAGCTGAGAATATTAATTTGTTACATGCAGCAAGACAAGGGGAAAAAAAGGTCGTCGCCTTTCAAAGGAGTTTCTCCTGCAGCTCCTGGTCATGCTCAGCCTGAGTTGCCCCATCCCCGTCACTGCCAGTCTGGGGGTTGGTGGGGATCCCACTGCAGCACAGCGCAGGCTCATCGGTGTAGGAGAACTCGGGAGTACGTTATATATTTCTGTTAGTAAAATATATTATATATGGAAAATTGTTCGGTGTTATAAAAAGGAGCTAATTTAAAAATACCTATTCAGAAACATGTATATGTCAACTTAGCAATTCATGGTGTATTGATATGATTTTAATGATTTTGATGAGTTACTGATACTGTTTTAAACCATATTGTTCCCATAATACCCCTTTGTGCTCTCCTTATAAGACAGAATAACAAAGCAAGGCTGTAGCAAGGGCCATGGTGCTCTGCTGGGGCTGGATCCCAATATCATAGAATCATAGAATGAATCATAGAATGGTTTAGGTTGGAAAGGACCTTGAAGACCATCGAGTTCCAACCCCCCTGCCATAGGCAGGGACACCTCCCACCACACCAGGTTGCCCAAGGCCACCTCCAGCCTGGCCTTGAACACCTCCAGGGATGGGGCCTCAACAACCTCTCGGGGCAACCTGGGACAGTGCCTCACCACCCTCAAAGGGAAAAACTTCTTCCTAATGTTCAATCTAAACCTGCCCTCTTCCAGTTTGAAGCCATTCCCCCTCGTCCTGTCACTCCATGCCCCAGTAAAAAGTCCCTCCCCAGCTCTCCTGGAGCCCCTTTAGGGACTGGAAGGCCGCAATAAGATCTCCCTGGAGCCTTCTCTTCTCCAGGCTGAACAGCCCCAACTCTTTCAGCCTCTCCTCATAGGAGAGGTGCTCCAGCCCTCGCATCATCCTCGTGGGTTTCCTCTGGAGATGCTCCAGCAGGTCCATGTCCTTCTTATGTTGGGGACTCCAGAGCTGGAGGCAGTACTCCAGGTGGGGTCTCACGAGAGTGGAGCAGAGGGGCAGAATCCCCCCCCTCGCCCTGCTGGCCACACTTCTCCTGATGCAGCCCAGGATGCGGTTGGCCTTCTGGGCTGCAATCGCACATTGCCGGCTCATGTTGAGTTTCTCGTCGATCAGCACACCCAGGTCCTTCTCCTCAGGGCATATCCCCAAGGAGCATCGTGCCAGGATGTCAGTGTCCCTCCAAAGAGCCTCAGGGTGAGAGTTCCCGATAACCAAAAGCAGGGAGCAATGCCAGGAGAACGTGATGAGCAGAGACAGCTTGGATGCGGTCAAGACGCTCTGGAGAAGAATTACCTTGGAGAGGCAGAGGGCACAGGCAGGAGATGGGAAGATTATACGGGTCCCCAAAGGTGTAGGAGCTCTTTGAGAGTGGGTGACTGGACGTGGAAGGATGGTGGGACACCAATGGACTCCAGTTTTATGTGCTGATTCTACCGGTGTGATAACTGGCATGATAGAGGGCTGAAAACTATCTAATATAAGGCAGAACCTATGTAGAATAATTTTTATGGCTTGACCTTCAACCTTGGATAAAAGAGGACGCCGCTCTCACAGCATTTCTGCAGGGAGGAGAAGGTGGGTTTATTTGCAGGCAAGATCAGGAGCAGTGTAAGGAAGTGATACTGCTCATAGTGTTTGATTACCTCGGGAAACCAGGGGCTGAACTGGCTGTGGATCCAGCCAGGAACAGGGTCTGGACCTGCTGCACCCTCCCTGTCTGCAATAGCTGCCACATTTATTTGAGAAAAATATGACAGTGGATGAGTATTGGCTTCCTTCCATCTGTATAATAAGGGCTGCCAGAAAATGTAGACAGAGGAAGAGAGATGGATGGATGGATGGATGGATCCATCTCAAACTCAAGTTAATTTGGAATAATGCCATTTCTTAAGAGCAGTATGGATGCCTACCACCATTGCTTCTTCCTTTGGACTCAGAGAATACTCCATATCGCGCATTGAAACGTCCATTGCTCCACATTTCCACTTGGATCTCTCACAGATAAAAGTCTCCTATTCCAAACTGGACAAGTGAATATTTCTGGCTGGCTTTTGCAGGGTCAACGGGGCTTAAATTTTTTTTTTTAAAAAAGGCTAAAAATCCAAAAAGCCTCCCCTGAACTCCATGGCTGGTGCTCACATTAGCATAGGCAATGTCCCCTGACATCCGGGCAGCAGGCAGGAGCATCTGCGCCGGAGGGCTTGGGGGTGTCGGTGGAGGAGGGAGGGAGGAAATCTGGAACCCATAAGCTCCACTGATGTTTGCGTTACCTTGCACGGCTGCATTGGTCTGTGCCTGGTCCGCCCACGGTTCTCCTCGCCCTATCAGCAAGAGCCATTCCCCAAAGTTATCCGAACGCCCTCCTCTCCGTAGCCCAAAGGAAAAACCAACCGAGCTCCTTGGAGGGCTCCGCAAGGCTTGGGAAGTTTGGGGAGGCTGAAGGGTGGATGCTCCAGGCTGCACCTCTTGAGCGGGCGCTGGCTCCTCTCCAGGCCGCCTCGCCCATGCGCTGCGGCCGTCGCATCTCGTGAGACCCCCGGAGCCCTTCGCCCGCAAGGTGCCGAGAAGATGAAAGAGGAAAGCATGTGCCCGGACTCCCCCGAAGGCAGCCTGGTCACCAGCGAGGAGGAAGGCGAGCGGCTGCACAAGAAATGCCTCCGCAAGCGCGGCCAGGGGGCCAAACCGGCGGAGGACTGCGGTGCCCCCTCGCCGCAGGGCAAGCGGAGCAAGCGCAGCCCCGTCCCGCAGTCCTTCGAGGACGTGCACACGCAGCGCGTGATCGCCAACGTGCGGGAACGCCAGCGGACCCAGTCGCTCAACGACGCCTTCGCCGAGCTGCGGAAGATCATCCCGACGCTGCCCTCCGACAAGCTGAGCAAGATCCAAACCCTCAAGCTGGCCGCCCGCTACATAGACTTCTTGTACCAGGTCCTGCAGAGCGATGAGCTGGACCACAAGATCACCAGCTGCAACTACCTGGCCCACGAGAGGCTCAGCTACGCCTTCTCCGTCTGGAGGATGGAAGGGGCTTGGTCCATGTCCGCGTCCCACTGAGCCGGGGTACGTATGGCCGCCTCCCCGCCGACACCTCCGCACGTCCCTCGCTCCTGCATCCTCCACGCGTCTCCCTGGCCCGGTCCCGCGGGGGGGAACCGCGCAGCAACCGCCCCCTCCTCACGCTCCACGTGCAAGCGATTTGCTTTAACGAACCCCAGACGCCACCAAGGGCGGCAGGCGGAGGAGGTGGCGATTCCCAACCTGGCCGGGGCCGGGAGGACGTTGCGGGGGGCCGAGCAGCGGAGCCCCGAAGCGACTGATCTCATTTCGCGGGGTCTGGGCTGGGGCAGGCTAGTGAAAGGTTTAAAACGAGGGCTTAAAAACCTGATTTATCCTCCCGCCGTAACCCGGGAGGGCGCGTAAATCAGCAGACACCCTCCTGAACGTGCTTGGGTTACCGAGGTGTCAAAACCGCACGAGCGAGACGGGCGGCAGCCCCGCAGCCATCGGCCGACGGCCGCTCTTGCTCCCGCCGTGAGAAGCGCCCAGCCTTGTCCTCGCCGGCCGGGGCAAACCTCGGCAGCCCTTTCCCAAAACCCCTGGTCGGCCCTGGAGCCCCCGGGCTGTCTCCTGTCCCTCTCCCAAAGCGCTGCAGATAAGACGGGATCCGTAATCCCTTCGGATCTGTGGGCATCCCACGCTTGTGGGGCATAAAATACCAAATGAGGGTGCCCGGGCAGTGAGGTTTGCCCACTCGCCCCCCTTTTTTTGATGTCCCCAGCACCATCCAGCCACCACCTCAGCATCCCTTCACTCACTGGCAAAGCTGCTGAGAGCAGAGGGGAATAATCTGATTTTCAGTGCTTTAGGAGTCCTTTTGCTGGGAGCAAGGGGGAGCGGGGGGAGACGGGTCAGCTCCACGCTAACGTTTCCTGCAGCCCATGAGCAGGGGCAGAAAGCTCTGGAGGACATTCCCAAGCTGTGGAGGTCGGGGACACTTCATGGGAGCCCAGCCCAGCTCCCGAGAGTCCCCGTCGTCCCCTAAACGGGATCAGGGCTTGTGGCTTTCCTCGGGCACTGCCTTGTGTCGGCCCTGGCGCTGCGGGGGAGCGACCATCGGGGTCTCTGGGGACGCCAACAGCAAAGGGGCTCTTATTTTTCTCACACTCAAGGCTGCAATGTGGAAAACCCCTTTATTCTTATTTTCTGCCGGCAAACGGGGTCAGCCCCGCGCACCCTCCTCGCGTGCCAGTTCTCCTCCTGGCCGGTCTCACTGCGGTCCCCGTTCAGTGCGGGGACGCGGGTGCCCGTGCCCACCCTGGGTCCCCGCGGGCAGAAGTGGCGAATTTATAACACGAGACGGTCCAGAGCCCGTGATGGGAAGTGCCGAGAGGGTGCAAGACCCGAATTAAAGCCATGCCGGGCCCCAGCTGGAGCAGGGAGCTGGCGCGGTGCTGCAGCCCGACACGAGAGCATCGGTCCCCACCTCGTCACAGGCGCAGCCTGGCGAGGTCGATGGGGTCCCGGCACCTTCACCTTTAGGGTATGTCTGGGGGAAGCCATAGGGCAAAAAAAAACCCAACCCTGCTCTCCACCCTGGTCTCACATTTTGAAAGTTCAGAGGGTGCGGGAAAGGGAGGAAAATGGCCTTTCTGAGACGGAATAAATCACAGCAAATTCCTACAAAGTGGCCCAAGTGATGCCTGGCTGGTGGGGGACCCTCTGCTGCGGCTGGTGTCCCCCCCATGAGCACCGCTGACCCTCCTGCCTTTGGGTTTTGCCACTGAACAGCCCTGAATTTCAGGCCAGATCTGCAGATATAGGGGCAGCCACCACCTAAAGATGTTGAGCAGCACCCATGGGGATTTCATTTGAGGATGTGCCACATTTAAACTCTTGTTTTCCTGCAAACCTGGCTAAGATCTCTTCTAACCAACAGAAAACCTGCCAGTTTTCTAAATCCCAGTATAGATTTTAATTATTTGGGGCTGACCCTGTTGTTTAAAGACTGATGGGGAAGACTGTCCTTGCTGGAAGCGGGATGGCTGCCCCTCAGCTCTGGCTGGGCCACCCTCCCCTTGGGGACAGCGAGGCGTGGGGTGACTTCTTCTCCCTTTGAGAAGCCAAAAAGCTGCCAGGGACAGTCGGGATGCTGAGCACCCCCTGAGCAGAGCGAGCCCGCATCCCCCCCAGGGCCTCCCTCACCCTCTTCTGAGCATCACATTTTTTCAGCCCGGTGAGTTTTGCAGTTTCCAGAGGGGATATTCTGTTTTGGGGGACGCGGGGGGGGGGGCTCCGCGCACGGCTCTGCCCCACTCCGGGATGCGCAAGGGAGGTGGAAACAGCCCAGCGGGAGCGTGGGTTTCTTCGGTGGATGGTTTTTAAAAGCTTCAGCGCCGCGCTGACGAGCTGCGCGCTTCGTTAGAGCCCAGGGTAAAGGGGTTTTCGCCTCGGGGAGGTGGGGGGGTTTTGAGCCCCCTCCCCGTCGCCCCCAGGCTCGGGGCCGTGGCTCCCGGCGCACGCGGGTCTGCTCCCGGTTGCGTGTGTGGGCTGAGGTGCAGCTCTGCGGCCGGTCATTGACTTGGAGACCCGTTTATTTAAGTTGAGTGCTTGGCAGGAACCGCGTTCCCATGATAAACAGAGGAATTAAAGACCCTGAGTGATCCTAAAGACCTCTCTGCCAAATGAAAAAAGCCCCCGTGTAAAATCCCTCGTGTCCTGTGAGCGCGGTGCTCTCGGTGTGCTTATCATCGCTGGTTAATATTCATCCCAAGCGGCTCCGGTTCTTGCCTCGAGGCCAAGCATCCTTCAGCCGAATAGATAATAATCTGCTTTGTGCCAACCTGCAGCGGTATTCGGGTACCAATTAGCGACTCCCAGTTGGGCAGGGGAGTAACGGGAGGAGGGTTTGCTAAGCAAAGACCAAAAAGGGGGAAGAGCCCCCGGGGGAAAGCGATGCCGGAGTTGGCAAGGCTGCGGCTCTCTCCCGTAAGTGAATTAACCCAGCGCTTGCAATGGGACCGTAATTTTATAATGTAAAGCAGCCAAGGGCTGCTGCGAGCGCCGGCGTATTGGTCTCCTCCACTAGAACTCAGCCTATTAAATATCAAAGGGCGCTGGAATAGCGGGATGTGGATGTGCCCTTGTTAACCAGGAGACATCATCCGGGGAAAGAGGGGATTGAGCCCTCAGGCAAGCAAAAGAATGTTTGAAGTCCCCCAAGCTCACGGTTTTTCAGCAGAGTCTTGAGCGCATTAAAACGGTTTCTTTTCCTGCCGGAGGAGAAAATGAGGCTGGAAGCTGAAACCGCTGGGAGGGGGGGGAAAGACTGGCGGAGTCGTAAGGGGTGATATTCCGTGCCCTTCATTTGTCTCCCTGGATTTATTGTCTTCCTCGCGTTGCCCTCACTTAATTGTCTATCCTGAAAGACCTTGGATAAATCTTCCCTTTGGGGACTGTTGCTCTTGCTTGGAGTCTGCTTTGTCGGGTGGATGTTTCATTTCCTTTTATTTATAAATACGTCTCATCGCACAGTATTAAAGCACCGGGGTATTGAAGGAGCGCGGGGAGAGCTCCTTTCCCTATTCAGATCTGCTCAGAAAATGCCTTTAAAGCAGCATCTGCTTCAAAGAGCGGCGATCCCTCTGCAGCCGGGCGAAACAGCGCAGTCCCGTCTGGCCGAGCCGCCCTGGCTCCCTCCTTCACCAGCAGCGAGAAGCGGGTCCATTCGCTCACCGCTGGTTAAACTGGCCGAGGTGGCCCAGGACCCCCCGGGCTGGCTTAGACCAAACCCCGGCGCTGGGCTCCTCCTCGGGCAGGTCCAGCGGGTGAGGAACCACCTCGCTTTCACTTTTGGTTTGAGCCCCCAGAAGAAACGAGGAGTTGCCCAAATGCTTTGAAATCTCTGCCGGGGCGATTTTTCTTTTTTCCCGTGTGGAGTACCCCATCCATGCGCTCGGGCAGGGCGCTTCTGGGATTTGCTCCTTGCTCTGGCGTGGAGCAGGTTTAGAGGCCAGAAGTTTCCTCCAAAGGCTTCTCCCACAAGCGCAGAGCATTTCCCACCGCGCCTGTGGGACAGACAGGTAGAATCATAGAATCATAGAATCATAGAATGGTTTAGGTTGGAAAGGACCTTGAAGATCATCGAGTTCCAACCCCCCTGCCATAGGCAGGGACACCTCCCACCACACCAGGTTGCCCAAGGCCACCTCCAGCCTGGCCTTGAACACCTCCAGGGATGGGGACTCCCAGAGATGTTAGAAGGAGAGATGTTTGGTGCCTTGAAGGCTCCGGCGTCCCGAGGCAGGAGGAGCTGCCCTAGATAAGGGATGCGGGACATCCCCCCAGAATCCCAGGGATGATCTCACTCACCAGCTCCGGGTAAGGATGCAGGACCAGACAGGGCTGGGGATGCTCAGTCCCACCACCCCCCACCCACACGGAGCCGGGGCTGTCTGGGGACACTCCTGCGCAGGAGCAGGGGGTGGCATCACCCTGATGTCCCAGAGCTGCTCTGCCTCCGGTCCCGGAGCAGGGAGAGCCCCAGGCATTCCAGCCATCCCCCTCCAGGTCCCTTGGGATGCCAGCACCCAGCACAGGGACGTGTCAAAGGGTGACCCGGGGCCGCGGTTAAATTTCACCATCAGAAAAACCTTTTTCCGGCAAAAACTTCCACCTTTCTATTACAGACAGAAGAACTCAACGGTGAACCCGCCCCGGGGGGAGCAGGCTCCTCTCCACCGCAGGTTCTCAGCACTACTCAGGCTTAGTTAAAATTAAAACAGAGATAAAATTACAGAGCCAGCCCTCACGAGCATTAAAATGTCTGCCGGTTTACGATCCCTGCGAGGAGACGGGCTCGCTGGATCTCAGCTGCATTCGCTTAGCCCAGAGGAATGCCTTTGAAACGAGCCCGTATTTCATCGCCGAATGTCACAGGAATGCACCTGGGATGTGAGGGGGAACGAAGGAGATGCGTTAACGAGACGGGCTTTGCATTTAATTTCCTTTTATAGGGCTGTACCTGAGCAGAGAGGAGGGTGTTAACGCGGCGGAGGGAGGGAAGGGCAGGCGGCAGCCAGGGCGCTGAGGACGGGCTCGCAGAGCGCTGCGTCGCCCCGGTTCTGTGGTCTGGTCCACACCGTCCCCGTGAGCGTCCATCCCCGTTAGCGTCCATCCCCGTGAGTGTCCATCCCCGTGAGCATCCATCCCCGTGAGCATCCATCCCCGTGAGTGTCCATCCCCGTGAGTGTCCATCCCCGTGTGCATCCATCCCCGTGAGCGTCCATCCCCGTGAGTGTCCATCCCCATGAGTATCCGTCCCCGTGAGCATCCGTCCCCGTGAGCATCCGTCCCCAGGCCCTGCGAGCTGGGAGCGGGGCTGGTCTCCTCTGAAGGCTCCTCCAGCCCTTCCGTGACCTTCAAAAATCACACCGTGAGTGCGTTCGTTGGTGTTAGACCTTCCCGGCTTGCGACAAGGGGAGATTATTAAGTTTTATATGGGCTGGGTCGAGGTGCCTGCGCTTCCCACACCCCAGGACATCCCTGTGCCGTGCCAGCTGGACGCCACAGCCTTTCTGGTCACCCCTTGTGCCGGACACCACAGCCCTCGAGCACCAGGGATGTGCACGGCGCCCATCGCAGACCTTTCGGACCACGGTCCCAAAGGCTCAGCAACGGGACGCACCGGGATTCGGGGATTTTTCTCTCTCTCTCTGCCCCCAGGCTGGGGCAGACTGTCCCGTCTGGGAGCCCCCCGCGCTGCGGAGAGGGTGGGCAGTGGCTGCCCCCAGCAGCCCGCCGGCCCCCGGCTGCATTACCTCAGCGGTGCCCAGGGCTGAATTACTGCGGGGTTTGATTTATTCCTCTCCAGGCTCCTCGCCAGAGAGTTAAAGGTCTCAGCTCTTGCGCGAGGAGGCACGAGAAAAGCAGGAGGCAAAGCCGGAGGAGGGGGGGGGGATGAAATAAAACCAGAGGCAGGAGGGTGATGGGGAGGAAGCCCAGAGAGCGCCAGGGCCAGCAGAACGGAGCCGGTGCCCCGCGGGGCTCAACCCCCCCCCCAGTTCCAGGTCCCTCGAGACCTGCCGGAGCCGTTTCTGATCTCCTCCGGTGCTTGGTTCCCCCAGCCCGAGGTCCGGATCGGGCCACCAGCTGGGTTTGCCCTGCTCCTGCCCTCGGTTCACCCGCACCACGGCGTCCGGCTCCCGGCTGGCGTCCGGCGGCGGCGGCTGGAGGCGCCCGGCGGCTCCGCAGGGTCCCCTCTGGCGTCACCCACCCTGGGGACAGCCTGTCGTCCCCCCGGGCTGGAGAGGGAACAGCTCATCACGGGATAACGCCGGTCCTCCCCACGGAGGGAAGGAGAGCTGCGCGGCTCGGCCGCTTTCCTTCTCCATCCTGCCAGAGAAGCATATTTGGGGGAAAAGCTGTGATTTTTTTTATTTTTTTTTTTTGGAACGCTCACAGTCCCGGGCTCAGGTGTGGGGACATTTCCCAGCGCCTCCCGTGCAAACCCTTGCGGCTCCGGGGAAGTCTGCGAATGCGAAGCACGAAGGCTGGGGAGCCAGCCACCGAAATTCCCAGCCCAGCGCCGGATTTTGCACAATTTTGGGAAGCCCGGCGCTGGCCGTGCCGAGCCAAAAAACCTCGGTGACTTGGCCGCCAGGCTGACCCTGCCTGTCTCCCCTTAGGTCTTACGCCTCCGCCTCGATGGAAGCAAGCAGCAGCAGCTCGCCAGCGCCCAGGCACCCGGACCCAGCCACCCCGCTCTCCTCCAGCTCCCGAAAACAAGGCCAGCAGCCTCCGCAGGGAGCAGGAGGGCACCATCTCCGTCCCACCCCGCCGACCCCCCCGTGCCCGGGGCTGCCCTGACCCCCTCCAGATCCCGGCGCTGGGGCAGAGGGACCCCCAACCAGGACCCGGCTGGTTTTGCTTGGAACGATGCTGTGTATGAAAACTCTTCAGGGTGTAATTTATTTTTGACTGGCAGGTAAGAAAGAGTTGAGTTGTCACCAGCCGCCTGCTCCCCGCGGGCTCGGGTCCCTCCGCTTTCCCCTGCTGCCCGCAGCCAGGACACGCAGGCGGCTGCCTTCGGCCAGGACCAGGCAGGACAACTGCCCCCCAGGACGATGGGACCCCCTCGCTGCTTCCTGGAGCCCCCCCAGGGATGGGAAAACTCAGCGCCCAAGGGTTTGGCCAAGGACCCGGCGCGGAGCCCGGCACGGCTCCGCTTTTCTCCTGCTCTGGAGGTCTGCACCCCAATGATGCCACGGTCTGAGATGCTGCCGGGCACGCAGAGCGGATTTTGGGGGGGCTGCTGAAGCCCTCAATGAACCCTCCACTCACTCCTGTCCCATGGACGCGTCTCAAAATCCCCTCTCCATTGGAATAACCCAATTTCTTTGAAATTATTGGAAAAGAAGGCTGGAGACGTTACATACGGCCCTTCCCTCCGGGAGCGTTTGGGGACATCTCAGGAGCATTAGGGGACATCTCAGGAGCGATTGGGGACATCTCAGGAGCTTTTGGGGACACCTCGGCGGCGTTTGGGGACATTTTGGGAGCGGTGCTGCTCTGGGGGCGGGGGGAATCAGGCTCTTTTGCGGGGTGCGGAGATGGTGGGGGGAGGACGGGAGGGGGGCGTTGGGGTTTCCGGACGATCCCAATAAAGTCCAGGGGGAATTTTCCAGGGTTCAATCCTTTTGTTTCCTAAGGAAATGGGGCTGTCGTAAGCACGAGGCAGCCGCACGCCCACCCCACACCCTCCCTCAGCGCTGTGCTCGGCCGGTTTTATTTAAATTGGGGCAAAAGAGAATCCGATATTTTTGCTCGTTATAGCAGAAAAATGGGGGGGGNGAAGGCTGGAGACGTTACATACGGCCCTTCCCTCCGGGAGCGTTTGGGGACATCTCAGGAGCATTAGGGGACATCTCAGGAGCGATTGGGGACATCTCAGGAGCTTTTGGGGACACCTCGGCGGCGTTTGGGGACATTTTGGGAGCGGTGCTGCTCTGGGGGCGGGGGGAATCAGGCTCTTTTGCGGGGTGCGGAGATGGTGGGGGGAGGACGGGAGGGGGGCGTTGGGGTTTCCGGACGATCCCAATAAAGTCCAGGGGGAATTTTCCAGGGTTCAATCCTTTTGTTTCCTAAGGAAATGGGGCTGTCGTAAGCACGAGGCAGCCGCACGCCCACCCCACACCCTCCCTCAGCGCTGTGCTCGGCCGGTTTTATTTAAATTGGGGCAAAAGAGAATCCGATATTTTTGCTCGTTATAGCAGAAAAATGGGGGGGGGAAAAAAAGTCCCCGTAAGTGAAGCTGCAGCAGGCGCGCGACCCAAAATAATCCGCGTGGGAGAGAAGCGTTACAAATGACTCAACAGCAGTTTCAATTAGTGATCACACTTTATTAAACACCAGAGAATCCGACGAGAAGCGACAGCAAGGCTCAGGCTACCTTTTTTCTCTATAATCCTCAATTTTTATGTACACCGCGAGCGGATTCCCTGCTCCGGGGAGCTGACCGCAGCCTCTAAAAAGATCCGAATGTGCTTAAAAAAATAAAAATTCCATTAAAAAAAGAGGGTTGTGGATGGCTTCGTTGACTGCATCAGAGGAAATATTTTACACATGAAAAATGAAACCACCTTTAGACATATAATTTTGCTTTCAAAACAGTTAAAATATGCTTTAAAAATAAAGCGCTTTGTGGAGACTCAGGCTTCCGACCCCAATTTAAAAAAAAAAAAAAGGGGGGTAAAGTATATTTTAAAAAATGATTTTTAAAGTAACATCTTGTTGAGTCTTTTTTTTAAAAAAAAAAAATCCTTATAGTGACTTATTTTAAAATGACCAAAACATCAGCCCTAAGGAAAGACCAATAATTTGAACCAAGGTCTTGGGTGTTTTTTCAGTGCTCCCAGTCCTGAGCATGAACCGTTACCAAAGTTGTGGGGGGAAAAGGTGTTTGGGGCAAGGAGAGATGGATCTGGAGATGTTCTGGCCCTTGGCATCATCACGAGTTTTGGAGACAACCCCCCAGTAAACCCCATTCCTGAGGGATGGCCACCCCAGCACGACGTTGGGTGTCCCACAGCACCCTTGGCGTTGGGTGGCCATGACGCCGCGTGGCTTTTCTGGTCCCACCAACAAACCTCCCCATGGGCTGGAAAGGGCGAGTGACTTTTGAGGGTTCCGGTGCCTGTTCTGAAGGTCCCATTCTCCATTTACAGTGGGGTGGAATGTGCTCATCCAGCGGACACGGGCATGGCCAAGGGGTGGCTGCAGAGGGGAGTTCCTCCCTGGAGCTGGAGGAGGTGTCCACCATCGGCTTCATGGTGGGACTCCTCTACCTGATGTTCAGCTGTTAAAATCGGGCAGATGGGAGCTCGGTGAGATCCCCCCCTCCATCCCAACCGAGAAGCAGTGGGAGCACCCAGGCAGCGACGCACCCACCCAGACCCGGGCAGGACCTTCACCATCCCACCACCTCCTCCAGCCTCCGCTCTCAGCAGAAAAGAGCGCTTAGGGGGGATTTAGGGACAAGGTGGTGCCACACCACGGGGAGGGGGGACCCTCCCAAGTCAAGCACATAACTCTGCTAGAGAAAAAAATGCGCTCGCCCGAACGCCTACGCCTCACTGCCGCGTCATTTGGCCCCGTCTTCGGGGTTGAAACCACAAGCGACCAGTTGGCAGATGGGACCGGTGCTTCCCGTGAGCCGTTCGGCACATTGGCCGGGGTGACACAGCAGAGGGGGGTGAACGCAGAGGGGCTCCTCGGGCTCTCGGCTCCGGTTTGGGGTGATCTACCGCATGGGGCACGAGGGCTGAAGGACTTCTGGGCCACCCACGCCAGCGCGGGCTGGGTGACGCTGACGGAGGTCTCGCCGGGTGCTCCTCACCAGACCTGCCAGGCTGGAGGTTGGGATGGGCCCGTCCTTGAATGCACGAGCTTAATTAATCACAGCTTTTTTTCCTTTGGTATCTTGCCCTGATAGACCCAGAGGAACCCTGAAAAACGTTAAATGCTAAAGAAGTTAAGAGGTGAGGAAAGCGGCCGTTTGCTTGGGGCACATCCCTCCGTAACGGCTTCCACCGCTGAGCTCACCCAGTTGCACCCACAGCTTTCTCCTGGAGGAAACTGGGGGCACAAACTCTCCCTCGACGTTGAGCTTTGGGCTTCCTCGGAGGCGAGGAGCGGCCGTGAGCCACGTCGCATCAGGACTGCTCCTGCGTGGCATGAGTCCAGCTGGGACCCACTGGGAGACACGGGGACGAGGTTGGGACCGAGCAGGGAAGGGAAACTGAGGTCGATGGAAGGAGAGGTGGTGGCACTGGAGGAACCGCAGGGTGGGGGGCTGTGGGGTGCCCGGCTCAGCCGAGGGGATGGAGCGGAGGGAAGGGGCTGCAGTGGTTGGCACTGGGGGAAGGGGGGGCAGCACCAACCCCCACACGGGGACACCAGAAGCGCTCAAGTGCCCCAAGGCTGGAGAAACATCTTCCCACCACCCTACAGCCCACCAGGGGGTAGACCCACAGGATGGCGGGACAGCATCTCCCACTGCCAGGCTCTGGAGAAGCCAGAGAGGTTCTGGGGTGCTTTTTAACCCCTTCCTGCCCAAATTGCCCCATTGCAATGTCCAAATTGCCCCACTGTCCAGCAAGAGGGTGCCCATCCCCAGACCACCGTGCCGGGTGAGCGCGGGTACCCGAGCTCCGGCAGCACCGAGGCAGCCACACCATCGGGGGGGGTACGGGCAGTGCCACAGCGTGGCCGTGACGACTTCCCTGCGTGTCACTCGGCTGTTCGGATCTCACCCCCTCCCCACTCTCTGTGCCCTCGGCCGGCGCCGCTGCACCCCCCCTCTGGGCAGTCGGAGACACAGAAATGTTTTATTCTTCCAAGGTCCTTTTTTTTTTTTTTTCCCC
>VUYV01000321.1:74634-133978 GCA_008711295.1 Anarhynchus alexandrinus
TTTTTTTTTTTTTTCTTTTTTACAAAATCTCCTCCCTGTGCCTGCAGACGGAGCCGGGCCACCTCCCGAGCTCAGCCAGGTCTCAGCACCCCATCCATCCCCTCTGTCCCCAAATCCCACTGCAGCCCAGCACCGTGACACCCGAGGGGGGACCTGTCCTTGTGGGGCAACCCATGATGGGACACAGGGAAGACATGGGGAAGGCTCTCGGGGTGATGAGCTGCATGACGCCCCGTTGCAGTACGAGATGGGAAGAAGGCAAATCTAGATGGACACCTCATTTTGGGCAGACCCAACCCTGCCTCTGTCACCCCGAGATAGCAGAGGGACAGGGAATGTACTGGGGGGGGCTTTGGGCATCCCTGGGGGGGCTGAGCCCAAGCAGAGGGTGACAGGACTTGATCTCAGCTGGAGAAGAGGAGCCCATCGGGGTGCTGGGCTGGGGGTGCTGCTGCAGGGAGGGAGGGCTCGGGGGGGGGGGGGCCGGCAAGACAGGGGCTGCCCCCTGCTTTAGGGATCACAGGGGTCTACGTCGGTACAGATCCTCAGGTCAGCGGGTTGTAAAAAGGGCTCGAGGCACCTGGGTAACGTCCACGCGAAGAGGTGTTTGTTCCCGAAATTCCCATGGAAAGAAGAGTACGTCAGGTTCACATTAGCACACGTCAATTGTACATAGTGCAAATCAGAGCCCCGGCACCAGAGGGATCCCGCTCTGGTTAGTGGTTAGGATGTCCCACGGGTGCAGTCCTGGGCACTGCAGCCACTCCAGCCCTTGCTCTTCCCCAACTTCAAGGCCACGGGCGCATCATCCGCAGCTCTCCAAACCCTTCTTGTGCACAACCAGGTCACACCCCACGTCACTGTCACGCTCGCGCCCGCCCTGTGCCCCACCAGAGGGAGGGGAGCCGGGAAGCCTTCGCGAGAAGACACAGAGAGCCCGTCCCTCCCGAGCAAAACACAGGGCTGCTTCTCAAAGGCGTCGCTGCCTGTCCGGAGAGGAGCTCTGGGTGCAGTCCCGAAGGCGGCTCTGACCACCCACAGCACGGCCACAACATCCATCCCAACACCCACCCCCTTCCCCAAGGGTGAGGAAGATCCCAGGAGAAGGGCAGGTCCGCGCCTGGCTGCCACCGCAGCCACGGGGGGTGGAGGCCTCTCACACGTGTCCCCAGAGGGGTTTCAGGTCCCGAAGGTTGGGGACTGATTGCAGGCACGGTTTAGGTTTGCAAGGCCACACCGTGCAGAGGGAGTTTATGGTTTTCCATCGGTCCCGAGCAGGAGGACATCCTTTGTGGAAGACCTGCAGAGGCGGCAGCCAAAGGTCCGTGCCATTTCAGGACCATGACTCGGGGAGTGAGGATGACGTGGCAAACAGAAAGCCAGGAGTGAAGAGCGAGCGCTGGGCTCGGGAGAGTCCAGCCACGTCCTGGAAGCAGGGGAGCAGAGAACGTCACCGCTCATCACTGGTTCATGGGCTCCTCTTCCTCCATCGGCTCGTCTTGTGGCCTGAAATGGAGAAATACGACACATGAGACAAGGAGGAGACCTGTGTGACACAACGCATCCCTCTCAGCATCGAGGGGCCTTCTGGCAAGTCCAGCATCTACACAACAAGCCTCCCAGTGCTTCCTGCTCCACCGAGACCTTTGTAGACTCTGGCTGAGTCCTGGTGAGGAGGAGAAAATCATAGAATCATAGAATGGTTTAGGTTGGAAAGGACCTCGAAGACCATCAAGTTTCAACCCCCCTGCCATAGGCAGGGACACCTCCCACCACACCAGGTTGCCCAAGGCCACCTCCAGCCTGGCCTTGAACACCTCCAGGGATGGGGCCTCAACAACCTCTCGGGGCAACCTGGGACAGTGCCTCACCACCCTCACAGTGAAAAACTTCTTCCTAATGTTCAATCTAAACCTGCCCTCTTCCAGTTTGAAGCCATTCCCCCTCGTCCTATCGCTACATGCCCCAGTAAAAAGCCCTTCCCCAAAAGGTGGTAGGCAGGTGGGGACCCTGCTGAAAGGAGGTGACGAACCTCCACACCTCCAGTCTCCAAAAAGGGAAAGAGGATTTGGTCTCATTTTCATCCTGTTTGGGAAAGAGCCCAGCACTGAGTCTCCCAGAAGCCAGTCCAGGTCCTGACCATGTGGATGCAGGACCTCACCCCAACACCCACCCACGCTGAACGCTGAGCCTGAATCTCCCAGGATGTGAGGGTTGGGTATTGGAGCTCTCGGTGGAGAGGACGGTTGTGATTTCTGTCTCCCACAGCCCAAGACCTGCTTGAAGCCAGCACTATCCTGACCTCCCTGAAGCTCATCAGGCCCATTTCTGCTGTGCCACCCCTGTGACAGCAAGGCTCGGAGCCAGGCACACAGGGAACGAGGGACGCCCACATCTCCCAGAATCAACTAAGAGCATCACCTCTTCTCCACCATCACGGCCACCGAGAGGGAAGCCAAAGCTGTGACCGTCTCCACCTCTTCTGCCTCATGGTGCTGCGCCTCCAGGAAGGAGCAGCCCAGCTTGGAGGCAAAGCGCTGCACGGCCACCCAGTATTTACCTGCAGGAGAAGCAAAAATCAGGAGGTGCCAGGATAGGGGTGCTCCAGGTCTCCAGGCTGCCCTGGCAGTGAGTGGGGCATCACCCTCCCATGAGGAGGAGGAGGATGGAGGGCTTCACTGGGGTCTTTCATGCCGTGTGTCCCCTTGGAGATCATGGGGTTTACGGGAGAGGGGAGGACATGGTCACAGTTGGCCATTCCACGTGAACTAACTGAGCCCCTGGGACACTCACTCTGGACCTGGATCACTGTTTCCAAGGAGCGCACAGCGTTGGGGTTTGGTTTCTGCCTCATGCTTTCTTCTGGGAGAGGGTCCAGCTGCCAAAGGAGGACACGGCGGGTCAAGAGGAGGGAGCTGCGCCCTGGGCTCGGCTCGCAGCGTCAGTTCAGCCCCACATCCACGGCCCACACAAGCCACTGACCCCCAGCTCTCACCTCGTTGCCCAGCAAGGCCGACACGCAGGCCTCAGACGCATCGCAGATGGCCGTAAGGTCATGGCCGCCTTCTAGCGCGAGGACGATGGCTCCGCCAGCCAGGCTCATCAGCTGCTTCGTCATGTAGCCAAAACCTGGAGGAGAAGTCCGAGGGGCGGTTGTCAGCCTCCCTGCCCAAAACGTTGGGGTCCCGGCCCTCGATGTGAGGTCGGTACCGACCCCAAAGATCTCCCCCGGCTTCCTGGAGAGCTGCTGCCACCCCTACGCCACGGTGGGCAGCGGGAACAACCCGCCCCGCGCCAGCGGCGCTGCTGCCCCCTCCTTACATTTAGCAGAGACTTTGTAGCCGCCCAGGGGTGGCGGGTGGCCATCAGCTGCATCGAAGCCGGCCGACACCAGCACCACATCGGGGGCGAATTCGTGTGCAATTGGCATCACCACCGTCCTGCGTGGGTAAAAACCAAATAAGGGGTGTGAAGTGCTGGCTCAGCCTGCCACCGAGGCAAAGAGGAGATGAGCAGAAACGCAAGGAAGGGTACCTGAAAGCAGCCAGATACTCAGGGTCACCCATGGGGGGGTCGAGACCTCCAGTCCAGGCTATGTTGACATTAAATCCCTCCCCAGGGCCAGCACCAACCTGTGAGGGAGCAAGGACAGCAGTGAAGGGCTGGATGTGGCCTGCAGAGACGCTGGGGCAGTGCCCTGAGCGGGCTCCATCGCTGCCAGGCTCCGAGGGAGGCAGGGCTGGGTGTCCCGGCCCCCCTGCCCCGTGCCACAGGAGCCTGCTGGCTTTGCAAAGCTCGCTGAAGAACAGCAGAAGCCGCAGCATTTTCCGGGCATTTCCCAGAGCCTTGCAGCCATCCCTCACCGTCCCCATCGTCCCCGTGCCGCTGGCCGCAGGCTGGGACAAAGCCTCGGCTCTGCAGCCGGTTGGGTGAGCCAAGCAGGATCAGGCATCAATGGGAAACGAGGTCGGAAGGCACTGACACCAAACTACCCTCGCTCAAACCCGGCGCTGCCCCGTTCTCCCGACTGTCACCTTCGCCACCAGCGCTGCCATTCCCGGGCAGAGCTGCACAGACCTCACAGCCCGTCAGTGCTTTTTACCTCGTCGGCGGCCCCGCTACCGGGGAAGAAGTTGCCATCATCGTGACGATGCAAAGAGATGTAGAGAACGTCGGGGTCTCTGTAGAAGATCTGCTGAGTCCCATTGCCGTGGTGAACATCCTGGAGAGAGAGAGAGATTGGGAAAGTGCTCTTTTTCTTCAGCCTTGAGGGTGGCCCAATAGCCTAACGGAGCTAAAAGCAACTGGATCCCTCCCCTGCTCCAGGGCTGCGTCCCCCATCCCCAGGATCTGCTCCTGCTCCCCCATCCTGACACGCCAGGGGGGTCCCAGCCACGCAGCCGGTCCCCGAAGGAGGAGGTTTCGCTGCTCTCCAGTCTAGCTCCAACTCAGAGCCGGGAGAAGGTGCAGACACCCACTGCTGGGGATGTCCTGGGGAGGAGCAGGGACGCGCTGGGGGACCCAGGGGACTTACCCAGTCCACAATGAGGATCTTGCTGAGTTTCCCTTTCTGCTGCAGCTGCCTGGCGGCAATGGCCACCGAGTTAAAGAAGCAGAATCCCCTGCAAAGACGGAGTCGGAGCCAGTTAGTGCTCTGGGGCCCTCCCTGAGCACCCGTCCCTCCTCCTGGCCCACATGCTCCCCGAAGGGTGGGCTCAGCCTCCCTTCTCCCCCGGCCGGGATACGGATGGGTCCTGGGGGAGGTTAGTCTGGAGCGATTCTGAGCCAAGGAGCTGGTTTTTGGGGCTCCCCGGGTGCCAGCCGAAAGCCCTGCCGCTTGGGAAGGGGCCCTTACATGGCAGTGGAAGGATCCGCATGGTGTCCAGGTGGCCGCACCACAGCAAAGCCGTTCTGGGGACAAAACGAAAGTGAGTAATCAGAGCTGCTGCCCCCAGCGTCACGCACCCCCTCCACCCCCTGGGCTACTGTTTTCTGCCACATGGGGACAGCTGGAGATGGAGCCTACAGCAGCGTAGGGCACCCGGTGCCGGCTGGCGAGACCCCCCCAGCCCTCCTCTTGCCCAGCCATAGGGCGATGCACAGCTCTGGGACCTCCACGTGAGGCCACCCTACCTTCAGCTCCCTGGTGGCCACCTTGAAGGCCAACTCGGTGACACTGCCCGCGGCCCAGCGGGCAGCGTTGGAGGAATGCAGCTCGTTCCAGATGGTATCGCTGTCCACCTGGAAGCAAGGAGATGGGTCAGATGGGGACAAGGCACCGATGGAGGAGATGTCAACCACGCGGGACCCACGCTCGCCACCAGCCACCCTGCTTGGGGCCAGGGGTTGAAGTCCCATGCAGGCTGAAGGGCCGGGCACTGTGGAGCCGGACCACCTCGCACGCAATGGGGCAAGCTCCCCGGCTCCACAGCAGCTCCCCGGTGCTGCCGGTCAGGATGGCAGCTCCTCCGCCTGCTGTCAGCCCCAGCCCCCAGCTGAGCTCCGCACAGACCATCTCACCCTGCACCCGGGGGCTGGAAGGAGTGACTGAGAAAACGCTCGTTACCTTCTTTATCTTATTTTATTGTTTAACCAAACATCTTGGTTTGATCAGGATCACGTCAAGGGCCGAGCCAGAGCCGGAAAACTCAAGTCTCTTCTGATCAACTCCATGTGTGCAACTCAAAGGCTCCCCTCTGCCCATGGAGAGGGGCAGCTCCAGCCCCCCCGCCGTCGGGGCACGGGCGAGAGGAGGGCAGGGAGGGGGAGGCAGAGCGGGGAAAGTAGATGCAAACAGGGCTGAGAAGAGCTGGTGCCCAGCAGCGGGGGCAAGGAGAGGAGAAGAACCAGAAGAGGCAGCAGGAAGGCATGGAGTGAGACCCTTCCTGAAAGAGAGAGAGAGAAGGACAGAGACGGGGGGGAGAGAGGAAGAGAGGAGAACGCAATGAATGGAGAGAAACCAGGGCGGCAAGCTGTGAAAGGAGAGGCCACAGAAGTGTCTGGAGGGAAGTGGCGAGCTGCTGTCCCCACAACACCGCTCCCCTCCCTCAACGCAGACCATGGCTCGCGGCTTCCCCCAGCCGTCCCGCCAGCTCGCTCCCTTCTAACGGCCCAGGCTCTTAGAAATGGCTCTGAGGGGCTTTTGGTTCCCGGCCCCCCTAGAGTAAGAAGGCATCAAGGATCCCTTTTCAAGGGTGGGATGCTTAGGACCACCCTCAGGACAGGGGGAAGCTCTGACACAATGACATTTTGCCCACAGATGGATTGCTCCCACCTGAGGCTACCCAACATCGGCAGCCCGAAGACTTCGGGAGCTCCCTCTCCACTCAAGACCACGAGGAGGCCCTTGCTGGGGACAGATGAAAAGAACAACCCTGTCCAAAACCGCCCAGAGCAGACATGGAGCACTTACCCCCACCCCTCCGCAGGGCAGCATGACAAACATCCGCTGCGACAGGATCCCTGCAGAGAGAGGGGACAGCGAGGACTTCAGAGCCGAGAAACTGGGGACGAGTGGGAGCCAGGGTGCACGGCACGGCGGTACCAAGGAGGGAGGTTTGGCCAGAAGTAGGACCAGCCCCCAGAGGAGCCACTTGGCGTGGTCCCCAAGGGTGCTCCGAGACCCAGAGTGGATGTGTGGGCAGGGACGGGCAGAAGACGAGGACACGGCTGCCCGAGGGAGCGGTGTGGATGTGGACTCTCACCTGCCAGCTTCCCGTTGTCCAGTTTCAGGCGGTTGAGGGGATTGGTGCCGTAGAGGAAGACGTGGCGCTCGGTATGGACACACTGCAGCTCCTCCAGGGTGGCCTTCCGTCCCCGCAGGCACTGCGGCAGATGGAGGTTGTGACCAGGCTGCTCCAGGTGGGACATGCAGCCTCTCCCACCCAAGCGTGCCAGGCTCTGAGGGTGGAGGGGACATGTCCACCGGCACCTCGTGTCACCGCAGCCGGGGAGGCAGCTGCGAGGCTGAGCACGGTGCTGCTCGCATTGGATTTGAACCGGAGCAACCCCCCCCGTTTGCAGGCAGGGATCAGGCAGGATGTGCCAGCACCACCTTCCTACAACTGCAGAGCTTTGTATGGACCAGTCAGCCCGGCTAGACCAGGGCGAGGTTTCTAACAGACTGGAACTGACACTGGTGTTCCCAGAGTTGGCAAAACGCCCTGTTTCAGTAGGGATCACGCCTCTCCCTGCGCCCATCTTCCAGCAGAGCAGACTGGTGCTGCCATTCGAAGCTGGAGATGGTCAGACCAGCACGCTCCAACTTGGCTCTGCCAGCAATGGGCAAGTCCCTCTGGTTAATGGTGGTAAACAGGCTGAGAAGATCCGGGAGCAAAAAAGAGATGGAGGTGGGAGCAGGATACCCTATCGCACCATCAGCATGAGATCTGCTCGTACCAGCATCCCCCTCCCAGACAGGCGTCCGGCTCCCCCCTTGCCGCTCGCGCTCACCTCGCACTGGCTGCGCAGCCCTCTCTCCTGCAGACGGGACCAGATGCTCTGGATCCTGCCTGCGTGCTCCGGGTGGTTGCTGTTGTCACCGCAGGAGCACTGGTGTTTGAGCATGACCGAGTCGTAAACCAGCCCTGCAACACACAAGGAGAGCTGCTGTCCCGAGACTGGGCTGGACACTCAGGCCTTGATGGTGGTGACCCTAATTCAGCTCCTTTTCAGGGGCTGCCCGAGACCCTGAACGCTCATAACTATTTGGTTTGACTGAAACATCTCCCTCAAACCACAGGAGCCTCTGTCCCAACATCCTTGAAGCAAATCCTGCCTTGGATATATAAGAGAGCTGAACCTTGCCAGCATCGCTGGACCAGGATGGCAGTGGAGGGGCCAGATGGGCAAGTCCTGCTTGGAAAAGCCACCTTAGATACGGAGAGGGGGACCATCATGGTTTGCTCTGCTCTTTTTGCAGCCAGCCAGCACACTCCTGAGCATTTATGAGTCTGGGAGCGACCAGGATTGATGCTAAGCTGCCCCTGGGCATCCCCACCTCCCTTCCAGCTCTTGTCCCCCAGCCCCTGCTGCTGCTCCAGCGGTGACAGCCCCGCACAGGGGCCAGGCCGTACCTGTTGTGAAGTGGGGCTTGGCTGGCTGCTCCTGCACAGGCAGGGAGAGCGTCTTGGAGGCCGTGTCCTGGGCAGGAAGGGAGACAGTCGCGGTGGCAGGAGATGACTGGGCCCTGGAGAGGGGTCTGTGCCCCGCATGGATGGTGGGGACCATGGGGGAGTCGGCCAAGGGCTGCCGCTTGAGGAGCTGCTGCTGCACGCGCTGGTAGGAATCCCAGATATAGGCCTGATGGAGAGAGGCGGCGGTGAGCGCGGCATCCAGAACAGGGCACCAGGGCGGTGAGAACAGCATCACCCGGCACAGGGAAGGGAGCCCGGCACTGTGCACCCTCCCGGGGTCTGGATACGACAGCCCCCTCCGGGCTGGGGGGGCTCGGAGCCGGTTTGCAGGAGCTGGGACACGTCACGCAGCGTCTGCTGCTCTCTGCTGGCTCAGCCCCGCAGCGCTGGGCAGCCCGGCTGCAAGGCGCAGCAATTTGGAGGACGATGCCCAGATTGAGGACAATGCCCTCCCAGCCTTGCTGACACCAGGGGTGGCTGCAGCTCTCGTCCCTGTCCTAGCGAACTGCCCCGGGCTGGAGGAAGGCACAGACGTGGTGCCTGTGTCCTCCTTACCCCCACAGCACCCCCTTTATGGAGGTGGCTCTCTGGGTCTGATCTGGCTCTTCCCAGGCTCAGGATCCTACCAGCTTTGCTGGGTTTGTGCAAAGCCTCTACTGGGAGACACCAAGGGATGGAGAATAATTGTTCCAAATTGCAGGGCAGGGATCTCTGCCTGCTGCCTGTTCAGGACTAATGCTCAAAGCAATTAAGCCACAAGTGGAGAGAGGGACAAGGCTAGGAACGACACCTCTTCCAGCCTGCTCCTGAGCCTGTTATGAAGGCTTCAAACCACCCCCGAGGGCTCCACACACCTTGGGGCAGCCAGGGAAGGCACTGTCCCTTTTGCCCACGGGCTCCTTGTGCCCAGGGCTGCTTCAGGTTGGCAACCCGGACCCTTCCCCAGGGCTCTCCCATCCCCGCCAGCCCTTGTGTACCTGCTGTAGGACAAGTTCCTCTTGAGGCTGCATCATCTTCTGCGTCCTCTCGGGCTCCTTCACGCTGCTCCCCGGCCGTGTGGGCTCCACGCGTGCCCTCGCTGGGTCGCTGCTCTCAGCTCCGGCCTCTGGGAGCGTCCCCTCGGCCTCCATGTCCTCCGAGGAGGGGATCTGCCGCAGACGGGGCTTCTCGCTGGATTTAACCATGCGCTGCAGCCGGAGGGGTCACAAATGAGCACAGAGAGGTGGCAGGGGACAAGCCAGGCCAAGAAGGTCATGGGGGCTGGCAGGGCATCTCGGGGCAGGAGCACAATGGATGCGGGTGCCAAGGAAGCTGAGCAGGTACCCTCAGCTTGCTGCTACGAGTCTGGGCAAGGCAGCATCTCGCGTGCCCGGCGAGGGCTTGGCCCTGGACATCTGGTAGTCCCTGCCCAGCAGGTAGGGATGCCATCTTGCACCCTTCTAGCATCTGTCTCCCATTGCCTCCTCCGTGCCCAGGCTGGGCTTCCACGACTTACCTTGCCCAGATGCGTCTGCTGCTTGAGTCTCTCCAGGAACTGCGTGTGATGCTGCTGGTACACCAGTTGCTGCTGGATGGCCTTGGGGTTCTGGGGCAGCGGCTCCGAGCGGGTCCTGCCCAGCGGTTTATGGTGGCCTGGGAGCGACAGGCGCTCCGCAGAGATGAGCGAGGGGGCGAAGGAAAAGGGGACCGTTCCCAGACCTGGCACTGGAGGGGAGAAGGAGGAGAGGTGAGGGGTGGCATTGTCCACTGGGCAGATGTGACAGCCTGCAGAGCAGTCAGTCCACACCACGGCAAAGAGCAGCAGTGCTGTCTGTGCCCATGCAGACTATCTCCAGGCAGCCCTAAAAATGACAGTGCCCAGCCCTGGAGCCCAGCATCTGGTAGGATGGATGCACTGTGCCTTTTTGGTTCCCCTCCTTTTGTCCCCATCACTTTGGCATCACACAGCCCACAGGGGTCTGGGGACACGATCTGGCAGACCTCAATCATCTCAGTCCCCCGTCAGCTTCATCCTCAATGGGAGAAGCTTCCTTCACTGCACAGGGCAGGTAGAGATGGAGCCAGGAACCAGCCCAAAGGAGGCAGTTCTCCTTCTGCTACAGTTAGAGTGGATTACCCAGAGGGGTGGGGGAATAAGGCAGCCTGAGGCACAGCCAAGAGATCTGAGCTGCGCTGCTCAACGCGGGGTCCGTAGTGAAATCTGTTGGCACAAGACCCGAGGGAGGGGCAGGAACGACCCCTTGGAGGGGGACTTCTGGGCTGCAGGAAAGGTGAACGGCTCCAGACCAGCCCAGCTCAGGAAGGGCAAGGGGCAGCTGGAGGGAAGAGCCAAAGCTATGGCTCTCTCTGCATTGTCGAGGCCGTGGTGCCTGCAGAACTCACCCATGGCAAGGACACGCTGGCTAGCCAGAACCAGGGTCAACATCTTCCATTCCCTCAGCCCCAGCTCATGGGAGAGTAATGGGAAAATCAAGGCCACTGGGCTTTCCTGGCACCCAAAAAACCTGCCTGCCCCAAGCGAAGCTCCACGCTGAGCCCTGCCAGTGCTGACACAGCCTCCGTACCCGTCACCAAGGTCAACACTTACCTGCCACCAGCGGAGTGTGGGTGACCGAGGGCTCGAGGATGATGACGGGCTGGAGCCGAGGGGATAAGGGACTCCCAGCCTCGTGCTGCTCCAAGCCAGCTGGTATGAACATGGGCGAGTGCGTGCCCGCGAGGACAGGTCCGTTCAGCACGGGCACCCGGTGTGCCAGGCTGGAGAGGGGGCGGCGATCTGCCTCTCCCTGCAGAGAGGAGGAGGAGTGGGTTAGCAACCCGCTGGGACACAGCACGGGGAGGGGACGCCATATCCTCACCCCACCCACGGGCAGCGCCTGTGAATACTCAGAGCCAGCGCACGCCTGGCGTTATCCCAGGAACCCCAGACCCAAACGAAAGGGCTTCCCCTGCCCGGCGGGGACCCTCTGCCCAGTTCTGGGGCTACCTATAACCTGGCTACCTACCCTGGCGCTAGTGGTAGCCGGCAATCCCAGTGTGATGGCCGGAAGGGAGGCTGCACTCTGCAGGGCAAACTGGGCCAGTGAGCTCTCCTGCATCATCAGGCGCTGGGCCAGGGGTGTCTGCACCAAACACAATTCATTAGTCTCCTGCTCCAGCAGCGGCAGAGCTCAGCGCGGGACAAGCAGCTCGGGCACGGGGCAGGCAGCAGAAGAGGGTGGTTGAGCCCCAGCTGCCCAGGGGGACGCCTGGGGCCAGGGCAAGGGGCATCGGGGACCCGTGGGGACAGCACATACACTAGGAGACAAGAAATGCACACTGCGAAGGAGGGCAGCATGTCAGGAGCGGCGCTGGGCCGGGCAGAGCATCCCACCGTGCAGGGAGAGCAGGGCTAAGGGCAGTTCCTGGGCAGCGGGGTTCAGGGCTGGGGTCCCTGGGGGCGGACGCTACCTTCGCCTGAGCCTAGGATGGGAGTGGGAGATCAGGGCACCCAACCCTGGGGGTCAGGAAGCCCCAACCTGCAAAACCTCTGGCCGTCGGAGCTCACCTCGTGGGCCATGCCGGAGGCGGCGGGGAGGGCTCCGTGCTCGGCGGGGAGGCTGTCGTTGGGAGAGCTGCAGCCGGACACCGGGGTGCTGCTACTGCTCGGGGAGGAGTCTGCACAAGGAAGAGAAACGGGGGTGATGGGCACAAGCACCCAGAGAAGGGCTGCACGGCTCCTGCCCCAGCTCTTCACAGCCCTCCCTCCCTCTGAAAGCTGCCCACCACCCTCCTCGGGTCAAACCTCCCTTTGGCCACGTGGCCAGTGGAGATGGAGCCGTCCTGCCAGCGTGGGAGGCACCACACCACAGTGAGCAAGCCTGACCAGCTGCGTTTGCTCAGGACCTTAGACCCTTCCAGCCCTGTAGGTCCATTACGGGCCCGAAAAGCAGCACGGTACAGCTGCAGCAACGTCCTTCCCTCATTCACCATCCCTGCACAGCTCCCTCCATGGGCTGTGCCCCGAGGAGGGCACCGATAATGTGCAAAGCCTTGGAGTCATGGCCCCCAGGCAGATGTGGTGCAGGAACCTGGGCAGACCGTAACGGCTCCAGCCTGGCCCCAAGGTCCCTCCGAACCCCCGAGGTATCATCGTCCAGGTGAAACCCTCACCGATCGCCTCGGGCGGCCGTCTCTTCAGCGAGGGGGGAGCGCTCTCCTTCCGCATCAGAGGATTCTTGCGTCGGTCAAGGCACTTCCTGGGCTTGCAACGCACCTTCAGGTTGGGCTCAGACGCTGCGAGCAGACGAGGCAGTTAGTTAGTCCCAGCCCCAGTGACGATGGGGGCAAAGCTGGACTGGTTTTGTGGGGACAGGTCACCCTGCTTCCCAGCTCCAGCCATGCCCTGCGAGCAGGCTGCGAGGGCATCGTGGCAGGAGGGAGACGGCGTTATCCCCAAGGCCTTACCCGTCTTCCGCAGCGGAAAATGCTCCGGGGGGTCAAGAGAAGTGCTGGGGACGGGAGGCAGGAAGGTGCTGAGCACAGGAGGGGAAGGGCCCTCAGGATCCAGAGGCTCCAGAGACCTACAGGGAGAAGCCACCTTGTTAGAGACCTTTCTCAGCTGGTGGCCACTCGACACTCACGCGACACCCTCCAACATAAGGGTGGCCCATGGGGCATCGCCTTTGCCAGGCGCGTGATAGCTGCTCTGCTGGTGGCCGGAAAGGCTTGTCCTGTCCACTGCCACAAGCACCTACAGAAGGGATCCAGCTGCTGGATCTGCCTTGTCTTGGAGCAAAAGACAAGAAGCCTAACAGTACTTTTTAGGTCTGGAGTTGGACAAGCCATCAAAGTCCAGCAAGGTCAGGGACAACAACATGGGAGCTTCATCCACAGGCATTAGCTAAACAGTATTTCTGAAGACCAGGAAGCAGAAGATAACGGCAAGATCTTGCCCAAGATAAATAGCCACTTTTTCCAGGTCCCGAGCACGTGTTTGGCTTGGGGCAGGCCAGAGGACGCCCTTGTTTTACCTGTATGGCATGGCTGAAGGGTTGGGGTTGCTGGTCCTCTCCAAAGCTGCCTGCTGCTTCTTCAGGATGACCTCAGCCAGCTTCTGCTTCACCACTGTGCTGGCCACAGCACCTGCAGAAAGACCAGCAGTGACCACACAGGGCCGAGAGCCGACACAGAGCACTTTAAAGGATCCCTGCAGACATGAGCATGGCCCCAGAGCTTCCCCATGGCGGCACAAGTAATGCCAGGATGGCTGGAGATGCCCTACAACCACACAGACGCTGACAAAACCCTGGGGAGGTGTTTGGTGCAGTTCTCAGGTGAAGGTTGGCTCAGGGAGAGAAGGGCCAGGTGGGACAACCGGAGTTTCCCAGATGGTCAGGGGAGCATCCCTCATCCCACAACATCTCAGGAGCCCGATCTTTTCGTGTGCGCTTCGCTGAGCGGCTGGTGAGAGGCGGAGCATGGCCAGAGGTGAGTCTCAGCTGCAGATCTGCCCGCTTCATCCGAGCCAGAGAGAGCGGGTATAAGCTGACAGCCACAGAATAAAGAGGGGATGAAAGCACAACGTGGCTCGTACAGCAGGGACAAAACTCCCACGGGTGCCTGGGAACCTTCTGAAGCCTCTCCAGAGACACTGTGCCCTGGGGCTCTCCGAGCCTGTGTTATACGCGGCTACACGTTAGCGTGTTACACGCTGACGTTACGCGCTGACGGCACACAGCTCTGCCTGTCCTGTACCTCAGCTCCCCGCGCAGCCACGCTCTGCCCCCAGCCGGGGACAGCTTGCATGAGAGCCGGCAGGAAAAAGAAAGCACCTCCAAACAGTTCAGGAGACAGCTTGGTGGCTGCTGAATCTCTTGATGGAGCTGTGCTCTTCCAGAAGAGCAGACTTACCACAACCCGCCGGCAAACAAACAGCAGCGACCCACGTTCAACACCTGGCTCCGCCGCGGTGGCGAAACACCCCCACGCAGAGGTCTGACTGCCGCAGGGTGCCGCCATCGCCAGCCCCCGGCTGCCCCGAGCCTCCCGGCTGCTTTCCCACCTCGGACCGGGGCCCATTCCCGCGCTCCCACCCCTGCCAGGCCATATCCCCATCCAGCCGTTCCGGCAGGAACGCTCTGCGGGTACCATGGGGATGCTCCACGCTTCTGTGTCAGCATTCGGCACCTCCGAGCACAAGTTACTTAATTAATGGGTATGATTAACTCCCAGATTGCATAAAGGGGCCGTGTGTAGGCTGTCACGCTCAGCCGTACCGAGCTGGCTGCGTTCGCAGGAGCTGTTTGCTGAGGACTGGCAGGGAAAGGGCAGGCACCGTCTTTTCAGCGTTGCAATTAGCCCCATCAACGCTGCGAACCGCGGCAGAGCAGCCGCTGCTCCACAGCTATTTGCAGCCCTGAGGAGATGGACCCGGGGGTGCTGATCGACGAGAAGCTCAACATGAGCCAGCAATGTGCGATCGCAGCCCAGAAGGCCAACCGTATCCCGGGCTGCATCAGAAGAAGTGTGGCCAGCAGGTCAAAGGAGGTGATTCTGCCCCTCTACTCCACTCTCGTGAGACCCCACCTGGAGTACTACATCCAGCTCTGGAGTCCCCAACATAAGAAGGACATGGACCTGCTGGAGCATGTCCAGAGGAGAGCCACGAGGATGATCCGAGGGCTGGAGCACCTCTCCTATGAGGAGAGGCTGAAGGAGTTGGGGCTGTTCAGCCTGGAGAAGAGAGGGCTCCAGGGAGACCTTATTGCGGCCTTCCAGTCCCTAAAGGGGCTCCAGGAGAGCTGGGGAGGGACTTTTTACTGGGGCATGGAGTGATAGGACGAGGGGGAATGGCTGCAAACTGGAAGAGGGCAGGTTTAGATTGAACATTAGGAAGAAGTTTTTCCCTTTGAGGGTGGTGAGGCACTGGCACAGGTTGCCCAGAGAGGTTGTTGAGGCCCCATCCCTGGAGGTGTTCAAGGCCAGGCTGGAGGTGGCCTTGGGCAGCCTGGTGTGGTGGGAGGTGTCCCTGCCTATGGCAGGGGGGTTGGAACTCGATGATCTTCAAGGTCCTTTCCAACCTAAACCATTCTATGATTCTATGATTCTATTTGGGAGCTAAGAGAAAATACCAGCATCCCGCCAGAGCTCAGACTGGACGGGCGGGTGGGCAGCAGGCTCACGGACACCGGGACGGGCGCAGTGCATCCGCTGCATGCTGCAGCTGCATCTTTGGGTGGTGATGAAGGACTCCGCATGTCCCAAAGCTCGGAGTGAGCTCCCTGCAGCCACCGGCACTAGATGGCGCAGGGAGATCGCAGCCGGACGGGGTTCGCAAACACTTCTGCCCAACGTCGGGGGGACCCACTAACCTCTCCCCACCACCACGGGGGCTCCAGCCTGGGGCTGGCAAGTTCAAGGGGCAAATTCACGCCCTGCCCAGCGCACCCGGCAGTCACAAGCCCCGTCAGCTCGGGTAGCACCGCTGCAGTGGCCGCAGGACACGACACAACGTTAGCACGGAGATCTATTGCCACCTGGTTGGCATCATTTGGAAGGACACGAAGGAGAAACATCAGCCAGGCCAGGGCCAAAAAAATCTCTCGGTGTGGATGCTCTCACACGCCTTTAGACCAAAAGAAGGCAGAGTTTGGGCTGGATAAGGGCAGAACCACCTGCTGAGCCCCCTTCTAAAAGCCACTCTGATCTCACTCCCTCTGTGAGCCGAGTCCCCCGGTTTCGGGGACACGGCTCCTCGGGCAGAGATGCGGCGCCCGGTGCCACACAACGGCAGACACACGGAGGTTCTTACTTCGCTTGCTCTTGTCCTTGTTGAGGATCTGCCGCAGCTCCTGCTCCTGTTGCCCAGGCTCAGCTTCGCGGTGCGGGGACTCCATGGTCACCTGCAAGAGCAGAGGCACAACATCAGCACCGGGAGACGCCAGCTTCGCCCCACGCAGCCCGAAACCCTCTTACCACCCTCCCCGAGCCCAAGGCACAACGCCACGGTGACGGAGCATGTCTGAAACGGTCCGTTATGTCATTTTTGGAAACCTGATGGGCAGCCCTGGCCGACAAGAACGTGTCAAGTGGTTTCATCACAGCAAACCGGACGCATCTTTGTCTCCAGAGACTCTCTCCCCAGAGACACTGTAAAACTCAAACCAGTCTGTTTCAACTTGCTGCCTTTCATGGTGTTTTGACATATCTGTAGCTAGGGTATGTTGTAATACAACAAAAAATAAAAATCATGGTTGACTAAAAAGAGGAAAAAAGAAAAAAAAAACCTTTTCTACTGGTCTTAAAAGTTTGGATCTTGGTGTTTTCCAGAGCTGAGGTTTTCAGAGACGATCCCATCTTACAGGGTGGTCAGAAAGCATCACGTCTGCACAAATGCCTGTAAGCACCCACCAGCTGTGGCAGCAGCAGCATCTCAAATTCTCCTTGTGTGGACCAAGCTGATGCTCAGCCTCGCCCAGAAAGTCTCAGTGTGATTCCACCAGGGCTTCCAGATGAGGTTACTGGGACCAGTGAGCCCATGCCAGCCACCGAGAGCGGGGCTGGTGCTTGGGAGCAGAGCACACGGGACGTGAGAGAAGCGGCTGAGGCTGAGCTTGTTTACTCCAGAGGCGAGGGGGCACCACTGCATCTTCCACCACCCAAAGGAGGTCACGGAGCAGATGGAGCCAGGCTCCCCCGAGGAGCGCAGCAAAAGGATGAGCGCCGACGGGACAGATGTGCCACGAGGGAAATCCCATCTGGATACAGGGAACCGATTTCGGCCATGAGCGTGGCGCAGCCCCGCAACTGGGACAGGCAGGGGGTGATCTCCGTGCTTAGAGATGGTGACAGCTCGCTGGACGTCACCCTCCACAACCTGCCCTACCTCTGCTGTTGGCCCTGCTCTCAGCGAGGGCCTCCAGAGAGACTATCCAAACTAAATCTCGCTGTAATTTTGGGACAATGCAGAGTCTGGCAGCGGAGGCTGCGCGGGGCAGGGGTGCTATTCCGAGTGACACCAGAGAATTTCAGTGAAGACTTCCCAGAAAAGCAAATTAGCTTGTAAAGTGAGTAAGCCGTGCCTTTAGGGCAGAGAAACAGCGGTGGCCAAGCGGAGTGGCAGATCACAGACACCAGGCATCCTGTCCAGTCGCTCTGGCTCCTCGCTCAGCACACATGGTATGCGGCTGAAAACATTTCCCCGCTTCGCACATCCCAGGAGGCCCCAGCCCTCCCGCTGGCCTTGGCAGGACGGAGATTTGGCCTGAAAATAAGACACGAAACCCCCCCCACCTGACTCCCTAACCAGCCTCCTTGCGTCAGAGAGGTCTCCGGGCTGGCTAAAAAGCACTACAGGCTCTCCAGATCAGGGGAAAGAAGGAATTCACCTGGGAAGGTTATTTTGGCATTAGGATTTCCAGCCTCTTCTTCTTAACCCCTGCCAGAGCCGGGAGCTTGGGCAAAGTCAGCCCCGACGCAGGGCACCGTTGGCAGACAGACACGGCACCACGAGCTACGTGCTTTGAGGGCAAAATTAATTCTTTCAAGTGCCCAATCCCCACCCGGCCGCTGCCGAAAGCGGGTGCTGGTGTCCCCCCCCGGGCACCCCAGGCTGCCCGTACCCTCACGTGCTGGTGGGCGAGCTGCTCCACTTGCTGCTGGTGCAGGCTGGCGAGGAAGAGCTGGTGCTGCAGCTGCTGCGTGTGCTTCAGGGCCAGCAAGGTGGTGTCAGAGCCGGGCTTGACGACGCGCTGCCCGATCCGCAGGTCCATGGGAGCGGTCTGGGGCACCCGCGGGGAGGTGCACGGGTTCACAGCAGCTGCGGAGAGACAAAGCAGAGCACAGTTCAGCCCCTGTTCGGCTCAGACCACCCCGTTCGGTAGGTAGGGAAAGCATCAGGATGGGGCCCGGGTATATCCCGATGCGCAGGAGGGCGCTGCGAGGAACGTGCCCTGCCCTTGAGAAGGGTTTGCCGCACACCATCTTACTGCCTGCAAAAGCCTCCTCCATCATCTGGGCAAAAAAAAAATCCTGTAAATCATACAGCCTTGGAGAGTCTCCAAGGTGCTGCAGGCGTCTCTCCCTGACACCACGGCTGAGAACTGCTTTCCAAAGTTAAGACGCTCCCGCCCCGCCTGGACGCACACCCTCCCCGCGCGCTGAACCCCCCCGTCCTCATGGGGACACCTACAACAGTCCCAATTCCACAGCACGCTGCAGCGGGGGATTTTCACCAACCAGCTCCCAAAGCCTTCCTTAATCTACCCTGCACGTGCCCCGGGCCAGTGCGAAGGCGAGCTGGTCGCCTCCAGCTGCAAGAACCAGAAGACAAAGCTGCAGAAGAGCCACCCAGCCACGGGATGCCCGCAGCTGCAGCGCTCCTGCTGCGTCTCTGCGGCGGGATGCTCCGAACGACGCAGCGAGAAGGCAGAAAGGGGACGAGCGAGCACGACAGCAACCGAAGGACGCACGGACAAGCCCCGGGGCGCCCCACGGACCAAACGCAGCCGGGTGCGAGGCGGCCGCGGGCACTGCAGCACAGGGGAAGCTGGAAACAGGCAGGTGGGCAGGAAATTCCGCGTGAAAAGACGCTGTAAAGGGGATGCTCTTGCAGGACACAGGGCCAAAGCCACTGCAGCCCGAGAGCTGATTGTTTTCCAAAAGCTGTTTCGATTAAAAAAAAAAAAAAAAGGCAATAAAGCAAATGTTATTTTACAGACAGAGAACCACACCCTGCGCTGTTCAAACCTCAGCCTCAACGGCATCAGGGAGCTCGTGCTGATGGCTGCGATATCGCAGGAGGAATCTCTGCAGGCTCCTGCCCCGTAATGCAGCACTGACACAGCTCTGCCAGGGGGAAACCCGGCAAACTCCCGCCCGGACCCGCAGCTCCCTGCAAGGGGCAGGAGCACGAGCGCGTTCGCCCACGGAGGGCACAGGGACTATTAGGAACGGCAGACGACGGGGTGCACGGCCCCGCTGAAACGGGGTCAGCTCCGGCGCTCCTGCGTGGCCCCAGCCGAGCAAATTCCCTCTGGTCAAGGGCAAACACTTCTCGGCACCGGTTCAATCCTCCAGGACAGAAGTGTCCCCGACCTCAGGCCATGTCAGAGAAGGACCCGCTGTTCCCAGGAAACCCCATCGCTGGGTTTATCCCATTCTCTCTCCGTCTCGCTGATAACTGCCTGGGATTTAATTCGCCTCTGGCTAATTGGGTCTAATTGCTACACCCCGCCTGCCCCACTGTCACTGGTGCGATACGGAGGTTGAGGAAGATTAACAGCCGCAGCCTGAAAGCCGCTGAGCTCCTCTGCCCCGTTATCACCGAGGCCTCGGGGCCGGACACGGCGCGATGCCACGAGATGGGCAGGAGGAGCCCCACAGCCCCCTTTGAGGGTCGGGCACGGCAAAAGCAGATGAGCACATTTCAGCTGCATTTTTACGAGCGAACAAGAGTCCAAGCGAAGCTACACTAGGCAAGAAGATCCCAAGTCCTCTCTCTGTGTGCCCTTCAACACCTGCAAGAAGCCAGCGGTCCCAAAAAGGCTGATGTCCTCCACGGGATGGACAATTCATCCCAGCGCTACCCGAGATGCTTCAGCGCTCAGTCCCGTCCCCTCGCAGCACGGTGCCAGCACCGGCGCCCTGGGAGGCCGTACCTGCCTGGTGCTCCAGAAACCTCCCAGCTCCAGCAATCCCCGAAGGGCCTCGGATTCTTGCTAAACATCAGGGATTTTGAAGGATGCAAGCGATAAGCCGGGCTGTCACCTCCCGCTTCTCAGCTCACGTGTGTTCCCGCCTCCCAGTGAGGAGGAGGAGGAGGAGCGATGGGCACTGGCGAAGCCCCTGGGGGATGCTCGGTGGGAGGAAGGCCGGAGGGAGGCAGCGGCACGGCGTACGCAGTGCTACCCAACGTGCCGGGCTGCTGGCAACCAGACAAGGACAGACTGTAACGAGCAAATCTCAGGATGGGAAACGGGGACTTCTGACAGCTCCCAGCCGAGCCAAATCCCCGCCACGTGACGCTGTCTATCTGCAGGAACTCGCTGAAGCTCAGCCATCCCTCCGTCCCCTCCAGCCAAATGTCACTGTCCTGCTCTATACCACGAAGGGGCAGGAGCTGGGGAAGGCGGTGGGGCTGCCGGGGGACCACAGCCATCGGGCTCAGCTTTGAGACACTGAGAAGGGCTGCTTAGGCGCAGAAGCATCATTTGGAGGGGAAAGTGTGGGTAGGAGGAGGAAGGGACCAGCCCACCAAACCACAGCCTCCATCCTCGGAAGAGAGATCACCATCTCTCATCCAGAGAAGAGCTGTCACAGCCTTCCTCTGCTTGAGATGCTAAAAATGCCCCAAAAAGGCCCACGGGGAGCTCCCACCGGCCAACGCTCAGCAGCAGCACTCGTTCTCACCTGCCCATCAGCAGCGTCCTCAGGCTCAGCACAGCCCCTCCCCAGGGCAAAACGGGGCGAGAAGGTCTCGGGGGCAAGCACCGGGGCAGGAGGGGCTATTAAGGCACCTCTGGGGACGGAGGGGGAGATGCAGAGGGCGGCACAGAGCCGAGGGAAGGCACTGGCGGGGTCTCTGGGAATCTCTCTACCTCATTTGTTTGAGTCTTTTTAAAAACAAACTCCGAAGCAGCGGAAGAGGAGAAGTGGGAGGGAACGCGTGTGCTGGGGGAGAGGGAGGACGGGCAGGCCAGCGGCCAGCAGCCAGAAAAACAACTCCTCGCCGCTCGCCCAGCGCCAGGAAAAAGGCTGTCGAGCATCCCCGCGGCCAAGAGGCACCGGACCAGGGAAGAGCCGCCGGCGGAGGCTGCGCAGACCCCTCCTCCTGCCACGGCCCCCCAGCTCTGCGCATCGCTGGGGCGGGGGAGCACCCCGCTACGCCGGGCCCTGCTCAGCCGGGGACGTTTTGGCAACGTTTTTAGGAGGTAGAGAAGAGGGAGGATGGGATGAAAACAAGGCACCACGGGAGCAGAGAGCGGCCCGAAGTGGCCCAGAGTGACATGGGCGTCCCAGCGTGACATGGGCGTCCCAGCCCGACACGGGCGTCCCAGCCCGCGCAGAGCCCNACAGAGAGCGGCCCGAAGTGGCCCAGCGTGACACGGGCGTCCCAGCCCGCGCAGAGCCCCGACGTTACAGCTTCGCACCCGGCCAGCGCGGGCTGAAGCCACAGAACTCAGGGCGGTTTTCCAGAGCTTGGAAACACGATGCTCTGCGTTCCCAGTGCCAGGGTGGGAAGGGACGAGGACCGGCCGGGGGCAGCCGCACAGGGAGCGCAGCCCAGCCCCTGGGCAGGAGCCTCAGCCACTGTCCCCGTGCTGGGACCCCTCTGGCGCGTGGCACCGGCGCGTGGCAGCTCCCCGGGATGCCCCGCATCCCTCCTGCTCCAGCCCGGGCTCCAGCAGCTCTGGACCCCTTCGCAAAGCCCTTCCTGCCCTGGGAGCTGTTTGTTTCAGCCGTGACCTCCCGCTGCAGCTTGAATTCATTTGGGGTTTCATGCCGGGACCTCCGCCAAGAGTTACAGTAAACAACTCCCCTCCCCGGCAGCCTCCGATGCTCACACATGATTCAGGGGGCAGGCAGCCAGGCGAGCAGCTCCTCCTCTTCCCCTCACCCAAAGAAGGCCAAATGCACGGTCCCACCACAGCTCCTGGGGGGTCTGTCCCTATCCCCAACCCAGCCCGGGTCCTAGTGGACCCTCGTAAGCCACCAGCACCGTGACACGTGGCCACGGAGGGACCGGGACTGGGATGCACGGGCTGGGACCGGGATGCTCCGCTGGCCCCGCGCAGCCTCAGGGGGCCGAATTCATCCCTCCTCCTCCTCCTCACCCGCCTGGGCAGGAGCGGGACCGAGCGCCGGGGTAGGGAGAAGCGCGCTGGGAGCACCCACCACGGGAAGAGGCAGAAGGTTTCTGGGACAGGCTCCTCTCCCGGCTGGATGTCCAGCTGCCAACATTTTTGCAAATTATTTTTAGTTCGCAAGAACATTCGCATGGGAAGGCCGGCGCTGGTGGCAAGCTCATCTTCACACGAGCGCCGGGGCTGGCAGGGGCTCAGCAGCCACCATGTCACCAGCAGCAGCGCTCGCAGGGCAAAAGGCTTTGCGAACAACCCTGCCCTTAAAACACGGCAAAACTCAGCCTCTTTGCAAAGACACGGAGCCTTCTCCCTCTCCTCCCTGCTTCTGCTGAATAATCGTTAATCCAAAGCTTATTGGAGACCTTATTGCGGCCTTCCAGTCCCTAAAGGGGCTATAGGAGAGCTGGGGAAGGGCTTTTTCCTGGGGCATGGAGTGATAGGACGAGGGGGAATGGCTTCAAACTGGAAGAGGGCAGGTTTAGATTGAACATTAGGAAGACATTTTTCCCTTTGAGGGTGGTGAGGCACTGTCCCAGGTTGCCCCGAGAGGTTGTTGAGGCCCCATCCCTGGAGGTGTTCAAGGCCAGGCTGGAGGTGGCCTTGGGCAACCTGGTCTGGTGGGAGGTGTCCCTGCCTATGGCAGGGGGGTTGGAACTCGATGGTCTTCAAGGTCCTTTCCAACCTAAACCATTCTATGATTATCTGCTCAGCTCAACCAACCCCGCGGGTATTCGGGGTGCGAGGGGAGGCAGCATCAGTCTGCTGGACGGGAGGGGAAGGTGGCCACGGGCATCGCTCGCCGCCTCGTCCCCGCTCGCACCACGTGGGCTGACACTATAGCAGAAGCACCGGGGCCGTCACATCGCCGTGGCACCCAGCGGTTGTTTTTCTGGGTCACCTTGCGCAGCCGGGTCACCGGGAGGAAAACACGCCGCTACGCCAGCGCGGCGGGAGGAAGCCGAAACGAACCGCGCCGCGGTGCCGACGCGCGGAGGCGAGCGCCCCCGGGGGTGCCGAGCCCATTGCACAAACCGCTCCGCACCTGGGCAGGTAGCAGCCGCTGCAGCTCCACCCTTCCTCCGCGGGAAGGGGAGATTGCAACACAGCCAAGCGGAGCTTCGGCGCAGTCTCTCCCCGGCGAGCCCTGGGAAAGCCTTCGGCGGTAGGAGCGTGAATGCAAGCTCTGTGCTCACCAAGCCGCCATGGGTTACCGGCATTTTCCAGGCTGCCGGCATGGCACAGCGCCGGGAAAACAGCCCGAGGTCCCGCACGGTGGGGAGAGACGCGGAGCACGCGTGCAGCCGGCGACGGGCTCCCCGCTTCCCAAAACGTCAAGCGCCTCTCTCGGCCTCCTGCGAGAGCCGGTGGCGGCGAGTTTCCCAGGCCGGCGGTGGTAATGCGGTGCTTGTGTCGCTCTCGCTCCCCGAAGGGGAAATCACTGGTCACGCTGCTGCTCTCAGACAGACACTCACCCCCACCCCGAAAAAAAACCCCAAACAACAGCGCAGAAATCTTTGCTTTGGCATTTCCTGATATCTATATATTTTTTTTTAAAGAGGCAAGATCAGCCACCAGCAGAGAGCTGCGCTTATATAAGAGGGAAATAAAGCGAGAAGCAAACAAACCCGGGCGGGCAGACAATTACGGAGCGAAGCAGCGGCACCAGAGCTCCGCCGTTGCGTGCGGCCGCGCCGGCACCTCTGCCCTGCCAACGGGTTTCGCGGCGCGGTGCAGCCACGCTGTGTGCCAGCGCTGCCCACGAGGAGATCGCACACGGCGAAGAGCTTCGTCTGAGGCTGAGCAGCAGTTAAAGGCAGTTGGTTTGGGGGTTGGTTTTTTGTTGGGTTTGTTTTTTTTTTTTTTGGAAAACCGTTTCCCATCTTATGTTGATTAGCTGTGAAAGGTTCAGAGTTCAGCCAGGTTGAAGAATGCGCGTGATTAAAAACATTCCTCTTTAATAAAAGGAAAAGGTCTTCTCCAGAGCCATGCGCAAGTAACAAAAATTAGCTGGAGGGAATTTGTTCAAATTAAAAACACTTAAATAAGAAACCGCACGAAAAGGACTATGTTGAAATAACATTAAGATCACAAAGCCAGGACTCGAGAAATAGGAAATCCCGGAGTCGGGGTACCTCGCATAACCTCACCCCGGCCCCTGGGGTGGATGCTGGTTTTAATTACGGGACTAAACGCTCCGCTCCCCTCAAAGACAAGCAAAAAATGACCAAACCAGCATCACCCCGGCGTCTCTGCCCAGCTACACCAGCAGCGGGGCCATCAGCTCTTGGGGGGACAGCGGGAACCCCAAACCAGTGCTCCACGCACCCCCTCTGCTCCCCCTACCTCCATCTGCTCGCGCGTTCCCGAGGGGCTTCCTCCCAGGACCCCGTGAAATCTGAGCGTTTGGGGCATTTTCCTCCTTCCTCGCCTCGCCGGGCGGCTGCCGGGGGAGCGCAGGGCAGCCACCGCGCAGCTCCGGGGAAGGCAGCTCCGGGGAAAGCCCTGCGCCGCCGCAGCTGTCCCCGAGCCGAGAGGCCGTACGCAGTGTCCCGCATGAGCCATAAGAGAACAGATGATGCTCGGGGAAGATGTAATGTTTGGAGCGGTCGGTTGCCAAATTCTGATAACTCTTTATGGAGCGTGTTAACTGGGAGTTTCAAGGGCTTTATGAATTGGCCAGATGTGGGTGGGTCCCTCTCCTCCCTACCAGACATCAAATTCCTGCTCCAAAACAAGAAGAGGCTGATGCTTCTCTATGAAAAGCCCCCCGAGAGTTTTTCCACAAGGGTAAAACCATATTTTTCATCTTCTGCAGAAAGTTTCCAGAAAAAAAAAATATTTGGGACAGACAATGATTAAAGTTTGGCGAAGTCATGCGTGTGTATCACAAAACCCTTTCCGCAACCAAAGCCACGAACCAGGAATAAAAGCAACACACCTGAAACCACCCGGACTACGCACATACACCTGTGAGCAAAGCACATTATTTAGGTATTTCAGGCACATAAATCAGAAAATACTCTGTTTGAGCCTGTAAACGAGATCCACATCAGGCCTCGGGAAGCAGATCAGGGCGAGATACTTCCCCTGATTACTCTCGCTGGTTATTTGTGGCTCGTGACCTTTGAGTCAGACAGTTAATAGCCCTCCCTGGAATTTTCTCCCCGCAAATGTGCGTAGTTACATTTTGAAACTCATGACTCCGGGACCCAAAAATTTCACGGTGCGCTGAGGCCAGCCTGCGCCCCGGGAACACGGGGCAAAAAGCTTTGTACCTGCATCTGCCGCTATTTTTAACGCTCTGGGTTTCAACCCGCACCCCCGTATCGGTGTTCCCATCCAGACTCAGAGAGATGGAACCATACCATATGTTCCCACAGCATCCATGTGGAGCTGAAGGCAGGACCCCACTGCCAAAGGAAGAGGGTACAGTGACCCATTCGGGACTAAACAGAACATGGATGGAGGTGGTCCAGCTGTACCCACAGTGGGAATACAGGTCCCTGACCAGTCAGCCCCCTCCTCGCTGGCCCAGGTCTGCGTGGGGGCCCTGGGCTGCCCCACAGACGCGGTCGGTGGGGCGAGCAGAGCCACGCAGGTGTGTTTCGGTGCCTGTTTCAAGGCAGGTTTTCCACGTGCTCTCAAATCCACGTGCGCAGATTGGCCTTGAAAGCGTTTTGCCTGCAGGGCGAAGCTGCTCAAGAGGATCCCAAGGTAACCCTGCATCACGCTAAATTACCCCAAAGCCCCGAACCAGACCCAAACTTCACCGCAGGCAGTACTTAAACCGCCAAACAACTTCCTTCGTGCTCACGTACAGCTCCCAGAAGAGCTGGAGCAACTTGCAAACGTGCCAGAGGCTGAGCTCCCGGGATGCTGCCCCTCTCCCAGGGATGAGTTTTCAAAGCCTTCAAAGCACCCAAACCACGAACGCGCGGAGGCAAAACCTGCGCAGCAAAAACCCTGGCGATAGGTTTCGCGTCTAAATTTGAGATGGTTCAGTCCCAGGAACACGCAGGTACTATACCCCAAAAAGAGCCGGGCGCAGGCAGGATTGAATCACGCCCCAGGCGGGCAACACAGCGCCTGTGCTTTCACAAATAGCTGCTTACGATCCCGGTGTAAGGCATCCCCGTCCCTGCCGGCGGTTCCTCGGTCGTGCCCGGATATATGGCACCATCAGCCGTGCCTACGTGGGCAGGTATGTGTGTGCTTGGCTGCGTCTAAAGCAAGTAAATAAATAAATAGTGGTTTTACCAGTTTCTCTGCAGAAGAATCAGGTCCCCGCACCACACGGTTTGAGCGTGGGCAGCACAACGGCGCAAGGTGGGACCGCAGAGCTCATCTCCTGCAACCGCAGTCGGGACACGGGACCGGAGGGACAGCGAGTGGGCTCCATCCCCACCACGGCTCTGGCACAGCTGGAAGCCTCTGGCGGTCATTTCCTGCCAGCAGTCACATCCTCCCACCCCCACCGGTCATAAACCCCATCCCAAATAGCAGCAGAAGGCCCCCGGGGGAGGATGCTGTGCGGAGGAGTGCAAGGTATCCCCAGGAAACCTCGCAACAACCGCCATTTCCTCCAAAACAGAGGGAAATTCATGACCAAAGGGCTTTGTTGAAGGAAAGCCAAGGTTGCCTGGCGGTGCCTCGTGCTCCCCAGAACAGCGTAGGCAGCGTAGGCTCAGGAAAAGTCCTCCTCTCCCAGAAAGGAAACATCCCCCATAGCGCAGCCCCCCCTAGAATCATAGAATCATACAATTGTCTAGGTTGGAAGGGACCTTGAAGACCATCAGGTCCAACCATCAACCTAACACTGCCAAAACCACCACTGAACCATGTCCCTGTTGGACTCCTTCCCCTCCGACCACCCTCACCCGGTCGCACAGCCCGGATGGGGTCTGCCGGCTACTCCCTGCTCGAGAGCCACCAGCGGCGGCTCGGCGTAGCCCCGCACATCGTGCTATCCCCAGCCCGGCGATGGAGAGGCAGTGCCATTCTTCCCGGTCCTCCCCCGAAGCCTTTTTCCGCAGCGGGCTGACGCTGAGCTCCACCGCTCCTCCTGCCCCACCGGCCCTGCAAACGCACCCCGCGGAGGGCTGCCACGCGTCCTCACCGCCCATGTCCTCTCCTTGCGGACACAGCTACAGGAGCAGGTGGAGAAGGGACGAGGGTTTGCGGTGTGCTCCCGAAACCTTAAATACTGCCAAGGCCCGCAGGCAAAGACGAACGCGGATGAGAGGCAGCAGCTCCAGGCAAGGAAGTACCCCCGCTCTGCTGGAACAGCCCAGTGTCTTCCAACAGCCCCATCTTCTCCCTCGACCAGGCTCCTGGCAAGAGGCAACAGTCCAGTCTAGAGCCTCAGCATCACCTCCCTGCCTACAGCCAACGCAGGTCTTCCTTGGAGAGAGGCTTTGGCAAGATGAGCTCCTCTGGGTCCCCGTTCTCCAAGCAGGTAGATGCCAACAGAGGCCGAGCAGCGTGGCAGCCCCGCGGACGCAGCCGAGCGCTGCCAGGAAAGCGAGCGAGCACCCTCTCGGCGCGGGACGCTTCGTCTTCCTGCGCCGGGTTTGATTACATCAGCACGAGAGGATGCGGCCTCCGTGCCAAGGGAAGCAGAGGAGAGATCAAACGATTATACGAACCTCTCCTCAATTACCAACCCTTTGCATAAGCAGAGGAGAACGTTCCCAACCGGTTTGGACAGCACGCCGACGCGCTCCGCAGCACCTCTGTCCCGCGCCACGCCGCTGCAGAGGGATCCTCGCTGCCGTCGTCCCCCCACCCCGCACGCACGAAGCCGCTGCTCGGAGCATCCCACCACGGCACGGAGCATCTCGTGGGCATGGCACGGAGCGATGCCTCCATCCGCTCGGCTCAAACCTACAACCCGCTTCGCCTCGCGCCGCCGGCGGAGGGTCACGGCCGCGCGGGGGCCGCTGTCGCCAGCGCTACAGCTCAGCTTAGGCTTTTATTTTTTTTAATTGCTGCGTGCAACACAGCAAGAACCCAGCTTGACTCACGAGGCCCCGGGGAAGAGCTCAGGGCTCCGAAGCGGTGTCTTGCTTGATCTGGAAGCGCTGAGACAAAAAGCCTGGACTCCCACAATACCCACTCTCAGCGAGTGACTACTCAAGGGGACCTGCCCATTAATTGGAGCCTCTCTGCGTGCCGCAGAGAAGGAAATCCCTTTGGCAAACGCTGGCCGAGGTCCAAGGCTGGGCTGGAAGGCAGATTCGGTCATGAAAAGAAAATGAAGAAGGAGCCGGGCGAAGCACCAGCAGCCCCGGCTCTATGGGAATAAGATGCATCCCAGGGAAAGAGGCACAAACGAAATTCCCTGTGCGGATCTACAGACGGCCCAACTGCCGTCAGCGGGGGCACAACTGGAGCTCACCCCAAACCTTGCTCCAGCGCTGACCGTCGGGCGTCTGGGCAAGGAGACTTTCAAACTGGGGAGACCCTGCTTTGCCCTGCACGTGGTGGTCCCCGACCACTGCCTCAACGTCCCCACCAGCACGCAGAGCGGAGACTCGGCTTTTAGGGCGAGAGCTATTTATGTCAGAGGAAGGAAGCCGCAACATTTTCAGTTTCCTGCACAAATACACTTCTGGTACCCTTCACCGTGGGGCTGTCTGGCACTGCCTCCCATACCTGCGTGCTCAGGAAGAAGCTAGGAGAGCACGGCCTTTGGCTCAAAGTCGGCATCTGTGCCGCTGGGCAAGGTGCAGGCGGCAAATCCTTAACGCAGAGGAGGCTGAAACCTGCCCGGATTCCACAAGCCCTTCTGGGCTTCCCCCCACCTGGGGAAGAAGAATGCTAAGCACCAGTATAGGCTAGGGGTGGACCTGCTGGGAAGCAGTGCTGAGGAGAAGGATCTGGGGGTCCTGGTAGATAGTAAATCATCCATGAGCCACCAATGTGCCCTTGTTGCCAAAAAGGCCAGTGGCATCCTGGGCTGCATAGGGAAGAGTGTGGCCAGTAGGTCGAGGGAGGTCATTCTCCCCCTCTACTCTGCACTGGTGAGGCCACAACTGGAATACTGTGTCCAGTTCTGGGCTCCCCAGTTCAAGAGGGACAGGGAACTGCTGGAGAGAGTCCAGCGTAGGGCAACTGAGATGATGGAGGGATTGGAGCATCTCCCGTAGGAGGAGAGGCTGAGAGCGCTGCGACTCTTCAGCCTGGAGAAGAGAAGGTGAGGGGAGACCTCATGATGGCGTACCAGTATCTAAAGGGTGGGTTGAAGGCGGATGGAGCCAGACCCTTTCCAGTGGTTCCCAGTGACAGGACGAGGGGCAATGGGCACAAGTTGGAACATAGGAAGTTCCGTTCAAATACATGGAAGACCTTCTTCCCGGTCGGGGTGGCAGAGCAGTGGCACAGGCTGCCCAGGGAGGTGGTGGAGTCCCCTTCTCTGGAGGTTTTCAAGCCCCACCTGGATGCAGTCCTGAGTGATGTGCTCTGGGCAGTCCTGCTTTGGCAGGGGAGTGGGACGGGATGGTCTCCAGAGGTCCCTTCCAACCCTGAAAATTCCCTGATTCCGTGATTCTGCCGCACCACGGGGACACCAGTGACAGTGGCCCTGGGGGGTAAATCCGGATTAGCACCACCACGTGCGAGCAGCCGAGGGAGACACTGGGAAGAGATCCACGACGCCAAAGACAAGGGAATGCCTCCCAGCCTGGAAAAGCGACAAGAAACGGGACGGACAAGTCATCGTGCAAGGATTTCTGGGTCTCCGCGAGAGCTGGGGGTGAAGAAATACAAGGAGGAGTCGGTGTCCTACACGCAGGCGGAGGCTGCCCAGGGAAAAGCGGGAGCGAAGAGCAGTCGGCAGGGAGAATCCTCGGAGGAGGACGCAGGTCGGCTCCCAGCTGACGGCTGCAGAACGCGGGTGCCCCGAGGCAGCCAAAGCGCCCGGCGGGGACGGAGGGTGCGGTGGGGTGTGTGCGCTCCGCACTCATGTAGCAACACTGCCCAGGGTGTTTAACCCAGAAAGCAGGGTTAATCCTGCCGCTGAGCCGCTCGAGCATGGGGGAAAAAAAGGAAAATAAATAAACAAACCAACCCCCGGTGAGCCCAGCGCAGCAGCATTAACCTCAGCTGCTGAGCAATCAGTGCACGTGTCGGGATTTGAGCCCTCAGCACCTCTCAGGATCAGACCTGGTGTCAACTCGGCAAACTCACGTCCCCATCCACGACCCTAAAACTCACTTGACAATCCAACAACCGTCCCCCTGGGGACGAACAGTACTTTCACAAGCCTGGCTGGGCGCACGCTGCGGAGCTGAACCGGACCAGCTCCAGACGAAAGGATGCTCAAGGCGCATCTAATACAAACCCATCTTTAGAAGACCCCTGTAACGTCCACAAGGAATATTTCCCACCCGTTTGGCACGCTCACCTATAGATGTCATGGTGTTCCTCCGAGTCGCTGGGGGTCAACGCGCCCGTAGAGCTGAGCGTGGCAATGCCGGCTGGGCTGATGGCATGGGGCGAGCGGCACAAGGACTGCGGCGAAGGGTGGCGGGAGCTCTCAGATCTTTTCTGCCGGCGGTTGCGAAGCCAGGCGCGGCCGCACACCACACCCTTGCAGTTCTCACGGGCAAGTACGAACCTTGGCAAAGCCCTCGGCTTGCTGGCAGCCAGCCCCATCAGACTCATTAAATGCAATTAAGCCAGAGTGGGTATTCCCCCCCTCCCCCTCCCCGCCGCTTTGGGGGATATTGCTTTTAGACAAAATAAACAGGGAGGCTTTGCGTGGGCTCGGGCGGGTGGCTGGCACCCAGGTCCCACGCAGCAGCAGGTGGAAACGCCGAGGTCTTTGTCGGGGAAGCAAAAGCCACGGCAGAGCAGAGAGGTCGGTCCGTGCCAGCCCTCCTCCTGCTCCCACGCGTGCCCAATCCAACGCCCTTCGCCGGGGCAGCTGCCGGAGACGAACACAAGACCCTCTCTGCTTTGCAAAGGGGAACATGCAATAAGACAGACCATAACGAAGCTTACAGCCCAGCTTGCTCATATTTTAAGAAAACAGGGGAAAACTTCTGCCCCAAACTAAAGTGGTATTTTATTGCATCAGCTCCTTCAGCATCATTTCTGCGCTGGTTTGCAGAAGAATTGCTATTCTGCTCCATACTCTGAGCCTCCCTACGACCACAAAACCACGGAGGAGGAAGGAGACAACCGAACTGCGCATCTCCTCCTCCTTCCACGCACCCTCCCCTCCCGCGGGTACCCCACCCCACCGCCAACACACACAACGGGACACGCGTGGCAAAAGCGTCAGGAAGGCTTAAACCGCCGAGGACACGCAGGCGAGGTCGTTCCCCCGACCTCCCTGGGGACCAACAGTACTTTCACAAGGCTGCAGATCATTCGCATTTTTCGCTAATGCAAAGAGCTGGCTCCGACGGCCGCCAAGTAATTGCTCCATCGCCCTGGCACTGCCGGACACCTCCTGTCAGCAGCGAAATCCGGGAGCTCCCGGTATTCCTGGCAGGTTACGCGGGCTGGCCCCGACCCTGGGCTTTGTCAAAAATGTTCCGCAGCTCCAAAACGGGGTACGGAGGGTGTCCCTGAGAATGGCACGTGGCGGGTACCACGCACGGCGGATGCTGTTTGCGGAGGACAAAACAGCCGCGCTGCGTCCCGATCCACTTTGGGACGAGCAAGGGCTAAAAAAAAAAGCCAAAAGGGATCCTTAAAGCTTTCTGCTCCCCTATGGAAAAATCCGCAGTGCTGCGAAGTCCTGGGGCTCTCCCAGGACAGACTCAACGCCAGCACACGTGAGATTTGAATTTGGACTCTTCTGGCTGTCCCGGGGTGATCTCAGCTGAGCTGGGATCCAGTTCAGTTAGAGACGGGCTTTTCCCAGTTTGGCTGCTACCAGGAAGCGACAATCACCCCAGTAAAACTGGTAAAACTCTCCCACATACAGTGAAACTCTCAGAGATGTGTCATGGGCCGTTTCTCCACCTCTGAACGAGAGCAGAGGTGTGGCCGCGCTCTGACCAAGATCTCTGCTTCAAATGTTTGGGGTTTACTGGTGCTAAAGGGATTTAGCCAGAGCAAATTAAGATCATTTCCCATCTTAATTAATTCTGCTTTCACTTCCTGGCACGTGGGAGCCCGGCCTCCTCCGGCGCAGTGAGGAGCCTCGACTTTGCATGGCCACAGCAGTTGGAGCTGTGCAAAAACGCAGGAAGGACTTTGTAGTGTTTCTTGGTCACCATCAGAGCTCCGTCCACACGATGAAGAAGTAAAAACATCCCAAAAAAAAGCCAGAATCCCCTTTCGCAGCTGTATTTCTCCATCACAAAGCAAGAGGTGACCTCCACCATTCCCTTTCCCCACCACACACTTCTAATGCTTTCAGAGGCACCTGAGACCATCCCCGCCGAGGGACCAGGGATCATCGGGATTATCCTCCCACCCTCTGCAGCCCCACCACAACACCTCCACGCACACGTCCCCACCACGACACGGCGCTCAGGGCCATGGGGTCCCACTTTGTCTTCCCAAAGTACCTTCCGTTGAGCGCCAGCAGCCTCACGACAGCCTGACCCCACCACCGGGAATAAGGGATGCAGAGGCAGCAGCATCTCCCCCGGCATTGCTGAGCACCACGAGCCCGGTCACGTCTGCGCGTCCACTAAAAGCCACGTTGCAGAAGCATCTTCTCCGACGGAGCTCCGAGCGCTCGTCTTGCACAGGAGGACACGCCTGAGCCCGCTGGCTGCCAGCGGGGACACGGGACGAGATGCATCTCCGCTGCCAAGACTATGCAGAGGAGGGGAGACCTCGGGGGTGTCTCAGGCCAAGATGCATCAGCCCCTTGACCTGGGCGGAGCGGGATGGGGCTTCAAAAAGCAGTGATTTCGCCTATTGCACAACCGCCAGCAAGAAAAATCCTCTCCCCTCCCCTCCCCGCCCACCCTACATCCCTTTGAGGCAAAAAGGAAGAAGGCTGGAAACATCCTTCCTCTCCTCCGGACAATGCGATGGAAATAGCAAGGGAGGAGCGGCGGCGGAGGCAGCGGCGGCTCCGCGAGGATGCGGTGCCGGGCCAGCGGCAAGGAGCTGCGCGCAGCTCCCGGCTTCCTGCCATTGTCCCCGTCGGGGGCCGAGCCCCGCGCAGCTGCACACCCGGGACGGCAAAACCAAAATTGCCTCTTTGCCCCATAGGACCAGCCCCAAAATGCAAACGTGCTGCCCCGTCCAGGAGAGACGGCCGCCCGGGATGCCCTGGCGCACCACCTTCACCTGGGATGCCCTGGCGCAACGGCCAGGGGTCGCATTTAACCCAAAATCCGCTGGCAGCCACCGGCTGCCGTGGAAACACGGCGATCACTGCGCGTGGTCCCCCAGAGGGGCTGGAAACCACAGTCTTTGCAACAGGCACAAACACCATGATAAAACCCACTCCTGAGACCGGTGGGATTTTCCACTGCAGGGAAAAAAAAAACCACCAAGACGGCAGAAGACACTTTCTCTGGACTCAGCCTGGAGGGTGAAACAAAGCCCCTAGGGAGCAAGTTCCACCCTAAATTCCTATTTTCTCCTCCAAATGGGAGGTGCAGGCGTTCGGGCTCCTCCAGCACGCACGTCAGCAGCCGGAAAACCCTGCAAAGACCAACGCAAGCCTGTCCTGCCGGAGGAGGGCTGCTGAGGGCAGCTCGAGCAGATGAGGGTGGCAGAAGGACCCGGCCAGGGCAGAACCACTCAAAGTTATGAATCAGCCCCCAAACTCGGGATTGCGACTCAAGTCGGTGCCAGTTTTGTTATTCACCTCCCGTTTTAGAGGGCTTTGCAGGTTATTGCTTGCAGCTCTTTTTTATGATCAAGGTGGTGACAGAAACTGTTTTTCTTTAACAAAAAAAAAAAAAAAAAAAAACATAAAAGGTTTGAGATGCTTTTAGGACCTGAGCTGGGATTTCAGGACTGGCACCACCCAAACAAGCATCACGGAGTCAGCAACACAGCCGGACCCACAAACCCTTCAGCGCTCCCCACAGCCTCAGAGGGCCGCAGCAGGGAGAGAAACAGGAGGAAGAGAAGGACGGATGACGCCACGCGTCCCTGCTCCTCCCCACCATCGCCCAACCCTGTGACCCCGAAGCACGGGCTCCGCTGAGCCCACCGGAGCAGGGAGACAATCCCGGTGCAGGCTGGCCCCTCTTTACCTGCTGAAAAGCGGGGCCAGGCGCTCTCAAAGCCGCTCGCTGAGCTGCTGGCGTCGCTCCCGAAGCCCGGCCGCGCAGGCAGCGCCACGAGCAGAGCTGCTCTGCTCCCTGAAGGTTCCCAAGCGCATTTTTTTTTTTGCCCTGCTGATGTGTTAAAAATAGAAAGCATCAGTATTATTGTCCTCCAAGCAAATATAGAAAGATTACATCCTCACTGCTAAAAATCTATGCAATAGAGACTTATTCTAACAGACACACATAGGAAAGCTCTATTTCTGGAGCAAGGAACTTGGGAAGTCAGCGCAACATCCTTAAGGAGCATTCGTTAAATTGACGCACTGCGGCATTAAACACCAGTGGTAAACTTGCCTTCCCCCTCCTCTCCTCGCTTCCCTGGGGTGGTTTTTTTTTTCAGGCTTTTACGCATCTGCCGCAGGCCGCCTGCCTGCGCTGGCCTCCGAGCGGGGCGCAGAGATTTGCACGACACTCCCACCAAAGAACACACTGCCCCGGTGCTGCCCTCGCAGATGGGAAAGCAAGCGTGATCCAATTTGGGAGTGGTCTTGTCACCGTCCTCAACTTAACACTTTCCAGCTCCAAACGAAGCGTCGCTGCAGGGAAGCGGGTAACACCGTCCCCGCGGCACGGGGAGAGGGGCTCCGCGGAGCGGGGAGCCGGAGGCAGCCGGGCTCTCCATCCCTGCTCCGCTCCCCAACAGGTAAAAGCAGTTTGCATTCTCCCGTCGCAAAAGCGGTTTGGGTGCTTCCCCCGAAAGGGAAAAGCCACCGGTGACCTCGGTGGCAGGAGACCTGCCGAGCTTCCCCGTCCCTCCTTCCCCGCTCCCGTCCGTCATCCCTGCTGACTCCGGAGGGAGGGAGAGAGGGAGGGGGGGGGGCCTCAGCCTGAACCTCATTCTTGGAAAGGGAAGATTTCTACGCAAGCACGGCCTTTCCATGAGTGTTTGTGCTAACGCACTGGACCGCTCCCACCCAGCTGGGACCGGGCTTTAGATCCAATTTCATTTCTCAGAAAATCACACGGGAGATGAGAGGAATGCGTCGGGTCACTTCCAGCTCCAGGCGGGAACCCTGGCTTCTGCAAAAGCAGCCCTAGGAGAGAAAAAAAAAACAAACAAACCCCAAAACACCCCAAACCCATCGGCAAGGGGACGTCTGTCCTTCCAGCGCCTCCCCGGAGAGGTGCCTAATGTGGAGACGCACCGTGAGGACGCATCACCGTGCCATCCAACGCCAAGCCGGCTCCGCGGGCCACCGCGCTCCGGTCTCGGCAGCGCTCGCCCCGCGGGCGCCCGGACACGGACCCGCATGCAGCGCCGTGGGCATTGCTTAAGGGATCGCTCGGCTCCCAAACAAAACAGCCTCCGGCTTCCAGCCTTCGCCTGCCTGGCCGGGGGCAGGAGCACCCCGCGGGAGGGCCTGGGAGGAGGTTGGGGTTGAGAGGTCAACACCGTCACCCGCAACGCACGGCAAACGTCTCCCGCTCGTCGCCGCTGAGGCAGCGCGGCTGCAAACGCGCTCCTGCAGACGCAGCGAATAGAGCGAGCATAACTCACTTCACCCCCCCCCTCCCCTTCTCCCCAAAACAAAACACACACCCAGAAACAGAAGGAAACCAGTCAGGAAAAACCCGACCGTAATTCAACAACTATTTCAAGCGTTTTCATTCCCAGGAGGCGGCTGCTCTGCCGCATCCCCCCCCCACTCCCCGCCGTCCCGGACCTGCCCGGTGCCCCGTCGTGACGGGTGCCAGGGGCCGGTGGCCCAGCCTGCCGGGCCCGTTCTCTCCTCATTTAACACCGTGCGCATCTCAGCTGGCATTTCAGCGCGAAGGCGATGCCAGATTTCTCTCTGCTGAGCCAATGCACTTGGAAATGCATGACGACTTCAGCAGATTAATTGGAAACACAGCCTGGGTGTTGCAATCCCAGGAATGACTCCAATTTCAGGAACAAATGTTTTCATCTCTAACTGGGAGCAGTCACCCAAGTGGAAGGGCGCATTTTTGTTGCTGTAGCTCACCCCTCCCCTGGTGCGCGGGCGGTGGGAAGAGCTCTGCATCTCACCCCGACGGGGCTGCTGCGCCGGCACTTGCATCACCGGGGAGCTGCTGCGGCTGCAGGGATTCCTCACGCTCCCAGCCGGCACCGGAGAGGGACAGCCCAAGTTTTTCCTACGTCCATCTCCTTTTGCAGCACTGCTTTGTCCCTGACGGGGTCTGCAGCCTCCTCTGCCAACAGCAGGACGTGGGAGAACAAGGAGGGATGTGACGGTCCCCTGTTGCAAGTGATCCGCTCCCCAGGGATGGCCGTGGGGTGAGCGGGGTCGGCACCGCAGCTCTACAGACCGGCGGTCCAGCTCTTCCCCAACGTCCTGCCGTGACTCCACGCACATCACCAGGGCAATGTTTCCAGCTCTTGCACTGCCGGTTCGCCAAAAGGCCTCTGCCCCTGCCCAAAAGCTGAGGAGCACCAGCTCTGCTGCTCCCTCCATCAAGGCTGGAAAAGATGTCCCTCTACTGCACAACTCTTGCATCTTCCATATTCACACACGGAAACTCTCACCCTGAAGAGTCCCAAACTCTGCTTCTGCTGAAGGACATGGGCTTTGAGAGCTCTAGGATTCAACTTCTGCGTCCACGATGGCTGGAGGTGACTCTTCTGCTCTATGTCCAACGAGCGATGACAACCTGGACCACCACACCGCGCACACCTCAGCAGTGCTGGAGGAGACGCTGACGGCCAGCTCAACTCAGCTCCCCAAAGTCAAGCCCAGGAGCTCAAGGAAGGACCTATTCCCTCAGCGAAGGTCCTGGACTGAACTTGCCAGAGGCTGAAGATAACTCCCCATAAGACCATTCACTCCATCTAGTGGCAAGCCATTCCCCTGCTTCCATGTTATTTCCCCTCCTCTACAGCAACAACTCTCCCCCTTCCAGGAGTTTCAACACCAGTTTGCCGTTTCTTTGCTCGGCCCCGTTTGCTGCCAACCTCCCGTGCTCTCTTCGGTGGCTGGAGAGGGACCATCGCAACTCTTGATGTTCTCTCCCTTTGCTGCCAAAACCAAAAAGCTCTTCCGCAGCTCGGCAGCAGCTTCCCCGCTCCTCAAGCTTAAGGTGATAAGGGAAGGAGAAAAGCTGGTCTGTCCACCTTCGGAGCCCTGGCAGGGAAGTCTGCTCTGATATCAAGCTGCCAGGGCTCCCGCAACCCAAGAAAAAGCGTGTGGGCTGCGGAAAGGCCACGTGGCACCGGAGAGCTGGGAGCCCAGGGACAGGCTCGGGGAGCCACCAGCTCGCTCGGCTCCGGAGAGCACCCAAAAGGGAAGGAGGGACTGGCTGCGGAGGTGCCGCGGCCGCTTTGACCGATCCCCGTCTCCGCTGCAGACGGACCCGGAGCGACGCCTGGGTAAATCCCCCGTTTGGCAGAGGCGCAGCGGGAGACTCTCCTGCAGCGAGCGGCAGGGATCTGGAGCTAACAGCGAGCAAGCACAGCCCCTGCCTTGCCCAGCCTAGATGGAGGCCATGATTTCAGCTAGATAAAAAGTATTTTAATCTTCCCAGATAAATCAGCTCCTGCAGGCTTGATTTCTGCCAGCTTCACCTCCTCTCCCAGCTGTTTGGCCTCTCCTTTCGGCAAAGCCCTGCCAGAGCTGGAGCCTGACCCAGGAGCGGGTGCATCCAGCGGCGCAGACAGCCCTGAGCTGCACAAACCCTTCCTGCAACCCCCCTGCCCCGCTGCAGGCTTACACCGCCCCCAGCCCCAAAGCCAACTCCTGTCTTAGGCTATGCCTCGTAGAGCTCCTTTTTTTCCCTGCATGAAAGCCACAACTCCGAGCCAGACCTTTGGGTTGTGATTTCTATACCCTGCCATAAAGTTCCTACCCCCTTTCTCATTCAGCGAAATAAGAATTTCTGGAGACGGAGGAGCTGCAAACGCCACCTCTCACTAAGACACCACCGTCCCCTGCTCGTGACCGTACGCACCGTGCGGTGGTGCTCGCCGCTCCCACCCAGGTCTTCTGCTTCCCCCATCAGCCACAGCAATTTCAGCCCACTCTTCAGTTGAGACTCTTGAAGAGAACGTGTCAAACGGCTTCCTAATAAACAAATCTGCTGGAAACTATTCACCCCTGACCAAACCCCGGTCACGTAAGTCATAGCCCTTCTGCCATTAATTTAGATATTCTGACAAAATAAAACCACCAGGTTTTGTAATGAGATGCCACTTCTGGAGCTCTGTTCATCCCAGAGCCTGCTGCGAGATCTTTATGAGGGGTATCCCTATCTCTCCGACTGGGAGATCTGTACGCTAATGCCACGTAGAGCAGAAAAACAACCAGCAGCACGTAATCAGGAACCTCTCCTGAACTGGGCTGTGGGTATCAGACTGGTCGGTAGGTAGGTGAGCTCTGGCAAAGTCTCATCTCTCATTCCCAGGTTAAGGAACGCTCAAGAGCTGCTGCGAGGAGGTGAACATGGAAGCCACATGGACAGAGGGGAAAGCCGTGGGGTTTTGCAAGGATCTCCTCCGGCAGGCAGCACCGTTGGGAGGCCTCTCCCACCCAGCCAGAAGATAAGACGGCAGAAGGGAGGACATGCAGATTTGTGCAGATACAGCACACACCCAAGCTCAAACCAGGCCTAGCCCACAAATCCTTCTGCAAGTTTCTCTGTCCCACCTCCAGATGTGCCAGCACCCCATCCTACACCCTGCACCCCTCCCAGGCTTCTCCTCAGACACACCCTCCACCTTCTTCGCTCGCTTGGCACATTGTCCCAGACACGTCCGTGTGGTGCGAAACGGCCTCTCCGTGCCAGCATCCCAACCTCTCCAGCAGGGAAGCAGCCAAGCGCTATCACTTGTTCCCATCGCCGTCACAGGGTCTCATCCAGTCTGGGCTCCCGCAGAAGAGAGAGCGAACCTCCACCCAACCAGCACAGTTACTCACGAGTAAGCTAGACCCAACAAGACATCCAACCCTGATGGCAAGGTCCCACCAAGGAAAACAAAACAAAAAAATAAAAATCCTCCCAGTTCCTTGATCTTGACAAATCTTTCAAGGGTTCGTCATCATCACTGTTACAAATCCACACCTCAAAACACAAACAAAAAAGGCAGCCAATAAAACTGACAGGAACCGCAAACGAGACTTGTAGTTCTTTGGCCAGGGAAGGAGCAGACTCCAGACATTTCTCCGGGGACTCCCTTCTGCTGTGATTTGACACAGGAAGAGATCAGATGTGGCATTGCTGGGATTGTTCACATAAGATGGACAGGGCCAGCACAGAAACCACAAGCTAACCTCTGCCTCCAACACATCATTGTTTTGGTCCATCAGCCAAAGGAGCTGATGCCTTGAGTCTCCTTCGCTGAGATAACCCGCCTGAGCTTCATCAGCATCTCTCCCTGCAAGGCAGATCCAACATTTTTGAAGTTTTGAGTCTTTTCCATTGAGTCACTGCCCTTTCTGAAGTAGTCAGCACCATGCTGCCGCAGCATTAAGACCACAGAATGGTTTAGGTTAGAAGGGACCTTGAAGATCATCGAGTTCCAATGCCCCTGCCCTGGGCAGGGACACCTCCCACCAGCCCAGGTTGCTCCAAGCCCCGTCCAACCTGGCCTTGAACACCTCCAGGGATGGGGCAGCCACAGCTTCTCGGGGCAACCTGCGCCAGGGGCTCACCGCCTGCACAGTGAAAAATTTCTTCCTAATATCTAATCTAAATCTCCCTTCTTCCAGTTTGAAGCCATTCCCCATCGTCCTATCACTACATGCCCTTGTCAAAAGTCCCTCTCCAGCTCTCCTGGAGCCCCTTTAGGCACTGGAAGGGCACTATAAGGTCTCCCCAGAGCCTTCTCTTCTCCAGGCTGAACCCCCCCAACTCTCCCAGCCTGTCCTCCCAGCAGAGGGGCTCCAGCCCTCGCAGCATCTCCGGGGCCTCCTCTGGCCCTGCTCCAACAGCTCCGTGTCTTTCCTATGTTGGGGGCTCCAGAGCTGGACGCAGTACTCCAGGTGGAGTCTCACCAATCAAAGAGTCATGAGCTACAGAGGCGATGACATTTCCTTACTCCTCACTTGATGCTCCTTGGCATCACTCAAGAAGCACAGGCTCAATGGAGCCTTCAACCCCGGGCAGTTGTTTTCGAGGACTCGGAGCACAGCCACCGTGGCACTGCCTGAGCGGGACCAGCATCATCCCTCTCCTGACAGCTCAGTTCCTGCTCACGGATACGGACGCTGTTGATCCATGACAAATAAACCTCTACTCACAAAACCAGCCAGAAGTAGACACAGTCCCACGTGCGCAGGGAGACAGAGGGCAAAGGATGCCCAGTAGAGACACGCTGCAGGCACGTCTTCACTGCTCCGCTGCATCCACATCGGGAGCACTTGGCAGCTACGGACCACCGATACGGTGCTCCTCGTCTGCCGAGTCTCAGGACTAGCTTATCCTCCCAAGAAACATCCACCTGCAGTAGTCACAAACAAAGCTAACAAGAAGCACAGAGCTAAAGTCCAGCTCCCTGACTCCCTGCAAGGCTCCCGCCTCCCAGTACAGGGTTCCTCAGGTTGCTGCTCACCCCAGAATCGGGGGTGTCTTGCACCAAGCCCTCTCCGTGACCGATGAGCCACAGAACCCCCACCCTCCGCTTGGTTACAACCCACTATTGGTATTTATTTTAATCAGAGTAACCTCATGGGGTGACCAAAGTGCCAAAGCGTGTCTCAGGAGCCCCTACAATCAGCGTGGCCAGCTGGGGGGGGGGGGGGGGGAAAACGGCCCCCCCAGGCANCCGCAGACAGCACACGCAGGGCTGACCGTCACCAGAACTCCCCAGCCCCCCTCATCTCAGCTGGGATATATGTGATGGTGCCATAACTATTTCCCAGTCAGTCCTGAAAAATAGAACTCTGGAGTCGGACTTGAGGGTAAGATCCAAATCCACCAGCTACAGCTGCGATCCATCTGCCAGGGTCGACATTTCGGTGCAGATGTCTGAGCTGGCTGCAGAGACACCCGCAATAATCCCGTCGTGGACGTCCTAAAACGGCGCGGTTTGTCTGCCCCAGCAGCTCTTCCGCCTGCCCAGAGCGCGGCAAGACATGGGTCAGGCTCAGACGTAAACGCCATCACTGCCGACACCTGAAACTCAGAGAGTTAAACCCGATGCACTTTGTTCCCAAGAAGTGAGCGGCAGCTCCGTCGGCTGCGCGGATCCACTCTCCCTCGAATGAAGCGGAGCCCAGACAACCAGTCCGGCTCCCTTGACAGGGGTCCGAAAGCAGGGTGCCCAAAAATGCGTGTCGAAATCCCCCCTTGAAGGATTCCCACTGCAGTGAGGCTGTGCCAGTGACGGTTTCGTTTGTGGCAATTTCACAACTTCTCCGAGGCACGAGGAGTTTAACAAAACCCTTTCCTGTAATTTAAAGGAACTTTTTAAGGCTCCGCGTTGCGCATGGAGGTTCCCCGAGAGCTACTGGAAAACCAAACTCATAGCCTAAAAATGACAGCGTCCTCCAGGCACGCAGAACCCCGGGGTGTAACGGCACTTCGGGGTCTGAGCAGAAAGACGCTCGGAGCATCTTCCAAAGCTGCAGCCAACTCAAGCCGCAGAGGACACCAAACTCCGCCTGTCCTCTCTCCCTGAGCATCCCCAGATTTTGGGGTACAGCACAGCCCTACGTGTGATTTTTCTACCACAAAACCAGGTCGGGTGAACGCCGAACACCCGCACGGCTCAGCTGTGCCACCCCGGGAGGACGGGCACAGCCGCGCGGCGGGTGTTCGCAAGGTGCTCCGTGTCCGTACAGGTGTACGACTTGGATGTTTGCCTTCCCGGGTGTTTATCTCGGGGCTGTGTCTGCACACAAACTTATCTCCAAGGGGAGGGGTGTGTTGCTCCTGCACACACTGTTATCTCCAGGGATGTGGGCCTTCCTCCGAGGCAAACGCCGCGTGGTTGAGCTCGCCCGCGGGCCCCGTGGCTCAGGACCTGCGCCGGCCTCGGCTCCACGGTGCTGGGGCCGCAGGAGTGCTCCTGCTCCTCTCCATCCCTCCTGCCCTCTCCTTAGCTCAGCCCCAATCCCCTTTTTACCACGCAAGCAGGTGGCACTGGAAAATGCAGCAGCTCTTAAAAGGAGGGGAAGGGAGGGAGACGTGGGAAGAGCAGAGCAGGGAGGAAGGAGGGATGGCGGTGTCCGAACGGAGGAACACTGATCCCATCTGGACGTGTTTGGGGTCTCCCCACAACTTCTCTTGACAGAACAACCTCAGGAATAATCTCTTACCGTCTCACCCCACTCTCTGGTTCGCAGAGGGGACAATTAACTCAGCCATTCCTAATGTTCATCTAACGTGGCCAAACCCTTCAGAGAAACCTCCCGGCACATCCTCACCGCTGGACCTGTCCTGGCCCAGAGAAGAGGTCCACCTGCTGCACTCCAAGGCCACCACCACCTGTCCTGGGAAGGGAAAAACTTGCTCTCACATCACCGCAGCATCATTTGAAGACCTCCATCTCAATCTCCTGCGCACCGGCACCGCTTGGCTTCAGGAGGTCCAGCCCTACCAGATGGTCTCTGTGGTCTCCCTAGCGCTTCTCAATCGCTCCACACCTTTCCAAAACCCCCAGAACAAGCTGTGGCAGAGGCTCCTGCAGCACTGCGGGGAGGAAGGATGGCTCTGAGCCTCCCAGACAGCGCTCTCGGCAGTGCCCCGGGGACGTTTGCTTTTTTCACAACACCAGGATATTGAGTCACGGTCAGCCTCCCCGTAGCCTGCGCTCGCCCGTGCAATCACCCGGCTGCTGGGGCGCGCGTCGGCGCTCGTCTTACCCAAAACACGGCTCCGGCTCCAGGCTCCCACCGTGCACGCTCGACCCTCTCCCTGGGCTCAGCGGCTCTGAACCTGCCGAAACGAGGAAAATGGGAACCTCCTCTTCTGGCAGAGCTCCAGAGGGAGCACAGCTCGTGTGTTCGTTGCTTCAGATCTGCCCGGTCTCCTCCGATTTGCCCCAGGGCGCTCGGCCTCTTACGCCTTCGAGTTCAGCTGTCACGGGCTGTGGGAAACCTCAGCTTTGGAAACACTGCATTTACAGTGATGCAACTGGGGAGACATTCGTCGCCCGAAGTTGTTTTTAAGGGGGGCGAGGTGGATTAACCAGCCTGGTTTAGGAATTGACCCCCGACGCAGACGGCGGTGGCCAACTGCCCGCCTGGCAGCCTACATGAGCTGTAACCCTACCTCCCTTCCTCTCCCTCCCCCACAGCCCCGGTCCCTTTGCTCACACGGTTCCTGCAATTCCTGGCCCTCGGCTTCGATGCGTTGCACAGCTTCCGCCACCATCTGGGCTCCATTTAGGGGAGCTGATGTTTTTCACAGGGCTGTAATCTAAACTTTGGTATTGAGTTTACATCTCGCATACCAGTGTCTCACCACTGAGCCTGGCCACGCAGAAGGGGTGGCTCGGCTGCCAGGCTCTGTCCCACCGCAGGAGGATGCGGCGCATTGGCAGCTCCGCGTACCTGAGAATCGTGCTGCCATGAACGCAGAAGACCGAGAATCAGGGATCCATACGCACAAACCACCCATAGGTCCAGCCAGGCACTGACCCTGCCGATGGGCACGAACTGGGAGAGCCCAACAAGCTGGGAATTGGGTCAGATTCCCCGGGGAGCCAGGAAGGCTGCTGATGGGAGTCAAAGCTCTAAATCAGGATTATCCAGGCTCCATCTCGAGCAGCAGGAAATTCTCCTAATTTTTGGCCTTAAACCCTACCCTTATCTCCATGCAGACACTGCAGAGTCTTTCAGAAGCATCAGGCCCTGCAAGCGGCGATGGAGGTTGCTCCTTGGAGGAGGGCTTCTTTTGCGGAGGCAGGGAATGGACACCAAGAGCCACTGGGAGCAGCCAAGCATCCAGCGTAGCATCACAGGCCTGCTGCTGCTCTGCTTGACCCAGACCGAGCAGAATCCAAGTTCTACCTCCATCTCCCCCAGCAGCAACCCCAGAGGGCCCACAGTCTGCTGCCTGAGACCTGCAAGCCGTACCTGTGGAGCAAGCAAGGACGCAAAGGGACGGTCCCCTCCCACCACCACCTCTGAGCAGCTGGCACAGTGTCCAGCTTCCAACTTGCCCTTTTGACGCACGGGTACACCTATCCTCTCCAGCTGCAAACGGACAACCCAGAGCACAGCTCCCAACCCCTTCTGAAGCAAAGTTTGATTACAAATTTGGCCGAGTTAAAGAGGTTTGAAAAAGCACCGGTGTCTCCCAGTTCTGCGTCACATCAGACCATGCTACGAGCAAGCCAGTTGTGTTGTTTGCTCCAACACATCACCTACCTCTTCTCTGGGAGATAGGGGTTGGACATCCCCTTGCCACTGCCACCTCCCTAGCAGCCCTCCCCTCCTCTGCCCATCACGACTTCTCACCTCCCATGCCGCAGGCTCCTCAGCTCCCAAAACTGCCCAGCTCTGACCCTACAGCCCCAGCCAGAGCGCAGGAGTCCAGGCTCCTCTTGAGCTCCTGCAGGTACAAAGTCTGCCTTGCAGAGACAGCTGTACCCGTGCACCACCTCTAAGGGCTGGAGCTTACGGAGGAGGACAGCAGATACCCACTTTATGTTCTCTCTCCTGGCCGGCTGGGAAACCAAGTTTTTCAAGGGCTATTCTGGGTGGAGAAGAAGAGGAGGGGTACACTCGGGAAAGCCTGGGGAGCTGGAGATGGGAGCATAGGAAGCAGAAACAAGGCAGGGGGCAGGGATGTGTTGCCTGGTCCACCACTGCACAGATGCAATCAGACCAAGCAGAGCTGCTGCACTGTTTGGAGAAGGAAATGGTCTCTTCTGGGTCAGGGCCCAGAGCCAGGGGTCTTTCAGCAATGCAACACGCAGCACCGCTGAGTTTGGAGGCACCTGCTCTCGCAGAAGCTTGTGCCGCAGAGGTGAAACACGTCGGATGCTTTCGGGCAGCAAGATCTGCGCTCCCAGGAGCACGCCAGGACACCTACTTAGACCGGGCAGTGCTAGACTGCTCTCCACCCTCTTAAAATCCTGCTCCAGCGTATATTAAACAGACATCAAAATGCTCAAAGCGTCTTTAGCTGCTCAGAGCTCTTCCTTCCCAGACCAGTGCCCTACTAAATATTAGCATCTCCTTTCTCATATCCACCTATTCCCTGCGAACTGACAGGGGAGTCCCTCAGCCAGGCTGCGACAGGGTGACGGACCCAGCACACCGTTCAACAAGGCTCCAGACCCAGCTCCAGGCAGGCAGGGCTGCCTGCAGGCAGGCAGTGACCGGCCACTGTCCCACCGCGGGATGTCGGAGCAGCAGGCAAATGAGGGTGACACATAGACAACCCAGCTGCACGCAGGCCCCCGCCGTGGAAGTACACACGAGAGAAAAGCCAGCTTTAAAGCTAAAAAAAAAAAACGTAGGCAAGGTGCTGCATTCGCGCAGGGGGCTGGCACGACAGCTCCTCGACGGGCCACGGGCCCAGCTCTCCAGCCCCCACAGTTATTTATGAACTGCGAGGGCTCGCAGCCGCAGCACCGCCCTCCAGCCCTCCTGCCAACACGCTTTGCCAACGGGCACAACAATTTTTGCAAGAGTGCTGCTCGCTGATCCCGGGCTGTAAGGCCGGTCTGAGCGCCGCTGGGGCAGCGGCAGCCCCCCCCGGCACCCNTCCTCCGCCAGCTGCAAGGTGGGCAGAGCCCCAGCCGGCATCCAGAGGGGCGGCTCTGCTATCCCGCCGGGCAGCCAAGATGGCTCGATCCCAGCAATCCACGAGGCTGAGCCAAAACCAAAAAATAATGTTTTCATACTTTGACTTTTCAGGCAGGATTTAGTCATTTGTGGACACGAGGGCTTGGCAGGACTGCGCTGCCTCCACTTACCTACTCCAGTAAGCAGCTGTTTACGACGGCAGAGCCTTGAAGATGGAAGGAAAGAGAAGGCGTGATTTAATCCAGGTGAATTATTCCTGCTCCCTTTATGGAGCATCCAGCCGATGAAGAAGAGGGGAGATTCAGCATCAGTGCACACCCATCGCATCCAGCGTGCGCCAAGGGATGGACCCGCCGCACGAGACAAGGCGTTGCAACACCAACAACCTCCAACAGCTCCGCAATGAGCCGCTTGGACAAATCCAGCCGGGACTTTTGCCCCGTCTACCTAATGGCTAAAATATTAGTTATAAGCAGAAAAGCCAAACCCTCTCTGAGTACACTTGCTTTAAAGAGGCAGAGTGGCTGAGACCTGGTCTGTCATACTAGAAAAGCAGGTTCCAGCCCTGGCTTTGGAAGGGTTGTACAAGCCCTGTTTGCTTACCCCTGCACTGGGGCACTCGGAGTCCGCCCGGCACGGGCAGGGAGAGCAGAAGTTAAGCGGCAATCGATACAGGCTCGTGGCAGGTAGCTGGGGGCATCCCTCAGAAATCCTCCGCGCACGGATCCACGGGTTCGGCCCCAAACTGTCCCAGCCTGGACCTACAGGCGGGTTACAGAGGCAGCCTAATGCACAGGGAGCTTTCAGAAAGACTGACAAATTCAGATTCAAAAAGAAATTGCGTTGGCTGAGGAGTCTGCGCTGCCGTGTCCCCCTACCCCAGCTTTCCCTTCTCCAGCACCACGTGCTCGGTGCCACCTTTGTGCTCTGCTCTGCCGTGCCACAGCTCTTCGGGCTCAGAGCAAGACCTCCCTGCACCCCAGGAGCCAGTCTTTGTGTTCGCAAGAGCGAGCTTTGCCTCCCTACCCTGCTTTCAAGACCTCTCTCCCACCGAGACCCTGGGTCCACCCTTCCCGTGCTGGAAAGCGAAATATGGAAGAAGAGCCTCCTGTTGACAACGGAGCTTGATGTGCCACCTCCATGCCAGATAATAGCCAAGCTCACCATGCATACCTTGGCTGTCCCATCTCAGCATCCTGCAGACCCCCTCTGAAATTCCACATTTAAGGTGGAAAGAGTCTCTGGGTTATTCTCCCCAACCCAAGATCCGCAGTGCAGCAGCTCCCCACTCTACTGCAGCTCCCAGGCCAGATCACAAGCACAGCCAGGTGCCTCCAAGCTCCAGAGAAGAAAGGGAGGCAGTTTATCCATCGGAGTTTGCAGGAAAGAGCTCACGTGGAACTAAGGAAACAGCTTCTGCAACGACGCAACCTTATTCTGCCACCGCTGTCATGATCACCTGTTTGGTTCCTCACCCAGGACCTCACCTTCATCCTAAAATCCCCTTCCAAGCATCCCAAGAGCCTTGGCTATCACTGCTTCGGAGCGAGCCCAGCTCCAGGGAGCCCTAGGGAAGTCAGCGCCAAGGCAGGAGAAGACCTTGCTGACAACGCACGATCCTCTGTACACCTCAATACACTCTGCAGGAGCTACAAGCCCCGCTCCCAGCAGCCAGGACAGCCCGAAAATCTTCTACAGAGGAGTCAAAGTGCCAAGAGCCCTTGTGCTCAGGAGCCAAGGTCTGCTTTAATCCTCTAATTCTTCTCATTGAGTCAACAAGGTTTGCCCCTGCTACCACGCCAAGGACCGAGCCATTTTGCCTCCTAAGGCCCAGTCTGATGGCAAGGATGGACTTCTGTCTTGCAAATGTATCCTCGATGCCTTACAGTACTGAAGCCACCATGTCCCTCTCTTGGTCTCAACACACGGCCTTGGGCATGGGATGAGACAAACTGGGGAGGCAGGTTACAAACGCACGAAGGAAGCTCCACCAACGCCTCCAGTTTGCAAGAGCACAGTGGTTCCCATCACCACAACAGGCAAATGGTTCATCCAGCCACCGAGCCAAAACCTCCCTGCAGCATCAGACAGGCTCTGCGGCACATATTCTCTGAAGAATTTGGAAAAAAAAAAAAAAGGGAAATTGCAAGAAGCTATGAGGAGTTTGCCACCACTGCATCACGTGTCTAAGCCTGCTTCTTCTTCTTCTGAGGAGCTCTGACAACTGGAGGACACGAGCTGGGAGAAGGACTAGGCTGCAGGAGGGGGCGCAAGGCTCGCCGTGTGCCGGCACTTCCTCCGAACCACCAAACAACACCAGATCTGCTGGCGAGACCTTCGTTACGGTTAGCCAGGGTGCCTCTCTGCGTAGAAAGAGGATAAACCAAGTCTAATCTGGAGTGCCAGAAGACGAGGACAGTAGGAGGAGGAGAGAAAAAACTGTTCCGTTCATCTCAGCAAAATATTAGCTCTGCTGCAACTCCCCACCTTAGTATCAGATTAAAACTTTTTAGGCACGAGCCCAGGGCTTATCTGCTGCTCCCCTCCCTTCTCCCACATTTCTGTTACTAAACCAACTAACGCTACTTATCTACAAATCCTGCCTCTTAAACCAGCAAAGCCACACCACGGTTCCTGCAGTGTTGACACTCCGCCGTGTCCCTTTGCCTAAGTGGAGAGCCCAAGGGGATGCCAGCAGCTCGCTCGCCGCAACCCAGGCACTGTCTGCCTTCAAAACCCATCCGCTCTGCGGGTCCCACCACGATGCGGTTCCCACCGTGACGCTCCGCAGCCAGCGTCCGCATTTTCCAGCCGCGATCAAACCACCCAAAGCATCCCGAAGGCCGAATTCCCACAGGAGCCTATAGCAGAGCCGGCGTGGAGCAAGTCTTCAAGGAAAGGGAGTTATTACGAAGTTGTGCTTCGTAATCAAGCGTGGGATAAAGCTCAGAGGCACACAGAAGAATTCACTGAGGCAGCACACGGATCACAGCACAAACCCATTAAGCTCCGGCCACTGGCAGGAGAAGTTCTTCGCCGAGGAGGCTCTGTGCCCTCCAGGCAGACTCCACGCAGCAGTTGTACAGCTGTCCCAAATTTGAAAGACAGATAAGGCTCAAATGATTCATTCAGTGTAAACCTTTATTTGTTCTTGCTTACCCAGAAGGAGCCAGCAGCTGCTAATGCTAAACTGGGCTAGCTCCCAAGCGCAGACAAAGGCCTGCAAAAATGGGTTTAAGGAGGAACTGATTGTTCAAAAAGCAATCCTAGAAGAGGGAGTTAGAAAGAGGGAGTGCAGCGCAGCGCAGGAGGAAGAGGAAGCCAGAGAGCACCTAAAAATAAATTTTAAAAAAAGCAGTCAGGCACAGGACAAAGGCCTCGTCTGCACGTGACCGTTACCCGCAGCGTAGGCAGGATGCGAACTCGGTACACAACACTCACTCCCCAGCAACCCCACGTACAGAGCCTCAACCACCTCGCAGCACACAGCAAAAGCCAGGGCAGCACCTTTCGCCTCCAGCACGGGCTCGTTTCTCCTGTGCCATAAATCCCTCAGGTGCAGGATGCTGCTCCTGCCCATGCCCTAACCCCAGCACACTGTGCCTGATCCCCTCCTGGGTGGAAATCCACCTAAGCCCACCAGAGCTGGCATCAGACAGCTTCAAAGGTGGTTTGAAAAAGTTAAGGGAATTTAAATGAAGGCTGGAAAACAAGATCCCCTCCCCAAATGCACTCTCAAAAATAGCTAGGTCCTGCTAAAGGCCTAGCAAGAGGTCCCTCTGCATCCATCTAGGCAGCACCTTCATCAGATCTGAGCAAGAGCTGGTGCGTAAATGGTGAGTTCCCAATGAAACAGCCAGAAATGCCTGAGCGGATAACAGATGAGCCTGTCCTGTGTTTGCTGGTACAACCGGTCCCTGTGGCTACGAGCTGGGACCCCGCGTACAGGCAATCAAAACCACAAAGCCCTTAACCTGCCCCAGTGGTGGCTGTGTCCACCAGACGCAGATTAGAGCTTTAGTGTGAAGCTTTTAGCCCATGTGTGAACCATTCTCCACGTGCCGTACAGAGGGATGCTTCCAGGTGCACCTTTAGCCAGTCCACCCGACTAGTCGGGATTCACAGCTGGGCAAGGGAGTTAAAAATCCCCCAGGGATGGGAAAGGCACTTACGGGAGGGGCTGAACATCACCAGCGTGGCAGATATCTTCAGCCTTGGTGCAACACTCTGAGAACATCCAGCTAGTTCCGCTCCCGGGAAGCCACCGCTCCGCATCCCACATTCACTTCTGCTTCACTCCTGCCATGCAGAGCAGTAAGATGCATCTGATAAGGCTGCCCGTAGATGGGTCAGATGCAACAGGCCACTGAACAGACTGAGTCATCCCGTCTCCTGAGCCGTCTGCCTCCTCCGGACTACGTACCAGCTCCGGCAACTCTTATTTCCTACTCACAGACATGTGGCTCTCTTTTTGAGCAGGCGAGTCGGAGGCTGCTGGGTAGGGCTCTGCCCAAGCCGTCCCTTCAAAGCTGCCATGAAATGCAAACAAAACTCCTGCATGGCATAAGTTTGCTACTCTTTACCCTACGGTCCTTGAACTCATGACTACTGAGTAACGCGGCTTGCTCAGCTAACCAGCAGGCTAAGAATAGAGACCTTGAAGTGAAACCTACTGGGATTGGCAGCTATTTTGAGCGCACTCAGCCGGCGGGGCAGCGTGACATAAGAGGATATAAAGAGGAAACTCTGCACAACAACTCTCACCTCACCAAGAAAGATTTGGGTAACAGAAGGTAGAGCCGCCGCGCGTGCTTTTGAGGCAAAGTAAACGCCGTGATGAATCCCCAAGGCCATCTCCACACTGCTGGGCCACCTCTTTCCTCAAAACCCAAGACACAGCGTCGGTGTTGGCAGCGGCGTGACACCAAGCGGGTCGTCCCCTGGCACAGCACCAGCCCCGCGATGCCCTGAGCATCCCCAGGACCGGCTGAGCCCACCAAGAACTGCACAGCTGGACCTCAAAGGGCACCAGCCCAGTGCGGCCATTGCTTCTCCCCACCTGGGATCCGGCAAAACCCCGGCGAACCGCCTCCCGTGCTGCCCGCTCCTCCGCCGCGCAGCCCACGTCGCGCAGAGCGTGTTGCCACAGGCTCAGCCTGCCCAGGCAGCTCTGTGGAGCAGGGCTGCCAGAGATCCCGCTGCGACCGAGCGCTCGCCTCAAAGGGAGCCAACACGACCAAAGCGACCAGACAGAGCACCCACAAACCCCAAACCTTCTCTTTGCTGTCTAACCTCAAGCAGACCCTCGCAGCGCAGCTCTTCAGCGCAGCACACCCTTAGAAGAAAGGGCTGCGACCGTGCCCAGTCGCCAGATGTGTCTAGGAAAGATCTGGTCTCGGTTAGCAACCAACATTAAGATTAATGTAGGGAAATTTAAATGGCAACGCGTATTTGATTTCAACCCTTAGATACTGGGAAAACAAACATACAAGCTACGGTTTCTGGAAATCAAACTCACCACCTGAAACCGGTCCCTGCAGCAGCTCCCTGCTAGTTCACAGCGCATCCACCTCGTCAGCATGTGCATTTGAACACTCGTGACGCCAGTACATTCTGCCAGCTTACTCAAAACCTAAAAATATTTTTTCTACTGGTTTTTGGACAGGAGTAAGCCATACGCAAGGACTGACAGCCTACAGCGCTACATGACTGAATTCCCCAAACCCACCAGCTTAGTCTGTTATAAAAACATCCTCCAAAACTTACAGAGGGCATCCGAGGGAACACGGCACCTCCAATTCCAGTCGTCATCCAGACAGCAACTGCTTATTAAGGCCTCTGTCAGACCGCCTGTATTAAACCACGGTTTCAAAGAGGCTGAGCACTCTGAATAAAAATCACAAGCCGCAGATTTGCTTAACGCTGCAGTTCAATTATTACAGTGGCGTGAGCCAGCGCTGCTGTCCTCTCTGCCCGTCCCGTGCCAGCAGGTGACAGCCACGCGGCGGCAGGGACCCAGACAAAACCCAGCCACCCTGGCACTGGTGGCAGGGACTGTCCCCCAGCGTGGGGAACCCCTCTTCTGGGACACTGCCACCTCCGGCTGGTGGCAGCTCTGTTCTGCAACTGTGCTGCGGGGACAAAAGTGCCACCAACAAGGGCAGGGAGGGTCCAGCCTGTCTCAGCCCCAGCGCAGAGGGGAGCAGCAAAACCACGAAGGGGGCTGAGCGCAGGCACACGAGGAGTGCCCGGTAGTTTCATCAGGCTTCGATGGATCCCTGAGCGACGGAGAACAGCATCCGCTCTCAGACTCAGTCCCTGCGGAAGCAATTCTCAAGGCGCATGGACCATGCTGCAAGTCTGCCCACCAGCACCTCCCCACCCTCACTGGGGGACACCTCCGCTGTCGCAGCGAGGTCTTGGTGTTGTCTTGGAAGAAGGGGAAGAAGGAGGCAGGCATGATCCTGAGCTCAGGAGATGAGCCCCAAGAGAAGCAGAGGCTCCTGCATCCAGGTGCTCTGTAGTGTCTGCAGAAATAGTCGACCCTCCATCCTCGACATCCCTGGGACAGCAAGGAGCCACACGCTGGTCCCTACCTCAGCCCTGGGACAAGGATAGCGAGGCCAGAGGACCAAGGGTGAGCCCACACGCAGGGCAAAAAGGACACAGCAAAACCTGTGACTGAGCAAGGCAAGGGAAGTGGGAGAACGGGGTTTCTCCTCCGCTCCGGGCTGCCAAGGGGAGGGAGGGAGCAGGGACACACTCCCACCTCAGACAGCTCTCTGCTGTGAATATTCCCACCCTACAGCCACTAGAAGATAACCCTGGAAAGCAGGCACTGTCACTGGCCTCGTAAGTGTTGCTGAAGGCAGCTAGATGAAGAAAAGAGTCTATGGCAGGAACAGAAGATATTATTTTCACTTGGTAGTTGCACCCCCAGGCTATGTATGGAAACATATCCTCTGTAAGTGCATCAAGCCCTGAGCAATCCTGGAGAATTTACATAAGCCTTGAAGTTTAGGATATGCATAAAGGAAGAAATTCAGCGAGCAATCCCCACTTTGTCTTGAGCGCTCGCTAGGAAGTGACGTTCTCCACATTTTCTGTGCTGCCCAAGGCTTTGCTCTTACGCAACAGCGGCTTTTGAAAAAGCAGCCTCAGCATCAGCACTGTTTTCCCCTCCCTTGCGTAAAAGATTCTCCTTCTGTGAAGGCTCAAGAACATCCCCCGGTGAACCGCTCCCAGCACCACCACGTCTGGACTCCTTCCTGCAGCATCAGGGAGCTCACTCCTTCCCGGAGGCTGCCCCGCTCCCTGCTTCCACCCTCCGTGGAATTAAACTCCAAGGCACTGGCAGGACCGCAGGATGCTCAAGAGGGTCCTTGGACACGCTGCTCTCTTTTGGAGAAGCAGAAGACCCAGGTGACAGGCTGATACCCTTCCAGCTACAGCTGGAACACAAACCAGATCAGGACACCTTCCTATTTTATTCTATAAATGCCTACCACATTCCGTGCAGAGGGGGGGCTGCGGGAGAACTGGGTGTACTTGAGTAAAACGGAAGGTGGAAAACGGGAATAAAAGAGGCAAAGTGGGAGAAGGTGGGAGAGCAGATGGACGAAAAGCCCAGGATCACCTAACGTGACCCAATGAATCAGTACAGGCGAAAGGAATCTTGTCAAGAAGCCCAAACACACCGGGAAGCCCTACCTGCTTATTTCATGGCTTATAAGACAGAACAGGTTGGCTTGGGAGGGACCTTCAAAGGCCATCTAGTCCAACCCCCTGCCATGAGCAGCAACAACTTCAACCAGCCCAGGTTGCTCGGAGCCCTGTCCAGCCCGACCTTGAACGTTTCCAGGGACGGGGCACCTACCACCTCTCTGGGCAATCTGGACCAGCGTCACACCACCCTTATTGTAAAAAAATTCTTCCTTATATCTAGTCTATATCTTTCCCCTTTTAGTTCAAAGCCATTACCCCTTGTCCTATCACAACACATCAATTGAGCCATTTCTAAAATAAGCAAAGGTTTGGGTCTTGGTTTTAAGGTATTACTTTAGGATAGCTACAGTAAACCGGTACAGCTTTTTTGATCCTAATTAAACACTGAGATGCACAAACAGCCCAGAAGAGTGATCAGCTAACAGTGCCAAAAGCTGTGAGCCACGCACGGCCAGCAGCGACTCCCACTCGCCACATAAACGCTGGGAGGCTGTTCCAGGCAGGCACCGCTGACGGGGACACCCTGCACATATAAAAGATTTCTCCATCAGGAGAAATGAGCCTCTTGTGGAAGCCAGCACAAGGCACTCTCGGTTGCCAGCTCCTGTACCCCCGTCCTCCCGTTCCCCACCTTTAGCACCCACCTTCCCGGCGCAGAGCCTCCGTCCCCCTGAAGCACACGCCGTCATTCACTGCGGCGCAGAGAGGCCGTGGGGTGAGCGTGACCGCGTGCCAGAGCAGCAGCAGTGTTTGTTTTGCACTGATGTGAACAGTGTTTTGATCCAACTGTGCAATGCAACCCCGTGGAAGAGCTAATTCTCCTGCTGGCACGTGTTCCTACTCCTGGATACAAACCACCTCACGGGAAGAAGCCCAACGTATCTGCCTGCGAGCGAGCGATGTGGTTTGTTACGGCGCTGAGGTGCAGAAAGCAAGCCGGCCAGGCACCGAGGAAGACTCCAGCATCACAGACACCTTCACAATTCTTGCACTGACCACGGAGAGCAGCGTCTACCACACTTCGCCTTGAACGTGGATGGACTACACTTTTCGGATGAGGGAAGACAAACAGATACACGTGGTGGCCGTGCTAAGGTGTTGAAGCGTAACAGATAGCCGCTATCTTTCTCCAGCCGCTCCTCGTGGTCAGGACCTCCATGGAGATGCTCAATTTAGGACATTCCCTCCCTGCTGCAGACCTCTCTGGGTGACAGCGTAGCACTGACTCACGGCTCCTTCCTCAGCATCCTCAGCTATTGCCCAACAGGGACCACAGTGACATAGACAGATGGCACTCATACAAACTGCCGCCTCATCAACTCACTTACGGGTACTTCGGCATCATGCTGAGCGTTCACCGCCTTCAACCCCACTCTGCCAAGGGCCGATGTGCCTTGGCACGAATTCCTTCTCTAAGGTGAGTCTGGGAAATTTCCAAAGTCAGTTCAACAAGCGCTTGGGCTCCGGTCACTATTTATAGCTTGACAACTGGGGCAATGCCACCCAAGCATAGCAGCTTCGCTTGCTCTGGCTAAACTCAAACCCGAACGACTGAATCCTGCACAACACGCAGCAGCCTCAGAGCTGCCTAAATTCAGCACGCATTCATTCAGTGTTAGCAACTGCTGCTATATCTGGAAGACGGTTTCAAGGGAAGACAGAGCTCTCCAAGGCAGAGAAAGAAAACAAATCCTTTGCCTACATTCTGCAGGACAGCACTGCTCACCTAAACTTCCTCGGTTCAGCTTAGCAGGACCCAAGTTTTTCTGCTAAAAAGTTAACAGCATTAGCAACTCACCAGCTCGCCTCCTGAACTCTGTACACCCCCTCGAAACCTTCATGACACCATCCCATCAGAGACCAAACGTACTGACTCAGACCTTCTTTGAGTGACAAAACTGTCCCTAACACACTCCAGGCCCAGCCCTGCTCTTCGGGGAAGGCAATTCAGCGGCGCAGCCCGTATACATCCAGGGAGGTGGGAGCGGGGTGGCCAGAAACAAACCACATACATTAAAGCACCAACAAAGGCAGGAAAACATTAGAGCCATCCAGCGAGGCTGCCGGGCTGCAAGCAGCAGGGGTTTCGGCAGTATTTTTAGGGCAGTCTGAGCAGCAGATGAGAGACCGGCCGTGCCAGCCGAGAGCTGAACCGCGCGGGGCTCTCAAAGCCGCGGTCACACAGGACCGCCCAAGTCTGACACAAGCCCACCCAGCTGCAACCGGACTGTTCAAACTCAGCAAGGCCAGGACACGCTTCTCCGGCCGTCTGTCATCTCCCCCATTTTACCAACGACACACAAGTCAGCAAAGAAGCTGCTAATGGGAAGCCGGCGAAGCCTGAACCGGGGAAGGATGCATTCCTGCCTTGGGGGAGCATAGCAAGGTAATGAGACACAGACACGGGGAAGGACTCGGCAGCTCGCAGGACTGACTCACCTACGCAGCCTGCGAGCCCCGGCCCTCTGCAGCGGAGAGCGGCTACAGGGCTGGATGGAGATCAAAAGGTAATAAATCAGATCAGAAAAACTAAGGTCTTGATGTCGGAACCAGAGATGGAAGAGGAGATTCGCACACCTCCCCTGCGAGAGTCAGGCGACGGGGCAGAAGGAGCTGCCTCCTTTCGGAGCATTGCCAACACACTTGTTTGTTTTTTCCCCTCCCCAAGGTCCCAGCTGTTAAATACATGAGCGCAGGATCTCCCAGACAGACTCTCTTAAAAAAGCACGTATACCATTGCGTCCCACTATTTGAACAGGAAAAAGCCTGAAAATCCAAGCCACAAAGACTCCAAATACACAGCGTCTCCTCGTTACTGACATTTGCAAACCTCATTTTCCTTTCAACAGTTACTAAATGGTAGGGGGTTCGCAGCACCGGCTTTCAGCCTCCCAAGAGCTGTTTCCATCCCAGCGCCCCACAGTGGGGCAACTGTTGGGGCTGAAGCCATGCCATCATTTCTGCCACTCGCGTCCCGTAGAGCCACCTACCTCAAAAGACGGTAAGCAACCTGCCCCCGTTCCCAACACCACATATAACCTGGTCTTTGCTCTGATCCACAGCCCAGTGACCAGTGAACGCAGAAACCAGGGTCAGAGTCGTGACACGCGTGCTCCAGCCATAGCAGGCCTGAATTCCCCATCTCTGCCAAAGGCACAACACAAATCCAGACCCACAATCTCACGAGGACATGAAGTTTATCACTTTGCTAGTCCAGATATAACACTGCGTCGCATTGAAACGCCTCTGCCGGATGAGAACCGCACTGGACAGCACCCAGCACCAACCCAGAGCGCGAGCCGCTCGCTGCCCTGGGGAGGTTCCCGTCCCAGCCCCAGCAGGATGCAACAAAGCCGTTTTATCAACTGCAGGAAAAGACACACTCACACGCACCCGTCCACACTCACCTCCGTCCTCCTGCTACGCTGTCCCAGGAGAAGACACACGCTTGCATAGACCGGCTCTAACATTGTGACTTGTCCATTCCCAAATGACACGTCCAAAAGGTTTAGGACCCTGTTCAGGACAGGTCTAACCTCATTACCATCCCACGCACTTACGCCTGCTGAGCTCCCGGCCTCGCTGCAAACACTTTTGCTGCCATTTTCATGCTCCCACTTCCTGCTCACATCAGGCAGCCGAGTAGGAAGTGCTGAAATCCTCTGATCCTCGCTGCAAACCAGGAAGCGCTGGAGATCTCCTGAGAAAGGCTGCGATTTCCAGGCTGGAAATGCTCTGCAAACATCTGGTCAGAGGTATCGCATCCGGACCCTCGGAGAGCGGGGCCCACCCTCCCCAGCTTCCCAGAGCGTGCCGCTTCGACCGTCTGCTAGAACAAATACGGGGCAGAAACCACTTACAGATCATCCAGTTGGGCAAAAGCTACTACGCAGCCCAAATCCCTCAGCCATTCGCTTCCCTTCCTCTCCCATGACAAGCGACACCTCGTCTCTCCTGCACACCCGCCACTGAGCCAAGTCCAGCCCGGGCGCACATCTCAACACCGCCTCTGCAGGAGCCTCCCGACGTCCCATTACTCAGCAGAGCCTCCTAACATGCCCAAACCCCGGATAATACCTTTACCATGGAAAAAGGTGTGGGAAGATCTGCTTTTTGGGAGCCCTGGGATTGCCAGCAAAGGGCAAATCTTGGACGACTCACAGATCTGTGGGCTGCATTGGCTCATACGCTCAGTCTCCAGACAGATCCGGGCTACACGGGGTATCAACAGCTCTTTTCCCAGCGCAGCTGCTCATATCCTTTCTCAACAAGGTATTTAGCGCAAAAGAGAGATGCTGTTTCAGTAAATACACCCGAGGAGGATGCAGCCCAGCAGAGCTGTTAGTGCCATCGCTCCCTTGCCCTTAGAGCCTTGCTCGCTGCAAGCGCCGGCTGGCCTTCAGAAGGGAAAGGCGACAGGATTAGAACAAAAATGCTCCAGCAAACAACAGGCTTGGGTTTACCATACCTAAACACACGCTCTCCAAGGCAGCCCCAGGTCTGCGGACCTTTTTAGACCCAAGGAGTTGGGGACTCACGAGCCTGAATTGTCTCCCACGGCTGCGGCAGCTTGTCTGGGCTTACATCCACAGCCACGCGTGGGCTGGGGACACCGTCTCCTCCCGGGCTGGATCGGCTGCTCTCGAAGCCACTGTCACCTGATGCTTCCCCAGCACCAGTCCAGGCTCTCCACTGTGGCCAGGGCCAAGCGTGTGCCAGGATCTCCACCGGGGCCATCTGCGTGCCGGGCCATCGGACGCTCCCTCCCCGGCACACCACACGCCAGCTCGTGCTCCACGCACGGGGGTGACAGCACTGCCAGCATCGACATGGGGCGCACCACCACCCCCCCAGCCCAGCCCTGGCTGGAGGCTGCGGACCCTGAGGCAGAGCTCCAACACCCCCGGGAGTCAGACCCCCCCCGACCCACACCATCCGGGAGCTCCAGGGCACCCCTTCTCGGCAGCCTGCCGGCCCCAGGGGCTTTGGGGAGCAGGGGGTGCAAGGCCTGGGGAGGGGGGCGAGCAGAGCCAGGCTTGGCCGGGGCTGCCCCGGGGGGAGGCATCCCCTGCCGGGAGTGTGGGGGAAATGGGGCCCGGCCCGGGGGAGGCCTCTAATCCCCCCCGGGGATGGGGGGGTCCCGGCCCGGGGGAGGCCTCTAACCCCCCCGGGAACAGGGGGTCCGACCCGGGGGAGGCCCCTCCTGCACGGGGACGGGGGTCCCGGCCCGGGGGAGGCCTCTAACCCCCCGGGGGATGGGGGGTTTGGCCCGGGGGAGGCCCCTTATCCCCCCGCCAGGATGGGGGGTCCCGGCCCGGGGGAGGCCTCTAACCCCCCCGGGGATGGGGGAGATCNTCCCCCCGCCAGGATGGGGGGCCCGGCCCGGAGGAGGCCTCTAACCCCCCCGGGAATGGGGGGTCCCGGCCCGGGGGAGGCCCCTTATCCCCCCCAGGATGGGGGATCCGGCCCGGGGTAGCACCTCCTGCACGGGGACGGGGGTCCCGGCCCGGGGGAGGCCTCTAACCCCCCTCGGGGGACGCGGGTCCCGGCCCGGGGGAGACCCCTTCCCCGCCGGGGGTGACAGAGCCGTGCCCGCCGCGGTGGAAACGTCCCCGCCGCCGCCGCCGCCCCGGTGCCTACCTCGGGCGGGAGCCGGGCTGGGGCCGGCGGCGGGGACAAAGGCGATGGCCGGTGGGTCGGCGGGCTGAGGC
>VUYV01000321.1:134164-245308 GCA_008711295.1 Anarhynchus alexandrinus
CCCCCCCCCGGCGGCCCCGACCGGGACCCCGCGCCCCGGGGAAGCGGCCGGGAGCACCGCAGCCGGGAGGGGCTGCCGGGCAGAGCCGGGATCCACCTGCCCGAGGCACCCCGGGGCTCCCCGAGCTGCCCGCTGCAGCCCGGCGGGGGCGGGCAGAGCCCCCCCAGGCGGGCCCGGTGCACGGCGGGGCTGGAAAAGCACCTCCCGTGCACCGACATCGCCGTGGCCTCGGCCGTGAACCAGGTCCGGGCACTGCCACTCAGCGCATCGCTGTGGGATGCTCCCTGGTGCCCCGCCACTGCTCTTCCCATGGCCATCCCGGCACCCACGGCCATCCCAGCACCCATGGCTATCCGGGTATCCGTGGCCATCTGGCTACCCACAGCCATCCCGGCACCCACAGCTATCCTGGCACCCATGGCTATTCAGGTATCCATGGCCATCTGGCTATCCGCAGCCATTCGGATATCCAACAGCCATCCTGGCACCCACAGCCATCAGGGCACCCATGGCTACCCAGGTACTCATGGCTATCCTGGCACTCATGGCCATCCGGCTCTCCACAGCCATCCCAGCACCCACAGCCATCCAGATACCACCAGGCATCCCGGCACCCATGGCCATGCTGGCACCCCTGGCTATCCGGGTACCCACGGCCATCTGGATATCCACGGCCATCCCAGCACCCATGGCCATCTTGGCACCTACAGCCATCAGGGCACCTGTGGCTACCCAGATACCCATGGCTATCCTGGCACTCATGGCCATCTGGCTCTCCACAGCCATCCCAGCACCCACAGCCATCCCGGCACCCCTGGCTATCTGGGTACCCATGGCCATCCCGGCACCCACAGCCATCCCCAGTGCTCCTCCTGCATCGCGTGGTGCACGCACACGCACAGGGCGGGCAGCATCGCACAGGGGAGCAAGCTNTGGGTACCCACGGCCATCCAGACATCCACAGCCATCCAGGTACCCCCAGGCATCCCGGCACCCATGGCCATCCCAGCACCCATGGCCATCCTGGCACCCCTGGCTATCTGGGTACCCACGGCCATCCAGACATCCACAGCCATCCAGGTACCCCCAGGCATCCCGGCACCCATGGCCATCCCAGCACCCATGGCCATCCTGGCACCCCTGGCTATCTGGGTACCCACGGCCATCCAGACATCCACAGCCATCCAGGTACCCCCAGGCATCCCGGCACCCATGGCCATCCCAGCACCCATGGCCATCCTGGCACCCCTGGCTATCTGGGTACCCACGGCCATCCAGACATCCACAGCCATCCAGGTACCCCCAGGCATCCCGGCACCCATGGCCATCCCAGCACCCATGGCCATCCTGGCACCCCTGGCTATCTGGGTACCCATGGCCATCCCGGCACCCACAGCCATCCCCAGTGCTCCTCCTGCATCGCGTGGTGCACGCACACGCACAGGGCGGGCAGCATCGCACAGGGGAGCAAGCTGATGCAGGGCAAACAGAAAAGCAGCATCTGTGCCATGAGGAACGCTGTGAAAAAGCCCGGTGATCGCCCAGCGGGACGTGTAACCCACCGCCAAAATGCCTAAAAGCATTTACAGGTGGCAGCTTTAACTTCTGTGGAGGGTCACTCTGTCCAAGCTGTGTTTGGTTTGGACGCGTGATGCCATCCGTGGTTTACACGCTTGCTTCAAATGGAGACTATTTCAGTTCTATCTTAACATCTTATTTTTTGTAACGTCACAGAAAAGTCACGCAGTGCGGTGCTTGCTGAGTGTAACCTCCGCGGGGTTCAACGGCCCCTCCTCGCCAACCATACTGCCTTCGGTCCCACCAAACCCATCCCGCTGAGATCAACGAGCCACAGAGCAGCTTTGCTACAGCCTGTAAATCCCAGATACAGAAAACGTAAGGGTCCGGTTGGTTACATGCAGGAACTTAAGAAACTTGCCTCTTGCAGCAAGAGCTCTTCAGTAAGAAGCTCTGCCGTTACTGCAGCTTTTTATCTCGCTCCCCAAACCCACCGGCTCGGGCAGGGCCCTGCTCTTCGCTAGAGAGTCGTGTACGATTCACACACACACATTTAAAGAGGAAAACCTAGGAACTGCACATTTAAAACCTCTTGCAGCTGGACCCCGAGCCCAGACTTATTCACTTAATTAAGTTTTGGAAAAGACTCTTTCCCCACAGATTTACTTAGAAAATCTGACCTCCAGCGACGTCTGCAGTGAGAGCTCTACGGCGGCGCAGAGGACACGGAGCCCAAAACCCGGGGCTGTCTTTGGCAGATTGCTGCCGTTTCCTGCCCGTTTCCCTGGGACTCGGTCACCGACGACAAGTCCTTTCGAGTGGCGACATCATTTGGATTGGATGCATCCGGCGGGTAAAAATAAGGGTGGCTCCAGAATGATATGGGATGTGCAAGCAGGAAGGAGCCATGAACCCTGCCAGGTTTTTCTGCTGCTATTTACATTAGTCTGAAGTGTATTCTCTTTGAAAATTAAAGACTATTAACCCAGAATATTACACGGATCGCAGTCCGCCTTAAATTTAAGGAGCGTAGCATCTCTTTAATTGAAGTTGAGCTAAACATGCCTTTTCAGAACAGTATTTTCAGGTGCTCTAAAATCCACATGAATATTTAGGTCGTCTTTTATCCATCCCCCGTGTAGCATCCCAGGGTTTTGACACTCCGGTCAGGCTTCGGTACCTCCTATGTCTACATCCCATTGGGGCTGGGTGATGTTTTCTTCCTGAAACACCCGTCCTACTGCCACCCTGCGACAGGCGGATGCCTCAGGGGTTGGAGCGCTGGTGGGAAGGGGCTTCTGGAGCCTGGGGGCTTCTCCTCAGAGCATCACCCTCCCCAGCACCACAGCAGGGTGGTCATGGCTTTGCCTCGCTCAGGCTGGTCGTCTCCAAGAACGGAGACCTTCCACCTTGGCAAAACATCGCCGCTTGCCCAGCAAGTACCACCCAACCGCCAATTGTCCCAGTTGCCTTTTGCTGTATCACATGGCACCACTGGGAACAGGCTGACTCTGCTGTCTGGTACTTGCCCTCAGGTTGCTGTAGGCTGTGGTGAGGCCTCTCCTTCATCCAGCTCTGGAGTCCCCAACATAAGGATATAGACCTGCTGGAGCGTGTCCAGAGGAGGGCCACGAGGATGATCCGAGGGCTGGAGCACCTCTCCTATGAGGAGAGGCTGAAAGAGTTGGGGCTGTTCAGCCTGGAGAAGAGAAGGCTCCGGGGAGATCTTATTGCGGCCTTCCAGTGCCTAAAGGGGCTCCAGGAGAGCTGGGGAGGGACTTTTTACTGGGGCATGGAGTGATAGGACGAGGGGGAATGGCTTCAAACTGGAAGAGGGCAGGTTTAGACTGAACATTAGGAAGAAGTTTTTCCCTTTGAGGGTGGTGAGGCACTGGCACAGGTTGCCCCGAGAGGTTGTTGAGGCCCCATCCCTGGAGGTGTTCAAGGCCAGGCTGGAGGTGGCCTTGGGCAACCTGGTGTGGTGGGAGGTGTCCCTGCCTATAGCAGGGGGGTTGGAACTCGATGATCTTCAAGGTCCTTTCCAACCTAAACCATTCTATGATTCTCCTCTTCCCCACCCAAAAGCGGACCTGCTCCCCTCACCTCTCCTCATAGCCCCCTTGCTCTCAACCCTGACCATCTTAGCAGCCGTACTGCAAATGTGGTAACCGTTAGAGCAAGACCCAGAACTCATGGGACGACCCTCATCTCCAGGAGGAGGGACCCACGTTGTCTCATACCCGATGAATACGTTGTTATGTAGAGCAGACCTGCTTCAACAGGAGGGACCGCAAGCAGCTCGTTCCAGCAATCCCTCAGCCGAGGGCTTAGAAAGATGAGTGGAAGTATGGTTCAAATCCTTGTCACTAGAAACCCAACTTGACCCTGAGCTCCCTCCATCCCGAGTGCATGTCCAGCCCACCAAACTGCTGAAAACAGGGGCAGCAAACGCGCTGGCAGAGGGCCCTAACTCGAGGAGAGCTTTGCAAACCTCATTGGAGATAGGCACTTCCGCATAGCCCCAAGTAAAACTCCTAAATTGCATAAAATTGCAGGCTTAAGACACACCTTTCTCCGTGTGTTTCCCAGCGACTCGCTCTGCTGTCAGGGCTGTCCCATCTCACCGCTGGCCCGTGGACCCTCCTGAGGGGATCGGGGCTGGGACGGGGCAGATCCCGCAGCAGTGGGACGCAGTGGGGTGAGGAGGGGACGCGGGGACGGGCTGGGGACAGGACAGCGAGAGCATCCCTGTGCAGTGCAAAGACAACGAGCCAAATTCAGAGCGAAGGAGGTGGTGCTCAGGGGTTTCAAATCCCGTTCGAAGGCAGGGTGATATCACCCAAGCTTTCCTTACTGACCGCGGGGCGAGCAGCCTGCGACGGCGGTTATTTGGCCGCAGCTCCTCTGCAAGAGGACAGCTGCATTTCCAGGAAATCCAAAGCGTGGGGGATTCTCTGACCACCGAATTACACTTCTCTTTTCCAAAGAAGAAATCACTTCAGATGCCGAGCAAAACCCTGCCCGGTCCCCGAGCGAGGAGACCTGGAGGAGCCGCCGCTCAGCTGTGGCGTTCTGCATCTCCGGAGGTCAATCGGTGCAGATGCAGTGAGATAAACACCGAAACACCGGTGGGCAGCGGCTGTGTTTTTGCTGAGCTATTTTGCTCACTCTTACGGTACCAGAAGAGAATATGGGAAGTTACATATCGGGCATGCATGCATGCACACCGCCTGGCACACGGTCGTAAGCCCCAGTTACCAAGCGGTTATTTTCGGCACTCTTTGAAACCGGGAGGCTCAAACTGCAGCCGCTCATGGTGAGTCTCACCTTTGGGGCTTTCTCTTTCCCTTTCATTTGTGCCAGTTTTCTTCTGGGCCGGCCTTTCCTTCCCTTTCATTTCCAAACTCTCAAAACCTCATTGATCCCCAGTTGCATCTTGGCAAAAGCTCCTCGGAGGAGACGCGCAACCCTCAAACAGCCCCTGAGAGCGGTTCAGTCTGTAGCAAGGACAGAAGGAGGGGACAAAGGCTTTTTTACTAACTCATCATTACAGAGGTTACGCTTAATGCCTCTCCAATTTGGAAAACAACACCGGAACAGAAGTGCTAGGCATTTAAGATGGTTGCAAATGAACCCCAAACTGAAGCCGGGTGAGCTCTTCAAGGTGAGATCTCAACTCGATGGTCTTCAAGATCTCTTCCAACCCAAACCATTCTATGATTCTATGAGATAATAGGGAAACCTCAGCATCGGGGTCCGCGGAGGAACCTGACCGGTGGGGGAAGGAGCACTGACATCCTTGATTTCATGAGCCGCAAAAGCGCTGGTGGTTTCCCAGGCTGGCAAAGACACCGGGAAAGGGCTCCACGCATGCGCCAGCCTGAGCTGTGCTTGGGGACGGCGGGAGGACGCCGCCACAAAGCAAAGCGGTGACAAGAGGGACACGATGAGGGTGCAAAGCCTCTTCAGATGCACAAGCAACATGGGGCGGGTTGAGCTGCCTTGACCCCGCTGGTGAGCACAAAGTGGACCCAGAGACATCCTGGGGCCATGAGCATTGCCCGCCCCCCTGGGGGGGGGCCACGCTTGGAGCCCCCCCGTCCTTGCCTCAGGGCAGCTTCATGAGGTGGGAGGTTGACATGCTCCCAGAGCCCAAACAACACCAAAATTGCCATGGTGATGTGTTTATGACTAACAGCTCATTCTGAGAACAGTCAATAACTTCACAACGTAAGTCCCAGGAGGCCCCGCTCTACATAAATTTGCATATTACTCAGTGGAGCCAGCCAAAGGTGTGATTGGTGGGGACCGTTCTCTATGGTTTATGTTGAGCAGCAGCAGGAAAAAGGCTCTCATCCTCCCCATCTAGCTCTTTCCCCTCTTTAGTGCTCTAAATTCCCCTAAATTCACCCGTCAAAAAGGCTCAGACGCGTTGGGAAGGGCAAGCTGGGTCCTCCTGAGCACAACCAGCCTCTTCATTCCTGCAGATTCCTCCCCATTCCGGCATAACCCATGGGAACCTACCCCGGCGCATCCTGGAGGAAGCTGGTGTTTTTCCCTTACAAGCGCAAATAAAAGGTCAGATTTGGGGTGGGCTGGAAAACCAGCGTTTTTCTGGTCTTTGTATTCAGCTCTGAAATTTGTGGATTTTTTCATGGTTTTGAAGAAGCAGCGGCAGCCGCCGCCTGGCTTCTCCCACTACAACCCCACTCAGAACCGAACTGCACCCGAAGAGCAAAACCCACCTCCAACCGCCAAGAGATCCCACCGAGACCTTCCTCCATCCAGATGGCCGAAGCTCAGACTGAAGTTATTGGGGAATGGAACCAGCTGGCAGCCCGGGGTCAATCGAGATCATTCAACCGAGATTATTTTGGAAGCACAGCCAGTATTTTTAGCCTGGAAAGCAAGGCACCGCTTCCCTTTCTCGAGTCTCTCCTCCCTTCCAGACCATCGCCAGCAAGGCTGGGGCTCTGCTGCGGCCGGGTGGGGGGACATGTGCAGAACCCGCTGCCGGTTGTGAAAGAAACGTGCTATTTTGATCGGCAGAGATGAATGCGCTTCACCCCCACGCGTTGTGCAACCCTCAGACTGCCGGCCAAGGAGACAAAGACGCTCAAGGCTGCCCGGGCTCGTCCGAGCTCCGCAGCAGCCAGCTCACAGCCAGCGGGGAGACTTCCCGCAGCTCGGCCCCGGTGCGCGGGGTGGAGGAGAGCCAGAAGAATCCCAGAGTCCCAGACTGGTGGGGGTTGGAAGGGACCTCTGGGGATCATCTCCTCCAACCCCCGGGCAGAGCAGGGGCACCCAGAGCAGGTTGGACAGGAACACATCCAGGCGGGGAGTGAATCCCTAAAGAGGACACTCCACGGTCTGTGCCAGTGCTCCGGCCCCCTCACGGGAAAGTTTTTCCTCACGTTGAGATGTTCCAGTTTGTGCATGTTGCCCCTTGTTCCGTCACTGGACCCCACTGGAAAGAGTCTGGCCCCATCCTCTTGCCACCCGCCCTGTAGATATCGATCAGCGTTGATGAGGTCCCCTCTCAGCCTTCTCCTCTCCAGGCTGAACAGCCCCGGGGCTCTCAGCTGCGCCTCAGCAGAGAGGTGCTCCAGTCCCTGAGCATCTCTGCAGCCTCCGCTGGACCCTCTCCAGCAGTTCCCTGTCCTTCTTGACCCGGGGAGCCCAGAACTGGACACAGTGCTCCAGATGTGGCCTCACCAGGGCAGAGCAGAGGGGGACGATGACCTCCCTCAACCTGCTGGCCACGCTCTTTGCAATGCACCTCAGGAGACCATTGGCCTTCTTGGCCACCAGGGCACATTGCTGGCTCCTGGGCAACTTCTTGTCCCCCAGGACTCCCAGGTCCCTCTCTGCAGAGCTGCTCTCCAGCAGGTCAACCCCTAACCTGTACTGGTGCAGAAGGTCTCGGTCTGCCTGGGAGGCAGAAAGAGAGAGGGCAATGGTGGCAGTTGCCCACTGAAGCCTTTGCTCAGCAGCTGGATGGGCTTTTCTAGTTCCCACCCATTGCATCTGAGTCTGAGCAAGTCAGAGAGCTGGGAAAGACGAGGATAAGGCTGGGGACAAACCTGCGAGCTGGGGGTGCCCTCCTGCCCCCCCCAAAACAGNCCAGAGAGCTGGGAAACACGAGGATAAAGCTGGGAATGTCCCCAGGGCTGGGGACAAGCCTGCGAGCCGGGGGTGCCCTCCTGCCCCCCCCAAAACAGCATGGAGGAGCCATGAGGACAGGCGTACGCCCCGGGGAGACCCACGCGTGGGGGCACAAGCGGCCGTGTTCTCAGCAGCTCCATCCCCTGGTCCAGGGGCACCTCGGAGACCCCCAGCCACCACCTCCTGCCCGCCCGAGCTCAGGACTGCCGTGGTCCCCTGCTGCCCGCAGCGCCTCTGCCCGCTGCGCGTGGGAACGGCGAGAGGCCACGTAGGTGGTGGCTGCGGCAGGTGAGGAGCGACCGCGGTTTCCATCACAGCGCAATGCTGCCCGGAGGAGAGCGTCCTCCGACGTGCGCTCGGCTCCACGGCCCGCCCCGGTTTAAGGAGCCGTGCTGGGAACCTGGGCTGCCGCCAGCTTTCTCCTGGCACGGGGCTGTGCTAGCCCTGGGAACGGAGAGATCCCCGGTATATCCGCCGTGCTGCGCAGCGGCGACCGGGCGGACGCATCGGGAGGGCTGCGTGCAAGCGCGGGGATCCCACTGATCATGGGGAAGAACCTGGTAAAAATAGGGACACAGCATTCCCACCCGGGACTGGTTGCATCCCCACGGCTCCGTAATTACCTAAGCAAAACAAAGGCTGCGTGAGCAGGAGGGGAGCACACGGAGCCGCTCTAGGCAGGACCCACAGCCTCGGGGACAGCCCAGCGTCCTCTCCCCTGGCTTTGTGCTGCTCCGAGTCCTCCTCGCTCCATCCACACACTTTCCATCCCAAAAACATAGCTCCTTTCCCCTGCCTGTCCTGCAGCCACAAAGCTCTGCTCTCATTCGGGCTGGTCCAGGGCTGGTGTATGGTCCGGACCTCCCAGTTCAGCTGTGGGCCTCACAAAAAATGAAGGTTTCTCCCATTTTCCAGGGGGAAATGGCATTGTGCTTGTTTGGGATATATTTTGGCCTCCCTGGGCTGCAGCAGGAACTGGCAGTAGGATGCTTAACCTCATTATAAGATGCTGAAAAATCACTGTTTGCTCTCACTCGGTAGCTGCGGATCTCCTGCTAACGCTCCGGCACACAGCATCTGCTCCAAGCACGCTCTTATCTTCCACCTACAAACCACGGCAGGGACATTACCTACCCCACCGGGGTGCGTGGCAGGGGACATGAAGGCACCTCTGCTCCCTGCATCCACACAACCCCCGCCACGCCAGAGTGGAGCCACAGCTAACACGGCACCCAGGGCAGCACGTCTCGGCGCTGGCAGGTTTGGAGATGCAATTGAAAAGGAAATCTGCTCCGTTTCCTCAGATCCTATCTGAAAACATCCTTCCTCCTGGCCTCAACTCCAGCCTCATGCCGGTGCCACCGCAGAGCCCTGCCTGGCACTACCTGATGTCCCCCTGCGAATGGCTTGACCAAAGCAACCCTCAAATGCAGCGGGGAACCTTGGTGCCCAGGCAGGGATTAAAGCGTTCCTCCCATCTCCTACATTTCTATCACAAATCTCCTTTTTTTCCCCCCATTACTCCTCCACCAGCGATCAAATCTGGGATGCTCAGGAGGGTTTGAGGCCAACCTGCTGAGCCTGCCAGCAGCAGCGGGACCGCCTGACCCGGCAGGCAGGTGGGCGAGATGCTGACTTGGGCATAAGAGCGCTTGATGCCTTTTTTTATTTGCTGATGTACGATAGGAGAGCGGCAACTCCCACCCTGCATTGGGCAACGCATGGGGAGGAGGCACCGAGCCGTGCTTTGGGTAAACAGGCGATGGGTCGGGTCCTGGGGAAGGCGATGGGTCGGGTCCTGGGGAAGGCGATGGGTCGGGTCCTGGGGATGTGTGAAGACCCCGGTTGGTGTCTCTCATCTCAGGGTCTCAGCTGTGCAAGCGAAGGAAGCAGGTCCAGAGCAAGGGCTGAGCAGGTTCTGGCCATACTGGCCCACTCCCAGTGCAATTTTGGCCCCAGTTGCATCCTGCCTGGAGAAGCCGGGCATAACTGGAGCAGCTTGGTAGAGCTACTGCTCGGCATTTAAACTTCTTGACTTCCATTCAGCAAAATGTAAAACTATTCGTATTTAAATGCAAAACGCTGGGAGCACGCAGACACTCAGCATACAGGAACTTGTACAATAAATAGAGGGACTCTTGATCAGGGAGGGGAGCGATAGGATGAGGGGGAACGGTTTTACGCTGAAAGAGGGCAGATTCAGGTGAGATATTAGGGAGAAATTCTTGAGTGTGAGGGCGGTGAGCCCCTGGCACAGGTTGCCCCGAGAAGCTGTGGCTGCCCCATCCCTGGAGGTGTTCAAGGCCAGGTTGGACGGGGCTTGGAGCAACCTGGGCTGGTGGGAGGTGTCCCTGCCCAGGGCAGGGGGTGGCACTGGGTGAGCTTCAAGTTCCCTTCCAACAACAAAATAGATTTTCTCCTCCACAGGCCCCTGTCTTGCACAGCCTCTGCATACGCCACGGTGGGTCCACCCTCTGTATGGATTCAGCTGGGACCCGGGCTCTGAGGTCCCTGAAGGTCCTCACAGCACCCATCAGACAGCCAAAGGGGCAGAAGCCCTCGAGGGGCTGCCACCAGCCGACCCCTTTCCCCACAAGCCCCGTCCTCCGCCTGTGCTTTTAACTGAACGATGGTATTTGCTTGGCAGCCCAGAAGTTTGTTTTAAATAGACGCTCCTTGAATAAGACCTACAAAAATACCTTCACCCTCCTGCTGCTGAGCGTGAAACCACAGCACAGTAAAGAGGAACCATCGACTTTAAAAAAAAAAAAACATTAAAAAATAAAAAATAATCACGCTTCTGCCTGCCTGTCTCACCCTCCCGTTGTTGTTAGCGCTGCCGCACGTTGCGCAAAGCGAACGGCAATCAGAGGGAAGGGGCGATGCTGGTGGTGGGGGGGTGGGGGGGTTGCTCCAGGTCTGCAGCCCCCGGGCGCCGCTCAGCCCTGCGGCCACCTTCCCCCGCTGCTCTCGTGGGGCTTCCGTACAGCCCCAAGGGAGAGAAAAACATTTGTTTGAAAAACAGGAAAATGTGATTGTAAAACCACAACAATGGGCTGGGGAAGGAGCTGGAGCGGCTCTGAATTTAGCTTTCGAAACAGCCTTCGAGTTGACTAAATGTTTCTGTAGCGAACCCTGCCCGCAGCCCCGCGCCGAACGCCCTCTCCCGACTCCGGCAGCGAATGCAGTAACTCGGTGCCTTCGTTGTCTCCCTCCTAGCCCAGTGCCAAACCCGCACCTCCCAGTTCAAGCCGCTCCGATGGGATTCGCAAGCACAGAGAGAAGCCGGTGGGTTCCTCACTGCTCGGTCCCTGTGAAGCAAGGCACAGCCCGACTTATCCAGCAGTTTCTATAGACTTCTGCCTTTTTAATATACCCTTAAAAGCGACTCCAGTGTGACAATCTCATGGAAGTCCATCGCATGTGTACGCCAACCACGGCCTGATCTTCCTCACCCTTTTCATAGAGAAGCTCAGGGCAAACAGTTTCACAGAAAGGGGCTGTATAAGTTTACGGCAGTTTGTGAATGTCACCAGTTGAGTGACTGGAAATTGTTTATTTCCCTTTAAAATGCCCAGAGGGTTTGTATCCAGATAAAGAAATAATAGCCGGCAAAACTGTGTTTTCCTAAACACCAGGAGAACGAACAAAAAGCCTCTGGCACGCTCGGGGCACTGCTCTGAGCTGCTCAGCACGTTGGCATCAGAGGCTGTAACCCCCCGGTTATGGCACGACCTCCTTGGCCACCGGCCCGGAGGCCACCCCAGGTCCCCACCGCCAGCCTGTCCTGCACCTACAGCAAGAAAACGGCTCTTCTTCTACCCTCAGGGTGGGTCTGGGGACCACCCGAGCGTCCTGCACTCCACAGGTTAAAGCACGGGCATGCTCAGGGGTTAAATCCGGCTGGGAAGGGTTTGGGGTGCCACCGCTGCGGGTCCTGCCCTTCCCACCTCCCCTGGCCCCTGTCGCCCAAAACCCAGAGAGGGTTTCCTGGCAGACACAGGGTTTGGGTGGCTTTTCCTCTCCAAAACTTCCTGATAAATAAGGCAGATCTTTGACTATGAAGGCACAAAAGAGACAGTTGCAGCCCATCTTAAAGCTCCTCCGAACCAGCCCGGGCACAGGAACCACCCGCGGTTACTTAAACTTGGCAGCAACTGCTGAAAGAGAAAGAGCAATTTCTTCACCCGACCCGGGCAGTTGTGATTTTCTCATCGAGCCAGTCAGAAAAAGGAAATATTGACCTGAAGCTAGCAGCTCGGTTGGCTGATAGAAAACACAACCGAACTGACCCAGGAGGGCAACTTTCCGCGGGCACCGTATCAGTCACACAAGCGAAAAACCACACGTGAAATCCCTGGGCAGAACAGGTACGGTTCATCTCCAAAATAGCCCAGATGACTCACGCCCTAGAAAAGCTGTTCCCCTCCGTCGACTTTAAAGCGATGCTCAGGTGAAGACATCTAAAGGCAGGTGAGATAAATTCCCCCCTTCAGGAAAGTCCCACTGTCGAATCTACACACCGGGCTCCTCCAAAGCCTACCACAGCGCTGGAGGCACAAGGACGGACCCCGGCTTTGGCACCGGCCCTTGAAGAAGGGCGGTAAAACATCACAGCGGGTCGGTAAAGATTCATGCCGCCGTGTAACGAGAGGCTGAAGAGCGCTCTGCGCATCCAGGGGAAGGTTACGAGATGAATGAATCGCCATCAGAGGTATTTCCGAGGGTATTTTGCAGCACAGAAGCGGCTTTTTTGTCCAACAGCACAGCAAGATCCAAATAGCGATAACCAGATTTCAGTGAGAAATAAGGGGAATTTAAGGGTTGTTATAATCCATCCAGGGGCAAGGTACTTTCTCCATCAAGGCAACAGCTTTGATCCCAGTTCAAGAGGGACAGGGAACTGCTGGAGAGAGTCCAGTGAAGGGCAACCAAGATGATGGAGGGACTGGAGCATCTCCCGTAGGAGGAGAGGCTGAGAGCGCTGGGACTCTTCAGCCTGGAGAAGAGAAGGTGAGGGGAGACCTCATGATGGCAAACCAGTACCTAAAGGGTGGGTTGAAGGAGGATGGAGCCAGACCCTTTCCAGTGGTTCCCAGTGAGAGGACGAGGGGCAATGGGCACAAGTTGGAAGATAGGAAGTTCTGTTCCAACACACGGAAAAACTTCTTCCCGGTCGGGGTGGCAGAGCAGTGGCACAGGCTGCCCAGGGAGGTTGTGGAGTCCCCTTCTCTGGAGATTTTCAAGCCCCGCCTGGATGCAGTCCTGAGTGATGTGCTCTGGGCAATCCTGCTTTGGCAGGGGAGTGGGACTGGATGATCTCTAGAGGTCCCTTCCAACTCTGAAAATTCTGTGATTCTGTGATCAGTACCTGTGCTCTTATTAATAAGAATGCGGAGCTCACCCAAGCGCTCATCCTGGGATAGGAAACACCGTGAGGCTGGATTGGGCTAGAGGGGGAAGACCAGTATGTTTTAAAGCTTCATGACGGCAACTGCACCGTCGTCTTCCTGGACAGGGTCTACCTGAACGGCCAGAGAGCTGTCCCCAGACTTAGCAATGCAGCCGCGCCACCAGACTGGGCGGATCTGCAGGGGAAGGTGGATTCCTGCCTTTCAAAAAGGCTCAGAAAACACATGAGGAACAACTGTGCGAGTAAATCTTTCCACCCAGCAAGCTATGACCTCAGCTCCCAGCCTGTCTGCGAAGGCTGGAGGCAACACTCAGCTCCTCGGTGCCGATTCACCGGCAAAGGCGTCAGCAGCGCAAATGGGCGACGTGGAATGGATTGTATCATGCTCAGAGCTTCCTGAGAGAGACACGCTGAGAAAGGCAGGAGCTGGACACCCTGATGGTCAAGGAGGTGGGTAGGAGGAGGACACACCGGCAGCTGCCAGCAGATGGGTTGGCACGTGAGAGCATAAGCAGCAAAGTTCCTACTATGACCAGAAGAGTTGTCATAGGATCACAGGATAATTCAAGTGGGAAGGGACCTCTGGAGGTCTCTAGTTCAACCTCCTGCTTGAAACATGGACAGCTATGAGATCAGAGCAGGTTGCTTGGGGCTTTGGTCTTGAAGGGCTCAAAGATGGAGCCTGTAAAACCTATTCCAATGGTCGACTGTCCTCATCGGGGAAAAAGTTCCTCCTCATATCCAGCCAGAATCTCTCTTATTTCGATTCCTGCTCATGGCTCCATGGTGAAGAGCCTGGCAGCGTAGGAACCCAGCGCGTCACTGCAGAGCGGGCACCCAGTGCATCACTGCAGAGCGGTGCCGTGGCGCGGGCACCCAGCGCGTCACCACTACAACTGACAGCAGGTCACTCCCTGTAGCATAACCTAATCTGAGGATCCGAAAGCATCTTCAAAATGCGGAGGTCAGGCACCTCACCTGCAGGAGCCAAGGCAGACACAGTGCCACCAAGTGGACACAGACACACGTACAGATGCCCCTGCAGCTTGCTCAGAAACATCCCGAGCTCACGGTCCATGGCAGAGAACATGAAGAGAAGTCCCTGATCCAAGATGAATACAGCGAAGCAAATAAACCCTGCAGCTCCCGACAGCCTGGGTACACCAGGCGTTGCTTTCACTCAACCTTCTGAAGTCTGTTGGGGCACCAGCTCTCCTCTTCTCTCCCCAGTCCCACAAGGTCCGACGACAATTTTCATCAATGCCTCAGCACCTCTGAAAGCCACAGAGGAGCCCAAACCGGCCTCTGACAACTGCACAACAAGCACTTTCGGAGAGCTAAAGAGGCAAATATTAAGAGTTGTTAGGATGGAGATGTCTAAAACCCCTGGGGCAAGGATGTGCCCAAAGGCTGCTGAGCAACTACATCCTACCCACAGCCAGGCCAGTCCTGGTGGCTTCTGCTTTTATCTCATCTAGATGCCCCTTGTGAGGGAGATTTGAGAAGAGCTCATGCTGGCCGACACAGCACCACCAGTGAGCCTCCTGGCACCATGAGCTCCCCAGGGCCACCACGAGCAGGACCAAGGTGGCAGCTCCACCAACAGCCCCAGCTGAAGAAGTGGCCATACCTCCAAGCAGAGGGCAGTTGCGTGCTGAAGCTGAGGTTGTGTTTCCATTTCATGCTTGGCAGCGCTGCCGGCAGCCTTCCGTGGCCTCCCAGCCCTCTGGATGCCACAGCAGATGGGCCAGGTCTACTGGGGACTCCCCAGCCAGCTCACAGCCTGCTCCAGGCCATCTCCTTAGCTCAGCTCTCCCTTCTTCCAGGACAAGCCCACATCACTGCCAACCCAAAGGAGACCTTCTCCGCCTTGACATTGCTCAAAGCAGCTTCCAGCAGTGGTAGACAGTGGATGCAGAGGCAAAACCTCTGAGTGTGGGGACATCCCTTATAGCTTGGGTTTCCTCCTGGAGCCGGGACATGGGGCAGCCGAGGTAGAAGGGAGGTCTTCTGGGTGCAGCCACACAAAGTGGAGGTGCTGGTGAAACCCCCCTGTGATGGGGTAGGATGGAGGCAGATGCCAACAGAGCCAAGGGGAGAAAGCCAGGATGTTGAGATGAGCAACCCAGCACTGCTCACTCAACAGAGCGCAGAAATCCCAGGAGAGTGAGGGGACAACCCAAGACGTGCGTGTCCCCTGGCCAGGGGCTGGCGGGGAGGGTGGCCAGGAGATGGCCGAGGCTGCGCTGCAGCGGCTGGCAGGGACCCAAGCCTGCCTCTGGCCAGCTCCCTTCCTCCCATAAAGTTTCCGGGAGAGACTTTAACACTTTGCAGGCTAAGCCATGGCTTTGGATGTGGTTGATGGCACCTCTGAAATGGACCTAATAACTCTGATGGGTTTTATCTTATGAGGGAGGTAAATGAAAGTTGGAGGAAGGATGCTCTGGGAGAGGCATCACAGCCAGATGCCTATGAATTTTTCTTGGGACAGACACCAGCTGGATCCCACTGAAAAGCTCCTCATCATTCTCACCAGCCTCTTCAAGGGCCACTTTCGCCATGGCACAAAACGCACCAGGAGGTCTCAGCCCAGGTCCGGGTTACTCGCCCTGGGAGCAGCTCCTGGGCTGCGGCCCCGTGCTGCCTACTCACCCTTCCCACCACTGCTCCCCGTGCCCTTCGCAGCCTCTTCAGCTTTGACTCAGGGTCCGTTTCCTCTCCACCTCCTCCCACCAAGAGCTGAAGGTCTCTTTTCCTCTCCTACAGCGCTATCCCAAAAGCAAGGAGCAGAAAATCCTGCCCGTGCACGCTCCCATATCCAACACACCCCGTGGATTTTTCTCTCCCGACCTTCTCTGCTGCAGTTGCCCATGATGGACACGAACGTTTCCAATAGAGCTATTTTTGAAACCCAAAGCTTATACAATAAGCAGTCGAGTTTGAGGTTTCATTGAGCAACGTTTCAGCGCATTGTGGTCCCGGTTACATGGGTGCTGCCCTTGTGTGAGCTTTGAGCATGACACTCAACAATTTTTAAGGCTTCCTCTTAACAATTGTAACCTCACCATCCCCATGACCGCGCGATTACTCATCCTTCAGATTCAAAGTAATTGGCTGGAAATCATCCTGTTTTGGTTAAAAAAATATAATTAAAAAAAAAAGCCCCCCCCCCCCCAACCTCCTAATAATGAGATGTGGCTCATTCTGTGCCATTGCTACAGGGTTTGGCTCTGCCTGCGATTGCAGGGCAAGGTTCGCCAGTGAGGCTTTTTCTAAACACCAAGAACAATTTATCCAAACCCATCTTATCCCCATTTCCCAGGAGAAACAGAAAAAGACCGCTTGAACGCGGACTGGGCATAAAGTTCTGAAATTGCCACCAAAGGAGCTTTTATTTGTCAAGTCTGCATCTTTTCAGGTTTTCTTTGCCCGATGTCAGCTCAAGGCTCCGAGCTCATGCTCAGCCCTAGAAGGGCTTTCTCTGACACATGGGATCTCAGCCCGCCAAGAAACAATAAAAAGGGCCTTTTCCCCTTTTTATCCTACCAGGAGGGATCTTTCAGGTTTTTGACACGCAGCTCACAAACACCCATGGTAAGAACGACCCCCTCCGTGTGGTGTGAGCTTTAACCACCCGGCTTCCTCGCTTTACTTCTGTAAGTAAAGTGGTTTTAATAACTCTCAGTACAACAGCCGAGCCACTGTGCCTTCAACAGCACGCAGAGTATGTAAACTCTGCTTATTTTAGGTATTTTCAGTCATTATTTGAAGGCGTTTTCAGTTTTCCTCCCTGCGAGGGAAGCAGCTCTGCCCTGGGCGCCCGCGCTCTCTCCTGCTGCGTGAAGCCTTCCCGGCCGCTCCGTATCAACTCCCCGTTTGCGTTTTCACAGTTCCATCCCTGCAGTTTTCACGTTTTCCTCATTTTTCTCATCTCTGCAGGCTCACCCGCTGGCATTGCCTCGATTCCCCACCAAAGCCCGAGACCTGGCCGGTTCTCTCTTGGCCCCACTTGGGAGTTTTACTGCTTGAATCAAGATATCCCCCTGAGGTTTTTTTTCCACAAAGTCTCATCTCTGGTCCCCACCATGGTCTGGCCATGAACTGCAGAGTTCACAAACCCTCCAGAATTGCCCACCCGACTCAGCACAATCAAAACTGTTATAAACGCCGCAATGAGAGCCTCTTGTTTTGAGTTCTTACCTGAATCCAGTATCCTTCAAAAGTTCCTGTCCTTCTGGGACCACGCTCTTACCCAAGGGGTTGCACCAGCATCTGATAACTCAAGTGTGGCGCGTTAAGAAAAGCTTATGACCACTAATACAAAAGGATTTTTAAGGAGCTGTCTTTTGCTTATTTTGTCCCTGCAGCTTTCCGTGAAGCCTTCAACTTCCCTGGAGCATCCTCAACGGCTTGCAGCACTTTGGCACTTGCCTTGCAAGCGCCTCTGGCTGCTTTTCTCACTCAGTTCCTTCCCTCTCTCCTCCAAAGAAGCATTTGGCCTCACTGCCGTAGGCGGGGAACAAAGACAACCCCAAACCAGAGCTCATAACTGATGAAGCTTTAATACAAGAGGAAAGCAACAGAGGAAAGAGTGGGTGAAAAAGGAGAGGGTCTGCTGCCTCTCTCTCTTACTCCTTGCTGGCTGACTCTAATTGACTCTAATTTGCACTAATTGTTGACCGTGATCAGGTGGTGCCGTCTCCAGCTGTAGAGAACAGCCCTGAAGGTGCTTTCTTGGCCTGCAAGTGGTTGTAGGAGCCCTGGGATTGAAAGCCTTCCTGCTGCACGAGGTCTACGAAGTTCCTCCACTTTCTTCCCCGCTTCTCAACAACGTCCCATCGTGTGTCCGGCTCGGTTTTCCTTAGTGCTGTGTCCTTTCCCTCTCCTTTCTTTCTCACTGTCCCCCTCAAAGCCAGGGGACGAGGTGCTTGAAACACAGTGCTGCCAAGGTCAGCCATCCAAAAGTCATGTCAGATGCCTATAGATCATGAGATTTAGCGTTAAGGGTCCTGATAGCTTAAAAGTGCCAGCTCTTCCAATTTGCATCCTGTTTTCTGAAACGACCAGGGCACCCTGAGCGTGTGCTCAGCTTTCTCTACAGCCCAGAGAACCAAAACCAGTTGGTTTTAGCTGGAAATTCCCAGGCTGAGGTGTGGGAGCGTTACACCAGTTTCAGCACTTTTGAGGTAGGACAAAACTCAACAAGTTCTTCCATCACAGCTTCCCTCCTCCTAACCGTGGTGTCATGACCTGCACATTTCTATCTTGATGCAATTTTCCAACCCGTTCACAGAAAGAGAGCAAGGAAGTGCCAGGGGGTGGCAAGAGGAGAGAGAAGAGCTGTAATACCTGTCTTGGGATGAAGGTGCACCCTCCCCATGTCCTGGCTCCCGTCACTTCGTCCAGGCCAGGGCTCTGCAGGGCGAATACTGGTGTGTGGAGAATAAGTCATTCATGTAACGTAAGCAAATGCTGCAGCTATCGTATATCATCATGGTTTAGCACCACAGAGCTAATGTCAGGTTAGCTCCTGTCCAATAAAGCTGTCCACGCTTAGGGCAGCACAGTGTCCACAGTGCAGTGCCCACAGGAGGGTCTTGAGGAGCAAGCGACAAGAACTTCATGCTTTGAAGGTGAAAACCTGTAACTGAGCATCTAGCCTGAAAATCGGTGTCCCGCGAGAGCCAGTGCCGCTCTCTGCCACGCTACACCTAAGGCAATGCCTTTCTCACCTGAAAGAGGGCAGCTGTCCCCACCAGCGCGATCATCACGTGCTGTATGGTGGGCAACTGATGGTGAACATGAGGAAGAACTACCTGTCCTGTCAGCCATTGCCTTCCTGGCTGATGTCCACCTCTGTATGAAGCCCTTTGCTACGGCTACGCTATCAGAGCATCTCTCAGCTACTTAAAACACGAGAGGCTGCACCGGTTGAGGGGATGGAGATGCTGACCTGGGGCTATCCGAGCAAGAGCAGTCAGGAATAACAAAGTAGGCGCCACATCAAAATGGGTCAACTGGTCTAAAAATCCCTAACGCCCTGCGTACTCTTGGGCAGGGTATGGTCTGGGTCACAAGGCGCCGGAGCTACAAACACAGCACACACCGACCGTATTTCCTGATAAACGGTACCCAGGCTCTCGAGCAGGCTGGCAGCTCGCTCGGCGGTAAACAAGATGCAAACGCGCCTTTCAACAACCGATCGGAGCCTCCTCTTCTCCGTACCTCGCCATTCACTCCCCTCCACCTCCACACCTTCCCGTCCTCCCGAGCAGCCCGGGCCAGGGGATGCCCAACACCACTCACGCAGCGACGGTGGCAATCACAGCAACACAACAGAGACGTTCAGCGAAGAGCAGAGGATAAAGAAAGCCCATAACCACATTTAAACACAAAAGATGGGTTGGACGAGAGTAGCCCAGAGAGGACGAGAGTACCTTTGTTGTCAGTGCTCATCTGCCCGGCCAGAGCTGCCTGCTGCCCTTTAGGTTTCCGTCTCTCTTTTGCCCCAGTGCATGTGACAGTCCCCAGGCAGAGCAGCTCTTTAGTGTGGTCTGCACCGTGTGTGGCGAGGAGCCCGAGCCCTGCTCTCTAGCTTTCTTCTCGGTGCAGTTTCCATGCTCGGTTTCAGAATGACGACCTCTGATGCTGCGCTGCCTCGGGCAGCGGCTCACTCTCTCGCACAAGTGGGTTTATCTCGCATCCTTTCATTTTACTCTCACACCCAGCTGGGGGCCAACGGGTTTCAAAATAAAATGAAGCTGCCAGAAGCTCTTGGGACTCTACCAACCTTTTGCAAACACTTTGAGCCGTCGCAGAAAACGGCCTGTTTCCATGAATGCTCCCGCTGGCATAATTGGTCACCCGGGGATTCCCGGACAATGAATATCCCGGGAGCAGATGCAGCAAGATGCCCAGTTTTATATCTGGGTGGTGCGGGAAGACTAAAATTGGAGCAGCTTCGGAGCCACCCACACTCACCCAGGAAAGGAAAAATCCCTCCTTTCGAGAATTTACAACCTAAAGCTCTGATTTCCAAATGGCAGCAGACACCCACGCGAACGAAGGGCCGGTCCCAATTAAGAAGGCAGACAAAAAGAGAAAGGAGGTGCAGTCCCCCCCCCCCAATTCTGCAAGCAGGGCGAGCCGATGCCCAGGCGGGTACGGGCTGGCTCGAGGGCGCCGGGGGAGCCTATAACAAAAGCAGGAATCGCCCCAATTCTCGGTTCAGCATCTCAGAGCACCAATATCGTCCTCCCCGTGCTTGGCAGCCCGTCCCTCCAGTGTCATATTTACCCTGAGCTGGCCGTTTGGGCAGTCGTCCCTGCTGGGATGCGGCTCTGCTTTTGCGCTGGTGGAGAGCAGATGGAGCAGCCCGGGTCCTCCACTCAGCAAATGAAGCTTTTTACGCGGGCGGCTGTCGACGAGAAGGCCTGGAGGTATTGCTGCCGCCGTAGACAGCGAGACAGCCCGTGGCGGGACTCCAAGAAGGAGGCCAAGAACGAGAGGGCGAGTTCGCAAACTATCGTCATTCGAAATAGCTGGAGGCAGAGAACCTGGACCGGTTCTTCTGCTGGGAAGGACACCGCGGCTCAGACAATGTAGCAGCGTCTTTCCCCCACCATGCTGGTGGAAATTAGTTTTCTCCCTGTAATTGCCCTTCTGTTCACAAATCGTTAATGTGTGCTTTTAACCTAAATAACTTTTATTTTTGGTTAAAGGCAAATGGCAAATCAGGAGAGAGCCCGCGTGAAGCTTCCATGAGGCAGAAGACTTCTGTCTCCCCTCCCATGAAATGAATTGACTCTCACTAAGTGATGGCTCTTACCCAGGGAGGACCGTGAGGCTGGAAGTGGTCCCCAGGGCCGTTAAGTCTGGTAAGTCCACCATGAACTACGGAACATGGTGCAAAATTGTCCACAGCAACCCACTCCTTACATCTCCACTCCCGGAGTATTCCCCACTGCTGTATTTATTGCTTGAGATCAAAAGCCACCAACTACAACTCGGTACACAAAGGGAGCAGGAGAAACTGAGGGCACACGCAGCAACGTAGCCTCTATTATTTTGAGGGGGGATACAACTACCAAGGAAAAGTGGGCAGTTCCCTCGGCAAAGCTCAGGAAGACCTAAATCCAACACTGCCTCTGAGACAACTTGGGCATTCACTCTCACGAGTAAGATACCATGAGCCATGTAGTTTTCCTTCCCGGCACACCGTCGAGGTATCAGACAGGCAAGAGGCAGATAAAAGAGTAGATGTTCCCCAACAGAAAAAGTTTATAAGAAACATAGGGTCAAATTATCTTCTTATGCAACACCCCTGTAACTTATAAAATCTAAAGCTGTAGGACATAAATCAACCACTAACTGCCTGGGGTTAAAGAGAAACTTCCTCTCTAGCAACCTATTGCGTAAGAGCCTTTTAGCGGGAGCCCCTATCTTCTGAAATCTCTGTTAGAGAGAGGTTGGCTGGAGCACCGGGCTGTTGGGCTGAGTCCTTACGATCCTTTCTGCCCCCTTTTGCTCTGATCCGTCTTATTGCCTCTTCCTCAAGCCGGCGAGCAGCGGGGAGGAGGTGCAAAGCTCTCTGCTTCGTGCTGCGGCCGCCGCAGTGCGTGGCTCAGCTCAAGCTGAGGTTGGTCCCACCGCCATCGCATCCCCCATTTTCTGAGCGCCGCTCCAAGGACCGGGCACTTCAACGCCTTCCCTTTCCCTAGCTCCCACTCAGGTCCTGGAAAATTTCACAAGGGATTAGTGAGCGCTGTCGACTCTTTGTCACCTGCAATCTGCTCCTGCCGGCCGCTTTATTGGTGCTGTCCCCGAGAAAGGCTGGGAAAAGGCTCTCAGGTCGGGCACTTGCTTATCCTGGGGATGCAACCGGGAAACCACGGCGGGACCCCACTCGGAAACGCACCGCAGCCTTACTGAGACCACCCTGCGGCTGCCACCGCTCCGCCGTCCGCGGAGAGCTGAACGGTGCCACGGGGCTGGTTCCCCCTCGACTATTGTCAGCGTTTGCTATAAAACCCCCTGTGAGCCCGAGCAGGGGGTCCCAGTGGGAGACGTGTTCCCAGTACAGACATGGGATGAGAAGCAGCAGCTCGCGCCGCTCCCCGAGGCTGTTCAGCATCCCCCGGCGCCGGCCGGGATGGCACATGCCCACCCAGACGCTGGAAACCAGCTCCAGGTCCAGAGCCGGCCAGCAAAGTCCCCGTCCTCGCGGGGGCTGTTCCTGCTTCGCTTCCCGTCCTCCACGGCTTCCCCCAGCCCATCAGCGGGCTAAACCGATTTCCACCGGCCACTTCTGGCTGAAATCTGTTTTCTTTGTATTTTAACCCTTGCCTCACTCCCTCCTCCCACTTTACAAACAAGAAATAAAGAGAAATTACTGCGAGTGGCAGCCACCGGCCTTTGTGGCACCACGTCACACCAGAAAAACCCCGCGGCAGTCGGGAACGCCGGCGCTTTCGGTGCCCCTCCGCCTGCCCCCCGTGCCATGGGATCCATGGGAGCTCGGTGTTAAGGCGCTGTTTGTTTGGTGACTGTTCTGCTACGGTTATTTTTAGCCGGTGACGCCTGGGGTATTTCGCTTCAGGATGTCCGGTCTGAGCTTCTTTCTGGGAATCCCATGTTCTCTAATTGTAAACAGCCCCATTCAGTTGCTCGCAAGCGCGAGAGGCCCCGACTTGTGCAGCGGGGCTGTCAGGTGTGAGTCAAACAGGAAGCCGCTGCTGCGCAGGCGAGAGAGGTATTAGCTGTGAAAAAGTGCCCTCGATTAAATCACGGGACCCGGTCCCGCAGCCCACCCCTGGCCGAGACGATCGCCCCGGCCGGTGGGAGGCTGGGCTGTTCGGGATGCTGCCCGCGGGATGCTGCCCGCGCAAGGAAGGGGTGGGGGTGGGGGGGTTGGCTCTGCACCTCCTCCACGTCAAGGTTTATTTGGAAGCTCGGTGTTGCCTGTGTCATCCTCTCTGAAAAAAAAAAAAAAATAAATGAGGTTTGGGTAATTTTGAGGCCCCAGCTGCTGGTTTTGAAAACGTTGTCACCGTGGGAAAAGGGCTCCGGAGCGTCGGAAACGTCCTTCTGCACGGATGTGTCGCTTCAGGGACATAAAGGCATCGGGGTCTGGATGGTGCCGGGAGTCTCCAGGTGCCTGGGATGGCACTCGGCGCTTGTCGGGGCACAGGAGGGGAAAGGCTGGAGCCGGGGGGTGGTTTCAGTCCCGTCCCCCTCCCCGCGGGGCTGAGACAAGGCGCTCCATCAACCTGACCTCCGAAACCCTACAACCCAGTGATTTCGCTAAACGCAGCAGCACGCTGCTGCCCGTGCGCGCAATAACCAGCCCGGGGTGACTCAAACACACGGCCCACGTGTCTCAACGCCGGAGCAGAGGCTGCAGCTCAGTCTCCATCACCCCCGGGGAAGCTGCTACCTGGCAGGGGACAACACGGGGTTGGTGGGACCAAGACGAACCTGTAACCCCACGAAAACACCTCGATGACGGTCAGGAGGCGGTGGAAAGGCAAGGGACAGCGTCCCGTGGCTTTATATTCAGGCATCGCTGGGTGATGCACATCAGCAGAGATGATTCCTGAGATCATCAGCAGCAGAGGTCCTGAGAGCAGCACCGAAAAGGCGCCGCTTCGTTCCCCGTGGCGTCCATCAGCCCTCCCCGTCACGTGGTGGCGGTGGGCTCCGAGCCCCAGGTTGGGCACACGGGTCGCACCGGGTCTCCCTGTCAGCAAACAGCAGCAATGGCACTGTGCAGCCCCCCGGGGACAGAGCAGCTCTCCTCCCTTTGCAGCTGCTATAAAGGTCCCAACGTAACGGCGGTCGCAAGCGCTCCGTTTATCCCATTAGCGGCTTATCCCCATTTTCCACCCTCTAACGTTCGGGAGCCCAAGAAAACCTTGCAACAGTCATTTTCTTCATACAACCAGACCTTACCAGTGCTCGTTCAGCTCAAAGAACCTGGGACAACCCCCCAGCATTTCCAGATTAGGGACTTTGCTGCCTGCAACCCCCCCTGCAGGGGGGAGCCAGGCTGCGTGGGGAACGGGGACAGCTGAAATCCTCGGGGGCAGCGAAATCCTCACTCGCGCTTCCCTAAAATCCAGGGATTACGGAGCTTAAGTTATGCGACCCCCACATCAGAAGCAATTTTTTTGCACGTGGTAGAAAATTTGGGGTGATGCCTGCCCGGCCCCGCGAGGGATGCCGGGGGGGGGCTGGTGCCTCGCGGCCGCGCGGGTCCGCTCGGGACCCTCGTTGCTCCGCTGCCATCCCCACCGCTCCCTCCTCCCCTGCTGCCCCTTTGGCGAGCTCAAAATACAAGTAGGAACTGAGCCAGGTTAGAAAATAACTCTTTCACGGCTGAGGCAGGAGGGATTGATGGCGGAGCGCAATGTTTTCAAAAGGGGCCGCGGGTAGGATGCTGTAAAGTATCTAAATCTGGTCGGAACATGAGTCATACTGAGCATCCACAGGGACTGCGGCTTCCAAGGCACCTCGGCACGTAGAAAAAGTTCCCCGGAGCGACCCGTGCCGTGCGGGGAGCAGCGTTGCCGGCACCGGTGAAGCAGGGCATGTGCACGGTTGTGCCCGTCTCTTATCTGACTCATTTCAGTTTCTCAGGGGAAACCCTGGCATCGATAAACAGCTCTCTTGCTCCCCGGCCTCCGCATTTGCTAACCGAAATCTGGAGTCTATTTTTAACCCCGAAACGCCCACTGCAAGCGGGGGGAGCCCGCAGCCCGGTGCGGCGGGTCGGCCGGCACCGTCGGGTCGGGACCGCGTCGCTGCCGGCCCCGTTTCCGACTCTGAGCTGGCTCATGCTGTTGTTTACCGGGGTAATTTGACTGTGGCGTTGGCAAGTCGTCAAGGCAAGTGAGACCAAAACAAGTCACGCAGGCACTTTCCACGCTCAGCGCCGGCACCGTGCCCCCGGATGGGGTATGCAAAACCGACAGGCTCCAACTTTTTATTTTCCAGCACATCCCCCGGGTGAGCGTGCTGTTTAAGCGGCTCATCGCCGCTGGTTTCTGGGGGACTGGTTCAAGGGGACGGGGTGGCGGAGGAGCTGGAAAAAGCCTCCGCGCTCGAGATGAGCTTGCGCGAGGGAGTGGGAACGGGATTCAGGCCGCGCTGCTGTTTGAGGGTCATTTTCTTCTTGTTATTTACTTCCCTGGTGCTGAGGGCTGCGGTGCGCACGGGCACACGCCGGCCAGGACTACGGCAAGCGCGCGCAGCAGCGCACGTGTGCGCGGACGCACGCATGCCGGCGGGATGCAGCGACACGAAATGATGAGACCTCGAGGCTCGTCGGGTCTCAGGCTCTCCCGTTACAGCTCGTCCGTCCGGGGACGCTCAGCCGCTCTGTCTGGAAACAGCAAGAGAAGCCGCATTTTCGTTTCCCGGCCAAACTGAGAGCAGGAAGGGCAGGGGCAAGACAAACCGTGTCGAAGCCCAAGCTGCCGCAGAGCCGTTGCATCCGAGGTGACGCACGTCCGAGCCCGGGTGACGGTCTGAAGGATGGCCCTGCCGCGGGTTTGGAAGGGAAGTTGAAGCCGGGGGTTGGCAAAGCCACCGGCTGCTTCAGGTGGTCACGGGAAGATTTTTTTAATGCTCCTCCTGCACGGAGGGAGCGGATCCAGCCCGGCTTTGCGGTCAGGGCAGGACACCTCGTGCTTTCCCTGGCCTGGTTTCGGAGGATCCAGGGGTGAAGCTTCCAGCTCTTCCCGCGGGGAAACACCTCCACTCCCAAACATTGCGGGAGAGGAGAGAGTCTGGTTGTAATTCCTGCCTAAACAAAGGCTGCCTTTAACAGCGGCGTCCCATCCCTGCCACGGGGCGACACCTGACGGTGCCTTTCCACAGCCCCCATGGCGTCTGCGAGGCCTTTGGCAATCATCGGCTCTGGGACAGTTTTTTTCCGGCTTTAGGAATATTTCTGTGGCCAAGACTCCCAAGCGCCGTTGCTCGTCTCCCTGCACATCGCAGCCCCTGCAGCTCGGGCGGGAGACGCGTTTGATCACCTCCAACTGCTCCACCCGGCCCCTGTGGACCATCTTCTCCCATTTTCTGCCTCTGCTCAGCACCTCATGCAAACTTTCCGCCTTCTCCCTGGCTTAAACGCTTCAGGTCGCCCCTCCTCCGGGGCGTTTCAGACCAAAGCAGCCCAGAAATAACTCAGGAGACATAAATCAGCCTTGCAACCCCACAAAATAGGTCCCCGTTTCCCCATCGGAGAGGCCACCAGGGAGTCGCTCGCCGGGCAGCCCGCGACGAGGGTGGGTTGTTCGCCCGTCCCCGGACCACGGTTCCCGCTCTGGCTGTTTCTGCTCCGTTGCAGAGATGTGCTATAAAACCTTCATTTCCTGACACACATGGGATGAGGCCAAGGGGTCGTGTTTTGGACAACCTGGCTTTGCCATGGCAACCGGCAATGATGTCACTGACGTGCGATGATGGGAAGGGGCCTGGGGAACGGAGAGCTCTCCAGGAAGGAGGCGGGAGAGGAGGCTGCGATGGCGGGGGACGCTCGCACCGAGGCCGGGGCTGCACGAGAGCAGCCCGGGCAGTGTTTTCCTTGGATGGCCCCAAGCACGAGCCGCGGCCAAACTGCATTGGGGGCTGGAGCCGAGACCATCCCGCCCTCTCCTTCCTCCAGCTCCCATCCCTCTGTGCGTCCCCCCGGCGTCTCATCCCACTGCGGCAGAACGGCCCCAGGCAGCGGCTCCGGCTAAAACCTCCGACCACCTTCTCCCCTGTGCACGGGCATTTGTAGGATTAATCCCCCTGCCCTTCGCTGGAGGGCTCCGAGCGGCCCTGATCCCCTTTCCCCTGCTATTTCTCTCCTCGTTTTATTCCTACAGCCGCTCTTCTTCCCATCACAAATTCCCTCCCTGCAGGGGAGCCCCTTTACAACAGCAAAATAATTAAAAACTCGGGCAGACAAGTATGCGCGGCCCTGACGGTCGGCATCTGTCGCCGTGGGGCAGTTTGAAAGCTCTCACGCAGCGGTGTCCGTCTGTCTGTCCGGGTTTCCTGTGGCTGGAACCATCTGATAGGGCGGCGCTTCACCTCTGGGCATTGCGCTAAAGCCCTATCTGGGTTAGCTCCGAGATGTGAGCGGGATAAACACACAGAGTAAAAACATCCCCGTCTGCACGGAGCTGCCAAGGAACCGCTGTTCCGCCTGTTTGCCGTACGACAGAAAAGCCCGAGCATCCCCTTCCCACCCCAGAAACAGCCACGCTGGTGTGAAGCCTGGGCTCGAACCCCATCCCCAACTCCTCTCCGGTGCCCCACGGGACTGACCCGGACGCGCAGTTGTAGCCAAGGAGGGATCAAAGCCTGCGGGGGATTGCCGAGATGAGGAATGAGCTGCCCGCGCTCCCGGGGCAGCGGGGAACCACCATCCATTTCAGCCGCGGCGGGCAGAGGCTGAGAACGGCCATCTATCACAGATTTAATTGGTAATAAAGTTTTCACCTGCTGCATCCTCGGAGGATTCACCTGCCTAAAGGTTGTTCTAGCACAGCCCGCAAACAGGCAAACCTGGCAGCTTTGATCCGGGTTTTAACTCCTTTTTCACGCGCTGAGTCTTTATGTGACACTGGGCGAGTTGTTTAAATGACCTGTTACAAATGCACCTTCCTCAGCAGCAAATGAAATAGTGTCTAGTAAAATAAACAATAATAATAATAATAATAATATCACTACAAGGCACACATCAACAAAACAGCAGTTGGAGACCGGCGAGCCTTGCAACGAAATCGGGTGCGTGTGGATGCGGATCCGCACCGAGTGGGGTCCACAAAAGCCCGAGGAAGATGCGCTTGCGCTGCCTGTGGTAACACATAGCTATTGTCAAATAACTGTCGAAACCAAACGTGTTCGGTAGCAGGAGGCTTGGCGGTGGTGTGAAGACAGCACAGCGACTGTCTTCCTTGCGTTTTGGGCCTCACCGAGAGATTTCAGCCTAAATGGAACCAATTTTCAGCGAATAGCATCGTCCGGCGCGTGTCGACTCAGGGCTGTCTCTACACATCCTTCCTACGGAGACCCAACGCCACCACCACCACTGGTGGGAGGGTGAAGAAAAAAACCAAAAAGCAAAAAAAAAAAAAAAAAAAGATAGAGAAAAACAAAACAACAACACGAAAGACCTTCCAAAAACGTTGCACGAAAAGTGAACACTCAGCAGAGCGAGGTTTCCTGCGCAGTGAGAGTTGGCCGAGGAGCGAACAGGAAATCACTGCTTCCTGCCTGCAGAGGAAGCGCCTATCGAACGCCTGTGATCAAAAACAAACAGCACTTCAATTAAACAAACAAAGGGCCTAAAACTTCAACAGCCCCGCAGCCTGGGCCAGCTCCAGCGGTAGGGAAACGAGTCCAAAAATAAGAGGCTGGTAACCTTGAAAAAGGACCTCATCCTCTTCCCCCTGCAGCGACGCTGCTCGCGCGGAAAGCAGAAGGGTTTTGGGCCACCTCCCGGCTGCGGCCCTGGGTGGGTGCTGCCGTCCCAGGAACCAGACGCCGCGGGGAAGGGGATGAGGTGGCCTCCAGCGATGTCCCCAACTCTTGGGTTTGGTGAAGGACCGCTGCCGACAGCCGGAGCTGCCCCCCAGCTCAGCCCCACACCCCCCCGGCACCGCAGGTGAGGCAGGAATCCCAACTGCACTAAAAAAGAAGACCTCTGCTCCAGCCTTACAGCTCTGAAGAAAAGCTTGAGGAGCATTTGCACCAGGACAGCAGCAGTAGCTCAGTGCCTTCTGACCCTCCGCCGGAGGTGGGAACCCACCTCGCATCTCCCACAGCCTCAGGGGCTGCCGAGATCACTAAAGAGGCAGAGAGCACCTTCTGCCCCAGACCCATCCCGGGTGCCTGCGACTTCGTGTGGCTTTAAGCCAAGTCCCCGTGTCTGGTCTCTACTCTGCTCCTCTCAGTTTTGGTTTGAGATTTAGTTTCATGTATAGGAATGTTTCCTGTCTGATCTGCCGCTGAGATTTTCTTTTTTTTATTTGTTCTAATGCAGATTGACTTGTCTTAAATATAATGAATTCAGGAAATGGGAAGAGGGATCCTTTCCTACTACATTTGAGCAGAGCGGGATTTATAGTCCCTGGGCTAGAAATCATTCCTAGGAGTCGCACAGCGATATCATCTTGAGCCTCCCATAATTTCAGGGGTTCACCTCCAGCAAAGAAGGCTGCGAAATGCCCAGGAATCTCGCAGTGGTTTTCCAACTTGCTGAAAACCTTTTGTCTGGACAAATGACAGCGAGAAGAGACTGATGTGAAACATCAGCAGGATTCAACAGCCCCGTCCGCCGGCCCCGGTGCGTACGCTCAGCGCTTGGGTCAGCCTCTGTGCCTGGCAGACGCGGAATCTGCTGCAGTATTTATCGAGTGAGTTACAGGGTCTGCGTCTCACCGAAGGAAGGACCAGCGCTGAACACGTGCTGTTTACCAGATCTAAAGCGCAGGCACCAAGAGATGGAGGAAACAGTTCTGCTCCAAACCCGAAGCCTCAGGATGTCTCCAACTCAAAGTCTACCTCTGGAAAGCCTATATTCCCTTCAAAGCCATGCTTTGTCCCCAAAATGAGCCCTTTCCTCCCCTGGGAGGCTATCTGCCCGCTTACAGGTCCTCCAGCCTGGTGTCCCTCCGTCCGTCCATCCAGCCCAGGGTCTTCCCGGCTGAGCCCCGAAGCTCCAACATTGCTCATTCCGCACATGTCGAGGGCTCTGGGCTTTTCCAAAGCCGGGCTGGCTGGAAAAACTGTTCTCCCAGCGTGAAAGCCAGCACAGAAAAAAAAGAAACAAAACAAAACAAAACGAAAAAAAAAAAAAAGGCCAGGGTTGTCCTGGGACTTTGTGTTTGAAAGGGAGCGCTTTTCTCCGTCTCGCTGACGACGTGGTGAGAAATATGGTTCAAGAACAAAGGACGGCGGCGAGCAGTTACCAGGGAGGAGCAGGCTGGCGTGGAAAAAAAAACCCAAAAAACCAAAAAAAGAAAAGCTTAAAGCAGGCTGAACCGTGGCGTTACCTGTCCCCCCCTGTCCCCTGGCCTGCTGGGGACTAGCAGAAGCCACGGGCCGGCAGCCCAGGGTTGGCAGCGGCGCCGGAGGGACCCGGTGACCTCAGAGCGCCGCTCCATCTCCCCCTGTCCCACCCTCACGCCGGGGGTGCGCGGCACAGCTCAGGGTGGGTTTTACAGACCCGCGCGCGTCTGCCAGAGCACAACGATTTATTTATTTTATTATTCTTCTGTGCATTTTGCATTTGAAAGATGCCAAAGCAACAGCAAACTAAGTCCGACTACGGGCCGAGGGAATAACTACTCCAGAGGCACCGATAGCCCCACAATGGTCTTGGACAGCAAATTTCAAGGAATGGGGAATGCGTGTGGCCACCAGGGTCTTCCTCTGTGGCCACCAGGGTCTTCCTCTGTGGCCACCAGGGTCTTCCTCTGTGGCCACCGCACAAATCCCCATTATTGAGCAGTTTGTCTGGTGGTATTGCAGCCATCAGGTGCAGCCATCGCGCCATGCTAGATGCTTGCAGCTCAGGCAAGATTTTTGGGGCTTTCGCCTCATCCGTCTGGTTCATTCAGGGGAAAAAAAAGTTTACCTGTTTCCTGGCATTATAGCTGCTCACTTTGCTTTTAAACTTAACTTCCTGGTGAATTAACCAAGCCCAATTCATACATATTTAAAGTGCATCTTCCTGATGATGCGAACACAATGCATGGCTGCGTCTGTCCAGGAGAGATACCGCAGGACAAGTGTCGCTGGAAATAAGGTCACAGCCGGGTACCCGTTGCTTCCTACCCCTGTGCACCATGAGGGCGGTCAAACGCGTCATATCACCTCAATCCCAATTTACCAGCGGTTCCAGGGGACCATTTCTAAGCGCTTTGTCCCAGTTTCCCTTCCCTGTGTGACAGCCCCCACTAAGCGACTCCCAAGGGAACGGGGCCATAAAGCCGGGGTGATGGATTCCCAAGTCTCTGATAGTCCCTCTAGATGCCAAGAATCACGGAATCGCGGAATTTTCAGAGTTGGAAGGGACCTCTAGAGATCGTCTAGTCCAACTCCCCTGCTACATCAAGTGGGACAAGTGTCTACAGAGCAGCACTGCCATCCCACCAGTCCCTCCCGCCTTTGCCCAGTCTGCCCGCTTGCCTGCTGGTGTGACACTGGGGCTGTCAGAGGTGATGGCGGCAGTCACCGTGCCCCGCCAAAACGTCCCAGCAGGGACAATAGACGAGGGCCAAGCGCCAGGACATGGTCTGAATACAGAGCTCCTGTGCTGAAGGAACGGCCTCTCCGGGCGTTTGCACTCTGAAAGCTCTCGCCTGAGTCTTTTTAAACAACGTCTGGTCCTTCCTACTGCGGAACTGCAGCCCTGGCCTGGCATATAAAAGGGTTGCTGATGCCGTTCCATCCCTTGCTGGAAAATACATGCAACATCCCTGGAAAGTTGATTGCTAATATGGAAACGCTGGCCAACTTCCTCATTGTGTAAGTGCCAAGAGCACAGATGAACTCCTGGAGGCTGCTATGGAGGGGACTGTGGGCACAGAGGTGGGGACGACTTTCAGTGGCAGAAGCGGCAGTAAAGTTCTCATCTCTTCCTGAAAATCAGGGGAACACAATTATGCCTCTGAAAAGCTCCATTAAATCTGACGGTTTCATCTACATTTATATTAACACATGTCAGCTCCTGCTGGAAAAATGCCCGTCCCAGGCAGTAGCACAACAGCTTTGGAGGTTTCCTCCTGCCGCAGACCTGAGATCTGTTCAATATCAAGTCTGGAGATGCTCAGTTCACCTCCCTCATTCTGCTGCTTTAAAGCCCAATTTAACCAACTCCTTCAACCGAGTCAATGGGATTTGAGGTGAACGTGGCTGCTTCCCTTACGCTGATAGGCTCCGATCCTCCCTGGAGCAGAGTATCCCGTTCGTGTCCGTCTGTCCTGGTGTCCACTCCTGAACCACCACCTACAACTCCTGGTCCCTTTTCAGAGACGCCAGAGCACTGCCCAAAGTTGGTGGATTTAGTAGAGATCTCTGGCAGAGAGCAAATGGCACAAACGCAGCTGCACTGGGATGAAGGGAAAACACCTGGTGGCGTGTTGGACTGGAAATGGGATTTTAAGGAGAGAAAAGCTCAAAAGTTTATCTAGGCTACTCTGACTTTCCACATAACGGAATAACACGGGCTCTCTAGATGGTTTTTGCGCAAGCCACACGTTCTGCAGGTCTCCTAGAAAGCTTCCAGTCAAGTTTTGAACAGTTTATATGTTGCAGAATACAGGACAACTTTTAGGTTGTTTATAGCATAAGACCACGCCATGCTCCAACAGCTACCTGAAGCGACGCAGAACCCCAGAGGGTCTCAGGAATGCTTTAATGAGCAGTAAAAGTGTTCTTTATACCTTCTTTGATCGTTCCCTGTTTATAAGGCCCAAGATCACGCTTGTTTTTTCAACTGCCATATTATACCAGAAACAGTACCGGTAGGTTTCCTCCTTCAAAGCCTCCTACAGCCTCTTCAAGGCACTGCTTCCTAAAATACAGCTCCCCATTGCAAATATGCCCCACATCGACACTGAGCAGCATCAATATTCCTATTTTCCAGAAGAATCAACTCCAGTCAGAGTAAAACATAGCAAGGACACCGCTGTTAATTTTACCTGCTTTGCTATCACGTTGGGCCTTATGGGAGAAGTGGGGCATGTCCTCCTGATTGGTGGTGGCCAAATCCTGTCCAGAGTCTGTTTCCCAGAATAGATCCAGCAGTCAGCATCTGACCTACTTTCTCTGTTCTCAGCTGTAGTCTTCAGTGTTTTCTAACACAAAATCCCATTGTTTGCATGTGCCCAGGTTTACCCTGTTAATCTGATTTTCTCTTTATCAGCCTTTCCCCTGTCTGTTTTTCCTGTCTTTTCCACGTGTGAGTCATCGGCTGCTTCTCCCAAAGCCCCTACCAGAAGGATTCAACTTATCCAGGTTAGAGGTGCACATCAAATATCTACTTTTAGCTGAGAGGAACAGTCCCCAGAAGAGCCTCCTCCTCCTCCCCCTACCTCCAAAGGGAGCCGAGGCTGAGCAGCTCAGCTGGGCTCGTCTGCCTTCGCTTGGATGAATTCCACCTGACAAGCCTACACATGGCATGAAGGAGACCAACAAAGCCATTGGAAACCTTCCCAATTGCAGCGCTCCCAGATTATCTTTCCTGTTCTAGGGCAGAAGAGAAATTTGGGAAACTCACCTGTAATAAAGCTTTTTGGCGAATTTATCTGAGGATCAGTCATTATGGCATGGAGACTTGCTACGGACTTTCAGGGACCAAGCTTTTCCATGCCCCATCCCAAGGGCCTCAGATACCCTGCGGCATTTCCTAGAATCATGGAACAATTTGGGTTGGAAGGGACCTTGAAGACCACCTCGTTCCACCCCCCTGCCCTGGGCAGGGCCACCTCCCACCAGCCCACGTTGCTCCAAGCCCCGTCCAACCTGGCCTTGAACACCTCCAGGGACGGGTCAGCCACAGCTTCTCTGGGCAACCTAGGGAGTTTCCTAGACTAAGATACTGTTTCCTATGAGTCATATTTCAGCGCAGACAGCAGATAGTAGAGACAGATGGAGAAGAAGAGGAGAAACTCAAAGGTGGGGTACCGAGACGTGGGGTCATTAGATAACAGCATCTGGGCTGTATTTAGTTGCATGCAATCGAGTCAGCCTGGGAGTCAGTCCGCTTCACGGTGTCTTTGGCAGTGAAGCCTTAAGGACTTCCCACCAAGGCCATTTGATCCCACCAGCACGTCACAGTTCAGGGCCCCTCTCAGCACTACTATCGCTTGTGGCGTTGTATTGTTAACCAGATCGCTGAGCTGACACCCAGCAATTGAGGTTAAAAATAAACCCTTAGGGCCCAGGTTCACCACACTGTAATCACACAAGTTCAATGGCAGAAGTGAAGGGGCACCTGAGAGTGGGAAAAGCAGCAGAACTGCTGGAGCACCTTCCCTCCCAAAAGCAGCTACTCCCGTTTTCCCTCCTCTGCTTTTTCAAACTCCAGTGGTTACCAGTTCAAGGAACGTGCCATCACACGCCGACATTTCTCTTAAGCGCGCAGCATTTCCCATTTGCCGAAGTCCTTAGCCCACATCGTACTGCAGGTTCCTGCACCACCACGCAGCCCACACGCATCACCTGCACCAAGCATCACCACCAGTTTTCCCCCCAGTTCCCTGAAGTAACATGAAGGTAGGGAACGCACTGCAACTTATTCAGCAAATAGAGGAGCCGATACAAGTGCGAGGGGGGACTTTTTGACCTCAGACATCCTTCAGAGCCATGGTCCCTGCTCCTTTGTTCCCATTGTCACCCAGGTACTTGCAAGCAAAAGAAGTTTGCGTTAACGGTGGAGGCAAAGAGAGGGACTGCTACACCGGGGAGCGCATCAGAGCACGCGAGAGCTCGGGGAACGCAAACACCTTGAAAGGAAGATTTCCCCAGATGAGCGTATTTTAGCTGTCTGCAAAGGGGTGCCAGAAGGAGCTGCGGGGAAGCGCCAGGGACAGAGCGCTGTGTTGGTGCACACCGAACGGAGCAAGTGTCCTGGGAAGCTGCTCTGGAGGAGGAGCTGGCAGGTTTACAATGTGCTTTTTTGCGGCGTGCAATCCCTTGGGAAGATCTTAAAGATTTATCTGGGATAGGTTTTCTTGTCTGTCACGGTCTCCCATGGGAATCGGTTACAGTTTCGTGGGAGGGGAAGACGGGGACCCCATACTGGAAGCTGCACATTAGGCAGCAGCTTCGTCACCTGTCCCAAACTCCCTTAATTAAGGTACATGGCACTGCTGCTACCGAGATGTCCTGTATTTTGCCTCCTGCTTTTTGTGCACGAAACAATCTAAACAGATCACTCGGGCAAAATGAGACTCCAGACAACGCTCTTTACACCGACAACACACGCTGCGCCGCTGCCTCTTTCTGCGGTCCCCAGCACGGACCACAGCAAGCCCCTCCGGCCGCACTCTGCCCGGGGACGCCACAGCCGCGAGTCACCGATCCCCCGCGCTGAGCAGAAGTTCCCCTGTGCTCCAAACTCCATCTCTCACTTCGCCATTTAAAACGGACTGGAAAATTCCTACGAGGCTGCTGAAGGCAAGAGAGCAGAAATGCCACGGACACCGGCAGGAAGGTCTGCAGCACGACGCAGCCCTCGCCTCCAAAACCAGGCGCCCCTGGATGGCGGAGGTGTCTCCCACCCGCTGCCCTTCCGAGCTCCTCTTCCAGTGTCACCCCTGGGTTTCACAGCCCCAACGCCGCGGGGACGGTCTCCCTCCCACAGCCCTGCTCAGAGTCACGCTTGATTGCATCATATTTGTTTTTCTTTGCCTTTGAGATGAGGATTCCTCCCACCTTGCCCAGAGCCAGGTTTTGCCCGGTCTCACAAGGAGGGGAGCCGGCGGGTGACCCAAATGCAGCCACGCAGCTGGGTGGCAGAGCCTTCTCCAGCACACGCGTCCGACGGGGACAGTGTCCGACGGGGACGGCGTCAGCGCTTTCTCAGGCAGCGCTGGTTGGGTTCCGAGAGTTTTAACGCTTACAGCATCTGCTCTTGTGCTATATGATACCTCCTCCGCAGCCCGAGAGCGGCGAGCGGACGCCGGCGCTGCGGGGACGGACACCAGCACCCACCGGGGACGGCCGCGTTTGCAGACGCGGTGACCGGCAGAGTCACTAGCAGGCTACTCACCCTGGCTTTGTCCTTGCATCCAGAGGAATTAAAGCCCTTGGAGATGCGGTCTCATTGTTCAAGATGTGCTTAAGGGAAGGCAGCTGCTTTCTTTATATCTCAAGATTCACTAAAGTTCAGGAAGAGAGAGAGAGAAAGAGAGGGGACGGCGAAAGGGGAGGGACTGAGAGAAGGGCCCAGAGGCCGTATAGAATGACAATGGAAGGAAATGCTTTATCAAACCTAGAAAGCCAACCCTGTCCTGGGAACACAGAGGGAGAAGAAAAAAAAATAAAAAGAAAAGAACCCAACTTGCAGAAGAAAAGCGAGTTCAGCTGCCCTGGGTTCCTCCCTTGGCAGCGCGAGCCCTCCTCCCCCAGCCCCTCTCTCCCAAACACAATGCGAGCCGGTGAAAGCCGTCAGGCTGAAACGCTTTTTTTTTTTTTTATTAAACAGAGAGAAGTTTCAGTTCTTTTTTTTTAAAAAAAAAAAAAAAAAATCCAACAACCAAACCCTGCCCGGGAATGGGAATGTGACGCTCTTCCCCCTCCCCCGGCTCCAGCCTTCCAAGTTTCTATGAGTCAAACGTTTGCAATGTGTTACCGAAATGTTACCAAGCTGGAATGCAGCATCTGAGAGGGTTTAGCTAATAAAACTTTTGTTTGTTGGCTGGGAGAAAGTGTCACCGGCCGAGAATTCGCTGCTTCTTCTTCCTTTTGTTTTTCCCATCTGCGCCTTAGCCCGAGAGGGTTAACCGGTTGTGCAATGGTGACACCCTCCGAGGGTGGCATTAACCCAGCGCTCCCTCTCCCAAACGAAAAGGGAAATTGCCCTGTTAAGCGGGAGACCAAGGGGAACCCTCAGTCTGACAGAGCAGGTGGGAAACAGAGGGCCAGGGAGAAATTAAATTGCGCAGACATCCTCGGGCACAGCTAGGGACAGACCTCAGCTGCTGAAACACGACTTCTCAGACACAAACTTTGGGATTTGGGGGTCAGAAAAGCACTATTTCCTCATCCGACAGTCCTTAGGCTCATCCCAAGATAGGAACTTTTCATCCCAGACAACCATTTACTGGGCCCAACGTCTACAGTGTTTTCCAGAAGCGTCTGCTCTGGATTTACACGCACCAAAATTCTCAATTTTTCCCCGATAATTTAACCGCCTAACAAGGAACGCTTTTTAAATGATGTCAAGTCACCACCAAAACCGGTGCCTTTGTTCTCTTTGACCGCACCGGGCTTTAACTCCTGCAAATTGATTACTGTTATGCATTTCATCACTTTCAAATCTAGTCAAATCCAGTACTTCCCAGTGTCACTAAACACACGGTGGAATAACGGGCTGAGAGGCCGTTGGGTTTTGATGCACTGAACGGAACAAATTCCTTCAGTAGCTCCCTGCAGGTCGTGCTCTCTCCTGTTCCCGCTCCTGCGGGATGAGCTGATCTCTGCCCTGCCTGAAGCCGTCCTTCCGTTCAAGGATCTGTCTAGGGAAAAACACGCAGATTTCAAACACAAAGTCAGCTGCAATCAGGGGGGAAAACGTCCAGTCTGAGGATCTGATTTTGAATTTGTTCAGGAACTTTAAGCCAGCTGCACTCTATGGTGCTCAACACTGTATTAACGCTGAGTTCCAAAAGCACAGAACTCATTTAGATGCCTATATGTAGTTTTCACTAAACTTCTGGGCACTTATAAAGAAAAATTATGGGAGACGCAGGAGGACTCCTCTCTGCTCACTCACGAGAAAGTCTCCAGGGTGAGATTTTGTTCTGTGCCTATTCTTGGCTCCATTCATAGAATCATAGAATGGTTTGTGTTGGAAGGGACCTTGAAGATCATCCAGTTCCAACCTCCTGCCCTGGGCAGGGACACCTCCCACCACACCAGGTTGCTCCAAGCCCCGTCCAACCTGGCCTTGAACACCTCCAGGGATGGGGCAGCCACAGCTTCTCTGGGCAACCGGTGCCAGGGGCTCACCGCCCTCACAGTGAAAAATTTCTTCCTAATATCTAATCTAAATCTCCCCTCTTCCAGTTTGAAGCCATTCCCCCTCATCCTATCACTCCATGCCCCAGTAAAAAGTCCTTCCCCAGCTCTCCTGGAGCCCCTTTAGGGACTGGAAGGCCGCAATAAGATCTCCCCGGAGCCTTCTCTTCTCCAGGCTGAACAGCCCCAACTCTTTCAGCCTCTCCTCATGGGAGAGGTGCTCCAGCCCTCGCAGCATCTTTGTGGCCCATCTCTGGCCCCGCTCCACCAGGTCCATGTCTTTCCTATGTTGGGGGCTCCAGAGCCACACATTCCCACTGCTGTCCCTCCAGGCCTCGAGGATCTTGGCCACACCATTACCTGGCCTTCACTCCGTGTTTCTTTTCTTTAAAGAGAAACCACTGGTGTTCCTCCAGTGAGGGACACAGATGTAGCATCTTCCACTAGATCTGTAGTGGAATTTGGGCCATAGCACAGTAGTTTTGCAGCTCTGAGCTTTTGAGCATCTCACGCTCACGATGGGAGTACAGCCCAGTCCAAGAAGAGTTCATGAGGATGATAAGTGCAAGAAGGAAAGCAGGAGAGTGGGGGAGAATCATAGAAGGTTGGAAGGGACCTTAAATATCATCTAGTTCCACCCCCCTTGCCATGGGCAGGGACACCTTCCACAAGCTGAGGGCCTGTCCTTCTTCAGTGCTTGCAAGCCTTAGCCTTTCCAGGAGGTGGCTCCTTCCACCTGGGATTCCCAGCCCCAAACCATTTCCAAGGCTTGAAGCCTTCACCTTTCTGAGGAACCTTTTCTTCAGGGTTCCGTTCCAGGAGGAAGATAGTAATGCTCTTCCTGCCTCACCCATTGCCACCCCAAGTGTCCCTTTCAATAATAGCAGCTGGCCGAACGGAGGACGCCTGGCCTCAGGTTTTGCCTCTGTCTGAGGGAAGGAAAATCTCCAGCAGCCAGGAGAATCCTCCCAGGAGCCTTGCAAAGGGATGGACTCCACCTCTTCCGCTGAAGTTGCCCTGCTTTGTGCAGAGAGCACACAAACTCTCCTGAGAGTGGAGTTTGGGCTCCCTGCCTCGCTCCTGGATTGGAGGATCACCGTCAACCTGTCCCAGCTATTTCCAGCACAAATTGTCCTTTAACGCCAACTGGAGCAACGTCAGTAGAAAAGAGGTGGTCCTTCTCCCACTTCTAAAAGCCAAGCGATGCCAATCCTGCTCTACCAGGTGGATGTGAATTCCTGAGACTAGAAAGAGCTGAAGTCTTCTCAGAAGCAAATGTTTAGCTTTGCTCTCACAAGGATGAGGGACAAAATTGCTCATTTGTCCTCACAATTGGCAGCAGCAAAATTCACGTTCATGGCAACATCAGGGCCGGTTCTGGCAGGGGGATGGAAGGGATCCAACAGACTGCAGAAAGCTGCGATTGAGGGCTGCTATCTCCCCAAAATGAGAAGTCACATCCCGGGGTGTCCCAGGCAGTCCTGTCCTGGAGAAGTCCCACAGGTAAAAAAACCTGTTCTTCGGATTTTTCTGACTTTGTTTTCAGATAAAAGAACCTGATAACCTGAAAGATGGGGGGAAAAAAAAAAGGAAAAACAAAAATAAAGATCATGGGGAAAGATCTGAGGGGGGAGGAAATTGCCACAGTAAAGTTGTGCTTAGGAGAGAGTTTGGCAATCAGCCCCACAGAACTGAATGCCCCCAAACAGGGTCTGAGCCAAGTTGTTATACTGAGTTACAAACTTTTACCTAGTTGGATATTTGCATCATTTGCATCTTCGGTGTAAGGACACAGAAGGAATTGCCAAAGGCAGAGTTGTTTAAAGGCCAGGCAGAGATAAGGGATACCGCCTTGTTTAACAAAGAGACATTTCCATATCTAAGGAAGTGAGGCAATCCTGTCTAATTAAGAAGACTGACCAAAGTCTCCCAGGAGGAAGAAAGAGGGTGAAAGATTAAAATCTTTGTGTTTCAAAGGCAGAGGAGACCAGCCAGGAAAGCTCATGTTCTACCAACTGGAGAACCCAGAAGATGTTGTGTGGCAGCTTGAGCACTGGAAGTGGTTATGACGGTGGATCTAAGGAGGTTCCCAAAGGTGTTCATGATGGAAGGTGTGCCAGGAGGGTTTGGGATGGCCACCCAAAATAACTTCTGTCCCAAAGAAGTTCTGTCTCTGTCAGAGGCACCTGAAAGCCAACGGCAAACTCTGAACTCTACCCTGTAGGACAGACAGTCAACGGGATAAGAGAGAGAAGGATTTTGTGCACGCTTGCATCCCAGCAGTCAGAGGGAGCATTTCCCACAGCTGCTGGGTGGAAGGACCTTTGTCTGAGGACCTGAGGTGCACATGGCTGCTTTGGCACAGAGTGGTTAGAGTCTCCTGGAAGGAGACTGACATTCCCTGGAGGTGTTCAAGGCCAGGTTGGATGGGGCTTGGAGCAACCTGGTCTGGTGGGAGGTGTCCCTGCCCAGGGCAAGGGGGTTGGAATGAGATGGTCTTTAAGGTCTGTCCCTTCCTACCCAAACCACTCTGTGATTCTGCCCTAAAAGAAGAACATGGGCAGTTAAGGAGAGCAGGAGGAAACAGGCCATGTTGGGGTGCTTCGGGGTAGACTAGCTGTGGTATGTGTGCATGCATGGGGGCTGTGAGCACATATAGACACCCCCGTAGGTTCATGCTCTAGAAGGATTTGGAAAGTGGCACCCAGTGGACATTGAGGTGGGAATGCAGAGACCCAGGCATGGAGCAGGCTCTGAGCAGGGCTTTCAGAAACCACGCCGTGACCCATCTTCTGAAGGAAAGCATATGCCTGGCTCCTTTGAACTTCCGCAGTTGTGCAAATGCTAAGCCCCAGCGCTCTAATCTGTGCTGGCATTTTCCAAGAGCACTTCTTCAAGGGCTTTATCATGAGAAAAACAAACCTCTACACATTCCAGTGGGCTCCTGAAATCCCTAGCTATGTACACAGCGCTCTCAAAGGGAAATCTTCACGTAGTCCACAAGCACTTATTTGCCATTCATACAGCTGCCTTGTGGGTACACCCCGCTGCATTTAAGGATGTACACGGAGAGGAGGAATTCCAAAATTTCAGGGAATTTCAGGGGAACTGTAGGCTGGCACAGAGGAATGTAAAGACATACATGGAGAAGGCTCACACCATGTCGGAATGATGTTCTGAGACACTCCCAGAAGATGCTGTGCATACACATGGGCAGCCTGAAAAACTTGCGATCTGCACAGCAGATTGCTTTGGGACCGGGAATGAAATAGCTCTGGAGGGACTTCTTTGGCCTTGTCCTGTGCTGTCCTTCTTTTCTGCAGATGATGGTCCCAGTTAAGCCTTGGATGTCTCCTCTCGGAGCGTACCTGACATCGACAGCCCCCTTCCCGAGCCCTGCGTGGCCCAGCACACCAGGCGCAGTGGCTCAGCATGGACTAACCTGCACAGTTCTCCTTCGATGCAAGATTTCCCCTCGCTGCCATCCCCCCGGTGCTGGCACAGCAGCCCCGTAAAGAAGTCCCAGTGGCGCCATCAGTGGAAGATTTGGGGACACAGCAGAAAGGCATGGTGGCACGGCCGTACCACGTTGCCTTCTGGGGTTGCGTGGCAGAAGACTTGAGCAGCTCCAGGGGGAGGGTTTGTTGGCAGATACCATGACATCTGCCAGCGCTGGCTTCTCCCCTGGTGTCCTCTCAAGTGTGGCATGGTCACATCAGTGCGTACAGTCAGTTCATTTAGGGTTGGGAAGGCTGAGGCACCACGTGGAGGAGGGAAATTAAATTGCATAGATACAGCCAGGTATTTCGGCAGCCCTGTCGGCCAAAAACTACTCAAAGGATGAATAACATTCCCTTCACACACTGGAAAACTACAGGCTGTTCCTGTAACTAATGAGGCTGGAGCAGGTCTGAGATGGTGTTTAGGAGTAGAAAGGGGAAGGTCAGTTTTGAAAATCCTTTGGGTAACAAACAGTATGAACTTTGCTGAAAATCCTGCTCGGTGCCTGCGCCTCTGTATGCTGAACATGCCTTCAGGACCTCGTCCCTTCCAGTCAAAGCACAAAGACCTGGGCTGTGCTGGTGGGTCACAGGGTCTTAAGCATAGTCAGATGCATCCCACCTGCCCTGGTGTGCTTACAAGAGCTTGGGTCTTTGCTTCCAGCAGCCACGAGCCTGCTCCCACATCACCAGAGGTCCACCTCCCTGCCTGAAAGGTGAGTGGAGAAGGGAACTGCCAGAATTGCCCTTAGACACTAAGCAGGCCGTCAGCGGTGTAAAAGCTGGAGGAGCAGCAGCAGCGTGGGTGCAGGCAGTGGATGTGCGAGGCAGGGGGAGGAGAGCTGCCTGGAGCCGCATCTCTCCATAGAAGGCAGGAAACGAGCAGGTTTGTTTCTTCAGGAGGAGAAGAGTTATGTCTGCAAGTCACGCCGGCTAAAAATACTCCGAGCTGTTGAGGACCAGGGTGTTCGAGAGAGGTCGCTTGGGAGAGCACACCACAGGGCGCTGGGCACCCCGTGTCAGAGGGAAGGTGGCAATACCACGTCTGTTCCACTGTGGCCTCCTTACAGCCTCTGCCGGGGAGACCCTGGGGTGATGTTCAGCATGCCCAAGGGACAGGGTTGGGGTGTCCTACACCCGCAAACTGGATGGTCTCTGAACCCTGCCCACATACTTTGGCCCCTGTTTTAGGCTCTGAAGCAAACACCGCAGCCTGGCTCAGCCTGTTTGTTAATAATTAGTACACGAAGTAATTCGAGCCCCAGCTATGCTCTGCGGGTTCTTCACATCCATATTGCGATTGTGCAGGGAACAGAGATACGAGCCCCCCCCGGCAGATCTCCCCAGGGCACTCAGTGCCCGGGCGCAGAATCCAACACAGGGGACACCAACGAGGCCAAAACCCCTCGGGAAAGGGGACAGCTGTACCCAGTCTCTGTCCACTTGACACACAGGCAAGATATCCAACACCAAGAACATTTTGGACACCTGACATGAAATGGGTAGGGGACACAGACTGACAGACCCTCACACCCCTAACCCCAGAGCAGACCTTCCCACTGGGATACACTTATTGACCGAGAGCAACTCCAACAACGGTGTTCCTCATGGGGTGTTTCCATAAGCAACCACTCAGCCTCCACAAACCACAGTGAAGAACACAGGCCAGGTTAAACTCAGCCATTCTCCTGGCTCCAAACTTATAAGGATGGAGAAGGTGGCACATCAGCACGCGTGGTGCCCCTCCACATCTCACCAGCACCTCCCCGGAGACCTCATCCAACAGCAGACCTGCTTGAATCGTTTCACATCTTCTCAGGTTTCAGCTAGCGAAAAGGCATTTCAAATAATTTTTTCCCCCTTTGAAAAGGTCGGTCCCTTGCGGACAACTCCACAGCAAGGGCGTGAGGAGGAACTTGCCTGGCCTGGGTCCCAGTAAATCACAGTTCAGAGACAGCTGAACTCCATTTTGTGATTATTAACCCCAGCCCCACTCCATTTGTTTGGCCCGTCTGAGGCTATATATAGTGATGGGAGCAGGCCTGGCCAGGGGGAATTGTGTGCAGCTGTTGAGTGCAGACCCTCACCTTTCCAAAAAAATTTTTAGAAAAATTATAAAAATATAGAATAAAATCCAGCAAAACAGGAAGGCTATGGCTGGGAAATGAGAAGCAGCTGTGAAGAGGAGGGATGAGATGTCATACAGGGAGGCCTGACTTCAAAACTTGCAGGAAATGTATGAGAAATTTCACAGCCACTTTTCTAATCCATCATCCCACCCGTGTCCCGTGGTGGCCCTTGGCTCTGGTGGCAGAGTGGGAGTGCCAGAGGTAGGAGCATCTCCAGGGTGGACTCAGCAGGAAGACCTACATAAATGGCTGTTTGCTCTCGTTTTGCCACCATCAATCTCTGGCTGTGCTGTCGTGACAGACCCTAATCCCTACGGAAGATAAACGAAACGTCAGGAACAGGCAGGAGCTGAATCGAGGGAGCTCCAATATCGATTCTGTGCGTGTCTGGTAATGAAAAGCTTAGGACAGCAGCAGTGAAAACCTCTGAACATACACATACCTAATATGCAACCTAGGTGCCAAGGGAGCGAAGGAGAAGACCAGGATGAAAAAGCAGAGGTGGAGAAACGTGGCGGTGCCTTGCTGAGACCTCTGTCCTCTTCCTGTGCTCTCACAAGCTCTCACTCTTGGCATCGATCAGCAGAAGATGCTGCTGTTCCCCATCGTGATTCATTTTGGAGGTCCCAAAGAGGTAGACGCCAGGCCAAACGATGCTGCGTTAGCAGTCTGCACACAAAAAGTTTCCCTTTGGCTTCTGCACCAGCCTGAAAAATACCTAATGATTTAAAAGAAATGCTCATAATAGCAGCCGGGGCTCTGAACTTTTAGTGTCGGGCATAAATAAGTTGCTTCTGAGTGCGCACATGCAGCAGAAACCAGATGGAGCTGCATTTATTTTGGATGCTCTTAAATCAGTGCTGGCATTTTTACAGAAGTATAACCTACCTGGCTTTTGCTGGGTGCATGTCTCCTTAGGCATTTGTACTATTTAATATCAATCTATTTAAACCGATCGTTTTCCCCTCTCGACTTTCCCTGGGCAGACATCTCCACAGCCAAGTGTATCTCACTGCAAAACAGCCTTTATCCGACTCGGTCACGTTTCCCTGGGCACATGCTTACTCCTGTCCTCTCCATCAACATAGATGATCTTTAAGATCCCTTCCAACCTAAACTGTTCTATGATTCTATGGAAGGTACAGATAGACATCCCTGGCTCCTGCGACAACAAATTGCCATGAGGGAGCCTTGCGGACTTCAGCCTGAACCCCCCTCAGCCGGGGGCATGACAAGGTGGCCGTCCCTCCTAGATGGACTTATTCCACGTTCCTGGAGGAGTTCAGAGGTGAAAGAGCGTTGTGGGGGAGGAAAGACCTTCCTTCCCTCTCCAAGGGCGGATGACTTACTCTGAAGACCTGGTACCAGCTAGTGTGGTACCGGCATGGAGGAGGCTCAGTGCTGCCCACTAATCTCTTGGCTCTTCATCAGTTTTTCTCCCTGGCGACAACGGCAGCTCTGGCAACAGCCGCTTGCACCTGAACTGCCGCTCTGGCAGATGGTGCATCAGTTTAACGTTTTGTCTGAAGACAAAGCTCAGGGAGGAGAAAGCAAGTGCTCAACTCGTCCCCTGTTTTGGATCCAGATGTCAGTGTCTCAGCTGGCCAGGTAAACCCAGATGCATGTTTACCTGGAAAGCATTTCTTTCACTTCACTGCAGGTGGTGTCTGGGGTATGTTCCTGGTGTTACCCAAGACCCCCTAAACTCGCTCTTCCACCCTTGCTCGTAGCTTCCTGTTTGCCAGGAGAGTTTGGGGTGAGAACAGCCCGGTTCAGTGTTGTTTTCATGCAGCACAGCCTTCTCTCGAGCGAGGGAGAGGGAGGCTGGCTTCATTCAAGCTGTGGTTTCAGCAGCTGCTGGCACCAGGCACCCCGCAGTCAGGTGTGCTGCTCTCGAGCGACCGCACAGGGCCGATTCGGTGAGAAGGAGGAGAGCTGAGATCAAGGTGTTCATCTGCAAAGGAAGGAGCTTCCAACCGAAGTGCTGCCTGCGCGGTAGGCTTGTGGCTAGCTAGCTCACCCCTCCCTGCCGAGGCTCGCCGAGCTTCAAACTCGACCCGACGCTCTCGTTCTGCACCTGCTGCCGCTGAACTGCTCACCCCATGGAGAGGTCTCTCTTTCTTCTCTTCAGCAAAACACGGGCAAAGGTCTGGGATGGAAATGGGAGACCGGTGTCTCTCTGAAGAACGTGTCTCAGGCTTACCACGTTTTTCACTCTTCCAGGATGATGGGAACTGCCGGTGTCCCCACCGTGCGCCCCAGGGAAAGGGTGCTGTGTCCAGGTGGAGCTCATAAAGGCTGTGCCTCCTGCCCACACCTCTAGCCGGGACCCCAGGGTCCTGCTTTGAGTCTCTAAGTCCTCTAAAGAGGAAGGGAGGAGCAGAATACTCGGAAAAGTCACCCACCCCAGCAAGGATATTTCATGCTCTTCGATCTGTCCACTCCATCCCTCTTAACGTGCTGCTCAGACACAGCACAGAGCAGTTCATTGGAAAACAACCCGGAGAAGTTAATTCAGGCATGAGAGCTGCCAGGAATTCCTGAAAGTTACCCCCTTCACACTCGGTTTTGCCCCTGGCTTTACTGTGCCAGTTTTAAGACAAGTGCTGTATCCCATCAGAGCTGCTCAGCCCAACACGCCAGAGAACGATGCTTCTCAAGCTTTCCTCTACCAACCACCTCTGCTCTCACCAAACCATTGTGCCAATCCCATCATAAATTCCTGCTCCGAAAATGACCAATTCCTCCTGTGAAACCGGGAGAATGGGAACCCTTCTAAGCATCTTCATCACGCGCAGGGGAAGCTTCATGCCCATAGGGTGATTGGATGGCTTGGTAATGGGACATTTCTCTTTTGAAACCTCAAGTCCTGTACCATGTACTCTTTGCACAGGGGGCATTGGAACTTCTCTCCTTGTTCTGCCTGCTGCAGTAATGGACGTTTTTCCAGCTTCCTCTGAGTCCTGAGAGCTGCCACATGGGCACAGGCATCTAGTAGGATGCAGAAATTACAGGACAAAACCTGTGTGGTAACAGGAATGTGGACACAACGGGGTGAGCGAAAGGGCAGAGAAAGGGAAGGCTCTTGGGAGAGATCTCCACGAGGTCCTGGTGGACCCGATGCTCCCTGAGAGGCACTGATCTTGATCATTCACAGATTGAAATCTGACCATTAATAGCTCGTATTTTCCCTGTCAACCACCACTTCTTCAGGGCTCGTTTTCTGCCAGCTGCTCTTCACCCATCTCAGCCAGGCCCTTGGAGAGCCATGACAGTGGCCCAGACCTTGAGAAACTCTGGCTCTGCATTTGAAACCCAGAACTTCTTCCCCAGTCCCAAATTTGCACCAGCCAGTAGGGATTTAACCCCTTGTTGCTTCCATCTCGATCCTGCGTGCAGGCAGGAGAGGGAGAACGGGGAGAGAGCGTCTGATTGATTGTGCATATCCCTAGTCGGGAGAAGAAGTTTGATTTACTGAGGCCAGAGGTACTAAAGAGCTTGGACAGGAATTTGCACTAAACCTTTGACACACAAGACATTTCCCTTTCTGGCCAAGACAAACAAAGGAAGGAAGTGTCTGGGACTTTTAAAGCGACCTAGTGGAGACAGGTAAGGGCAGATAAGGGCTGAAGGAAGAGTGGGTTGGGTAAGGGAAGTATCTAGTTTTAAAGACTTGTTTGAGTCCTCAGTATTCTGCAAATCAGACTTAGGGGAGGCGAAGCCGCCTGGGGAAGAACTGCCAAACATCCCTAAGTGCTGAGCACAGGGTTTCTATTCGCCCTCCACTTTTTCTCTTTTTCCACATACTTTGCAAAGTTCTCCGTGTCCAATGCTGATCCCATGACTTAAGGCTTACAGGATTTCGATGCTCGTTAGCCGACCGCCATCAGGCTCTGTAAAGTCTCCTGGCAAACGCTGCTGGGCTCAGGTGCCTGGGTGATGTCTGCCTGTACCGTTCCTGTAGGATCGCAGGATTTCTCAGCTTTATTACTTGGTGTAAAAAGAGTATTTGCCCCTTTCCAGCATCTGTTCAGATCCTCTAATAAAAAGAACACCTGGAGCTGTTCCCGCCCTGCAAAAGGGAGAAAAATACTATATGATGGAGGGATTGATAAAAAAAGCCATGATTAATGGAAGGATCAGCTCTTCATTAATGCTGCTCCCTGTCCCCATACCACTCGTGTGGAGGGCACAGGGGACCCTCATGTTTCCAGTGCTGGGAATGGGACCAGCAAGGCGTCTTCTGTGGGACAGCAGTCAGGACGAAGCCTGGCTCCTCCTTAGCCATGGCATCTCTGCCCAGCTCCGAGAGGGCATCCTGCACTGTTGGCTGCTAGGGGAAGTCAGGCATTTCTCCAGCCTAGAAGCAAAAAAGAAGTACCTTTCCCAATTTAATGTCACTGGTTCCTCAACCCAGCAGCAAACGATTGCTAGGAGACTGTCCCTGCCGACAGACTTAAAAAGCAAGGGTTAACCTTGCCTGCATAGGGTTAATTTTCCTCTCGGGGTTTCAGTTTCTCCTTGAAGTTACCTGTGTGGTGACTCCACAGGTCCCCTGCATCAATCCCTCCATTAACATTTTGCTCTTTGACCTCAGCTCTTTCCATTCTCCACAAAATTGCTCCAGTTTCTTTTTAACCCTTTTTCTCACTCAGGATGCGACACAGAAATATTAAGTCACTGCTGATGTTTCTCTCTACAGTACTGCAAAACACCGTATGGATGGAGGATATATTTCGGCAACCCAGGGACCAGAGGGAGCAGGAAGATCCTCAGGGCCATGCCCACAGCACTCCCATGTCACAGAGTCACAGATCCTGCTCCTTGGTCTTATCCCGTCGGGGTATTTCGCATGCTGTGAGTCATTAAATAAAATGCTTGCCCAGGGACCGGTCTCTCTGGCCAGGGCTGCCAGGGTTCGGACCGGCGCTCTGCTGAGGTTCCTCCGCACGTCCAGTCTGAGATCATGAAAACAAAGCTGCTGCTTTCTGGGTTATTTATAAAGCGAGCTGGACAAATAAACTTTTCCTACCCTGAATGGTCAAGGTTACGAATCCATAGTTCTCCTTTCCTATGGGGACCTTGTTTGTGACTCGTTCCCGGCAGCCGCTCGGGGGCTTCCAGTCCATGAGCTGGAAGCGATGAGCCTTTCAAAGGGAGGAATGGCTTGGCAGAGGCAGCTGAAGGCTCCCTGCAAGGACCGAGCCCGGTCCACCCTCGTCTGCGACTGTTAAGCAAAGACCTGCACAGAGGAGCCATCTGTAATGCATGCAAATTCTTTTAAAAACCCAGAGAATTGGCTGGAGCACCATCTTGAGGCAGTTTCTGGAAGCTGTGGATAGACCATCTCTTGCAACACCTCTCACCGGGCTGGGGGGGGGGGGGAGGAAAGGGGGGGTTCCCCTGGGGCGAGGGGGTGGGGGGGGCACCCCCCCCCCCGGGGGGGGGGGGGGGGGGGATGAAGATGCGGGTGTCCGTCTGTGTCAGTGCTTGGGGTGACACGCACACCCCATCGGGGAGCCGCCGTGCAGCCTCGGGACCGCAGCTGGATCCAGCCAGGCTGAAGAGCTCCCGTCCCACCAATAAGTACCAGGATACAGCGTGACCTTGCGATTCAAGGTCTTTGAATAGGTCACTATCCTATTCTTCCTCTCTTCAGCCGGGTACCCGTAGACAAAGTCTCCGTTACGGGATATTCCGCCACGCCATCGGCTAACGTGGCAGGTGGCCCCCAGATGAGGTTTTTTCACAGCCAGTCTCTCCTGTGGCCCTAGAAATCGGGAGGGAGTCCCTCAAATCAGACTTTTTTCCTCTGCTGACTCTAATCTGTGCATTTATGTCATCTGCGAGCACACTGTAACTTTTTGCCCATGTTTCTCTCCTCTTCATTAGTGTTTGTCACTGGAGCGCAGGTGGGTCTACCTGAAATTAGGAAATGCTTCTCCATCACTTTTCCAGAAATACTTGGTTTTATTTTTACTGTGCTTGATTTGTTATTGATTTTTCTAAGATTTCCTTTCAAGAACCAGTCTGCCTATATCTGCTGCTGGTTTTGACCACAACTTTGTTATCCCACTATATCTATTTTACAGTATTTGGACAGTGCAGAGTGCTGCTTCTTTTTGCTCTTTGAAAGAGGAGACTATTATTATTTATTTTTTTAAATTCTGCTGATGCTGAAAAGAGCTGCGATTTCTAAGAAGGGATCTTGTGCGTGCCCTGACATGTTTCACAACTCAACACCAAGCCAGCTGGGCTCTGCAGCGTTCAGTGAAGAGGCTGGAATTGGTTTTTTTTGCAGGGATTTACTTTCTGTAATCTGACCATTCAGGTGGTTCACAAAGACGACTTCATTTTTCAATACACACAAGTCCGCGATCAGCTTTCTCCGCGGCTGATCAAGGTTTCCTGCACAATGAGTCAACTCTTTGTTGCCAATTCCTGAGGAATTCTTACCAAACACTGCACAGGCTTAGAAAACCTTTAGCCTGGCTGCGCGCGTGTCCCGAACGCCGAGGCCGCTTTGGGGATGCTCACCCTCGGCAGCAGAGGGTTAACAGCTCAGGGCGTACGGCTTCGAGGGTGATGCATCTCCAAGCGTTGTTTTTGTCTATATGTCCTATGTTCACAATATTAAATACTTCCTTCCCCTTTGGCCCCGGAGGCTGCTCTGAAAGCTGGAAGCCCAGTGTCTGTTCGAGCAGGGCCCCTCTATCACCAGAATCTGCTTATCTGCAGCTCAAAGGAAATTCTGCTTGGCTGATGTGTTCCAGCTCCGGATGAAACGCCTCCTGCCTGCACAGGCGGAGAGTTTCGTAAGCGAGGGGCTGAGGTGCTGCGAGCTGCTGCGAGACTGCTTCTCAGGAACGCCGTCTGTGAAAATAATCAGGGGTTCTCGTTTCACGCAGTCAGCGATTGCGGGGCCAAAGTCGCCGCTGAGCGCCATGGGAGTCGTTCAAAGCCTTTAGGGCAAGAGATCTCGGGTCTTCAGCGCTTTAGAGAGAGGGGGTTGAGGGACTCGATAAATACTTACACGGGGAGCGACATCTCAAAAGTGAAACATCAAATAAAATCCTGTCAAATGAAATACGATCACAAGGACTGAATTAAGCCACTAGAAAGTCTAGGCAGGTTTAAGAGCTCACTTCTGTTGAAAAGAGGGAGTGTTATATTTTCAAGTGTCTTCGCATCACCTAACGGCATGCCTCAGGGCACAGAGCGTGCTCTTGATGCCGTGCTAAAAATAAACCACTCGGGAAGGCTCTGACAGCCTCCTCAGTGCTTCAGGTACTTTGAACTGAAAAAGGAAAAAAACAACCACAAGAAGAGAAAGTCTTCGTGGGCCACCTGGGTGGCACATGACCCCGGCGAAGGCTTTGGCCAAGCAGAAGACAGTAGATACAAAGCCAGTGTCCACCACGGTGCTACCGAGTAGTGTCCCCAAATGTGGGCTGCAACGATGCTATAAACACCACCAGTACCACACGTTTCTTCTGGTCTAATTCAACATAATATTTGAAGCTGCTAAAAGAGCTGGTGGGCTGGCACTGGCAGATATACACAGCACCATGTCTTTGCCACGCAGCAGTGACGGTTGTTGGCTGAGATACGTCCCGGATGAGAACAAGCGGATGAAGCAGAAGCGAAGCTTCCAGGAGATGGTGTTGTGAGTGACTGAAAGCCCATGGGAACACCTGCCGTCCTGGTGAGATGTCTCACACAGGATTAGGCCATTAGACATGCCCGGGTGAGAAATGGCCACCTTCAGCTCCACTCGAGAGAGAAGTGAGGAGGGAGCTGCCTTCTCGCCGGGTGGAAATTACAGTTTACATTAAACAATTTCACCTCTGTCACTCGGTTTCCTGAAAGCTGATGGAGGAAGAGTCAGAATTAGGGAGTGATGGAGTTTGTTTTCTTTTTCTAGAAGACACTGTATATTTTTATTCTTCCCCTTCTATTTTTTTTTGTGTTTAGATAAAAGTTAGGACAAAAAGGCTTTGCTGAACTGGTTCCAAGTTAAAGCCCAAGAAAACAAGCGTCAGCCTTCAAGGCCGAGAGGTTCAGTGGGTCGTCAAACCCAGTTTTGTCACACAGGAAATCACACCGTGTAATCTCTTGTTTGTGACTTTGGCCAAGGGTAAAAACCCCTCTCAGCAAGGGTGTACTGCCATTCCAGAGAGCGAAGTCCCAAGAGAACCACAGCATTTGAGGAAATAGGGACTTTTCAGGAACAGACAATACGGGGGAGATCCCTTTGCATAAATATCCAGGTTCCATCTCTGTTTGGGGCAGCAGGCATTCAGGCTCAGTTTGAGCTATTTCTTTATGAATTAACACTTTTAGAAACATCTTTCTGTCTGTAGCTACTTTGTACTACATTTTTACCTTTAATTAGTTAAAATTGCTGACAGCTTCTTGTTTCAAGGTATATTTTCATTTCCTGCTTGCAAAAAAAAAAAAAAAAAGGTTTTTTTCTTAGTTTCATGGCAATTAAAATTGCATTCCTTTCCAAAATATCTACAGAAGCCTCCATCAGTAGAGGTGAGAGAGAAATATTCTCCTGCCCAGTCAAGGGCCAGTTACATCATTCCCAACCCATTTCTTTAACCTGCTCTTAAAAACTTGCTTTATTTCTATCCTTCCACTTTTCAAGGAAACCACCGAAAATTCTCCTTTGCACAGGGCTCGTCTCAGTCTTGGATCCACTCTGGAGTGATTTTATCTGAACTGTGTTTCTTTAGCTTGCTCGTGTACCATGTGGAACAGCGTCAAAAGCCATAAAACTGTATTTACTGCCTCTTCTTGGAGTGCAGCGCTCATAACATCACTGCAGAAGTAAATTATCTTAGCTTGGGACGGTTGGATCTTGCCAAATTAGTATTGCCTGTTACTCATTTTCTTTGGTGTTCTTCTTTAGGTGCTGACAAACAATGTGTTTAACTGCTTGTTCCACTGTTTTCCCAGATCCCAACACCACATAATTCTCTCATGATCTTCACTCTCCTTTTTAAGAGGAACTTTTGGTGTTTTTCTTGACCTTTTTCCATCCTCCCCAGGTTAGTGGAGTCTCCGTTCTCAGCTTTCTCCTACCTGGTGAATGAATTTAATCTTGTCCACATAACCTGAAAGTGAATAATGAATGAAAGTGCTTTCTAACCTGTACTGTATTGAGATTTCTTCCCTCTTTACCACTCATGTCAATTATGATGCTTATCTGATCAATCGCCCTTTAAACTTATACTGACATATTTCAACCTTCTTGGCATTACCCACTATTAGCTGCTTCTCTTGAGAAAGACTTAGACTTGCTGTGTCCTTGATCTCCCCTCTCCCCATACAGAAATTCATCCGTTATTTACCAGTAAAACAATCTCCAAGAAAGAATCCAAGGAATTGTAGAATCAGCTATGGTTCATCTCAGGTACACCCAAAATAATAGGTTGTCCTGAACTGATCGGTCACAGATGCCCAAGGGCTCTATTCTTTTGTTTCCATAGGGCTTTCTATAAGCTCAGCCACATTTCAGAACTTTTACATTCTTTAAACCCACAGCACCTAAACATTTCACTGGAGAGGATCTTCTTGCCTACTCTTACCCCCAGCTGCCGTTAACTAGTCTAAGCGTACCATGTTCTAGTTGTTTTTAAGTTGTGCAGGAAACAGATTCGTCCTTCAATATCTATATTATTTCAATTAACATATTGTTTAAATCATCCACTGACTATTATTCTTTCTTTCTACACATTATGTTGGGTTGTCATCACTTCAGCTTCTCTTCTGCTCTCTGAAAGTTTGGCTCAGAACTTTGCGTATTACTGCTGCAATCTTATCAAAATCTTAACATGACAATTTCTCATCACTTTTATGCCACGATGGTAGGACCACATGCCTTTGGACCAGCAGTTGGCTGCTGGAATCAGAGGATCTGATTTTCCCTCATGTTCTGGCTTTCATTAGTTAACCACCCTGCAAATCCCATGGATCCTTTGCTACCCTCTCCTGCAGTCTGGAACCGGGATTCAGCCCCGGCTCTTTGGTCAGAGTTAGGGCCGTTTGCCTAATCCTTCGGCAGCCACGAACGCTCTCAGCGCAGGAGGCTGCCAGTCCTGGTGGTCTCAGATGCAAGTCACTGCTCACCTCAGCAGCTCCGCTGTCCCACTCCCTCTGCTGACCTACAACACACTCCAAATCCAGAAAACAAGGAGAGACCCCCCCAGCACAGAGAGAAACACAGAATTAGAAAAATAGTTTGGAATAAAGAAGGCTGGAACATTGTGTCCCCTGCCCCAGGCAGTCACTGCTGTGGGAAGAGTTAGGACCAGATAGGAACTGAGATTTCTGCAATGCCTTGGCTTCTGAGAAGTGTAGGATTTGGTCTTATTTCTGAGCTATAGCAGCCAGCTGCCTTCCCCACATGTCCTTCTCCCAGCTGCTCATCAATCGTTTCTGAACAACAAACCAGACACACTCTCCATGCCCCTCTTACACTCCCAGCTGAGCCACCCTCAGTCCCCTTCAACGATACGACTGGGTCTTGGGCATTCCCACCTCTGGAAAAACCTTTGCTTCCCAAAGCTCATGTCCTCACTGGCATCCTACATGCCCTTTTTACTGGGGCATGGAGTGATAGGACGAGGGGGAATGGCTTCAAACTGGAAGAGGGCAGGTTTAGATTGAACATTAGGAAGAAGTTTTTCCCTTTGAGGGTGGTGAGGCACTGTCCCAGGTTGCCCAGAGAGGTTGTTGAGGCCCCATCCATGGAGGTGTTCAAGGCCAGGCTGGAGGTGGCCTTGGGCAGCCTGGTGTGGTGGGAGGTGTCCCTGCCTATGGCAGGGGGGTTGGAACTCGATGATCTTCAAGGTCCTTTCCAACCTAAACCATTCTGTGATTCTATGATTAAGAGCCATCTGACTTAAGTGACAGCTACTGCCCCACAGCACCAAGAGGCTCATCAGTAAAGGCCCCTTTCAGCTTTTACTGCCCGTCCTTGCAAGGCAGCTCTGCACCGTCTTGGGAGATGGCACGAAGGCTACAGCCCCTGGGAGCAAACGCGTTGGGTCAAAACGAAGGAGGAATAGTTAATTGCTCTCTGGCCCCGAACTATTCTGCGTGCTTACAGCAGGGCCGGGGTTTTGCTGCCTGCCCTCCATCAGAGCCTGCCGCTCTGGAGGTTCCCAGTCTGGCCGAGCAGCAAAAGCTCTGGGCTTATCGCTGCATCAGAGCAGTTGGAAGACAGTTGAGTGTCTCTCTAAGTGCTGATAGAAGGGAAGGCTTTGCTCTTGGAGATAAGAAGCCCTCCCTGAGGAGCCAGGGGAGTTCGTTGGTATCAGAGTGTCTTCCAGCACTTTGCAGACATAGCCTTTGAACGTGCGAGATGGTGAGGCGGTCACGTAGACAGCAGACAGCGAGGGCTGTGTTTTTGAGGTCAGTTAACTGAACCCCTCGCTATCATCTATTTTCTTTTCCCTAGAATTATTTTTCTACTGTTGATCAAGCCTTTGCAGTGACCTCATTGGCTCACCAAGCTGTAAACAGTTGAATCCTCATATTTTTGGAGATAGACTAATTCAGGGGAGATAGGCACTTCAGGAAGGTATTTCAGCCCAAGATTTTGAAATGCTTAACAGCTCCCTTTTGCTGGTCTGTGCGTGCTTGAGAAGCTGTCCAGCTCTTGCTACAGGTTATAAAAGACAGAGTTTTGTAAGCAGCTCCTGTCCGGTTCGGGGGAAAGCAGGTGTGTCTGGAGTGAAGCTGTCACTGCCATCTCCAGAGAGAGCTCCCTGCATCACCCCATGGCAGCAAATCCAGTCTCTGGTGGTTACGTGTCATCTGATGCTCATGTATTGGTAAAGCAGAATGTCCAGGCTGCCTTTATCTGGGGGAATTCAATAGATCTGATTTCCACTATTGGGTAATTTGGGTGAGTGCAACAATCAGGGTGTGCACAAAGAGGCTGTTCTCCATTGTGCATTCAAAGCATTTGAAAACAAGCAGGTCAAATATTTTGGTGAGGCATAGGCTGTTTTTACACAATGCTGCTTTTACAGTTTCAGTGTACATTATATGGAAAAAAATATTTCCTTTTTCATTTTCAACTTGCTGCCCTGTCATTTTCTTGGGCCCTTCCTAGCTGAATTGTGAAGAAGGATGAATGCCCTCCACAGGCAGCTCATGCTCTCTAAAGCCCCGATCCATTTTCCCTCCCCGTTTACACCCAAAGGAAACTGCCACATTTCTAAACATAGGTCTTTTCATCCAAACAAGGGGGGGTGGGGGTGGAATTGAAATACTGTTAAAAAATAATCGAACTGGGAGGCAGAAATCTAGAAGTGGTGCAAAAGCACAGCTGGAGAGTGAATGGCAGCACGGACTCCCCCACCTTGTGCCTTACAGCTCACTGATGGAAGCCCTCTGCCATCTGCTGGTACAAGTTACGAAAGGGAAGGCTGTGGTTAGAAGCGATTACCTTATAATATACTGCAGGAGAGAACAGGCATCGTTAAAGTGTACAAGCACTTGTCTAGGAGAAAGGTTACCTACCTTGGCCTAGTAAAAGATACTGCAAACCTCTGCACAGCCTCTAGCTTCTGAGTAGGTGGAGACCACAGGCTTTGTCAGCATAGCTCTTGGCCAACAAAGCTGTACGAATCACACACCTCTGTGCAAGTACCGATCTACCGGCAAAACTCGGCTTTTACCAGCGTCTTTCCCTGGAGAGGTGTGTACATCCACATGCAGAACTGCGAGCATCACAGCCTGGAGTAGGAGCGTCATTACGATCTGAAAAGGTGTAATAGAAACTGAAACCACCTTTTTGTTATCTGCCTTCTTACTCACCTGTACGTCAATGCCAATGAGGAAGTTAGATGCAATTAACAAGAGAACAGTCTTAAATATTAACCCAGGACTCAAACTTTGTCAGGGGAATTCTGCTGCTGCACCTCAATGTATTATTTTTTTTTGGTACTCGGCCAAAGCTCCTTGAAATGTCCTGACCCCGCGGGCACTGCTTTCAGAACAGCATTTCCAGGCTCCGTCTTTCCTGCTTCATGTTGCAGAGCAGTTTGGGTGTTCAGAGCCCCTTTGTTGTGTCCAAGAAGAATCAGGCTGAGAGTCTGCATTTTTGTTCTTCCTTTTCCTGCTTGATAAAGGACTCTGACCCTGCTGCCCTGTCTGCGTTTCCTAACCAGTTCATATTTGGTCTTACAGAGATTATTCCTCCAGACCATGCCACATCTCTACCCATAGATTATGGCAAAGGCAATAGCTATCACAAAGGAAGATGAAAACCAGGGCTCAGGTGTAGTCTTGCCCAGTAACAGCAGCAGACGGCTGTGGGTAAAGGAACAGACTCGAGAGGAAGAACAGCAGATTCGTTTCCAAGGCACAGAGGGGGTTAGAGCACCGAGCTGGTCCCAGCCCTCTCCGTTCCTCAGTAGGCAGCAGAGGAACTTTATGACAGACGGGTGTTTTCCAAACTTGAGAAATGCCTGGGCCAATAAACCAGGAAGGATTTCCTTTCAATCCGCTCAGAGAATTCGATCAGCATTATTTGATGTAACGTGGCTTCAAAACGGTCCTTGGCTCCAAAACAGTTATCTCCAAAGCTGTTTGTATTTTTCTTCTGTGCCTCTTACTGCAGCTCTTTTGCTTTTCCTTCCCACTGTTTATCTCTCACAACCCCAAGCCTCGCCTGTGCTTCCTGTTTGGCTGTGTGGTTAGTAATTTTCTCATTTGCTGTTATTTTTGATTTCCATCCAAGCTTTGTATGATATTAATAGCTATTTCACAGAACCGTAATCTTCCTCAAACCAGTCCTAATATTAGCAGGAGAAAGAGCCAAGAACCGCTGCCGAGGCCTGAGGGACTCGAGCTCCGAATTCCTCCTCCTGCGTTCTCCCAGCGCCGCCCAGAGCCCAGCTCAGCCCTGGCCCCAGGGAGTCAAAACGGCTCTCCGTCACCCAACTCACCCAGCCCCATCCTGGCCACAACAGGCAACGGAGAAGCAGCTTGAGCAAGCCAAAGAGCACAGGAAGAACACACTTACATGAGGATTCAAGAATTAGAACTCATTGGTAGTCTAATTAATGCCTCAGTCTAATCACTTACCATTCATCCAGTTACAGCAGTGCTAACAATTAATACCCAAAGTACTCAATTTCTATTAAAAGTTTCCAGTAATAGGGGAAAAAAAAAATAAACACAATAGACAAAAGCATCTACCCGATTCCTCTAATGATGAATTCTTCCTACTTCCTTCGCATTGCTGCGGTGACTCATCAGCATCCTGAGGGGGAAAAACTATATTGCTGGGTTTTTCTTCTTCTGGGAGGAATATGATTATAAGGTTGATGGTTTCTTCCTTCTCAGTTTAGGGTCTACTTGGGGCTATTTTTTTTTTTTTAAATGTATTTTCTATTACTCTTTATACTTGAATCTTTCTTTGCAGAGCTGCAATTCCGTGTACATCCAGATATATGTATATTCTGTGTTTTACCTATCTTTTTTCTGTTACCTCTAAGACCGGTTTCTGTCACCTGGCAAGACTGCATTCTTCAATAATCAGTAACGGATCCCTGAGGAGTCGCCGATAGCCCTGGGGCCATTCTGTGCTCCGCGGCTGCACACTGACCCTCTGTCAGCACTACCTGCTCCTTGCGGCAGTACATCCGATTTATCACAGGCACAGCCGCTGCACCTCACAGTTACACAAAACTATGCAAATTCAACCACTAAAAATCAATTAGAAAGCAGCCACCTTGTTGATAGGCGGTTGCTGTTACAGGTAAACAAACTAAACAAGCTACAAAGTTTAGGGCAGGTCAGGACAGATCCAGATAAAATCAGCCTGAAGAGCCCCAGTGCCACGGTCTGAGTCACACACAGCCTTTGGCCTTCCAACAGTAACAGCACTGACGCATTTGTGTTCTGTAGCCCAGTACCCTTCTCCTCTATCACCTTAGCCCTGTTGCTTTCTAAAAGCTTTAATGCTAACAAAGTCACTTTCAGAGGGGAGAAGGACTCCAGGGGTGAGTTCCTCTCCTGCTGCTCTGACCACTGACCTGTTTATCCAGACCCCAGTCCCATTTTGTGAAGTGAAGGCAGTAGCTTCAAGATAGGGAGACCAAAAAACTTTCGTTCCTGGTTTAAGCTTTTCTCTTTCGGTTTTGTTTCCTTGGAGACAGATTGTTCAATCAGACCCTGCCCCAGAGGACGTACTTTCCCTATTTAAGGGTCAGTCAATAAACTAGACTCTGTATTGCCCGGCGTATCTGCTCCATTGTGGAAGAGGCGCAGCCCGAGTCATCGCTCCCTGACGGCGACACTATACCCACAGCAAAAATGAGGTAAGCGCACAGCATCTGTTCTTGTAGCAGCTCCCAAAAAGAGTGGCTTTGGGTTGACAAGGCTTGGCACAATGTCCCTGTTCAGCACCACAGGACGGTTAAGGTTGGAAGGGACCTCTGGAGATCACCTTGTCCAACCCCCTGCTCAAGCAGGGCCACCTAGAGCTGGTTGCCCATGACCACATCCAGAAGGCTTTTGAATATCTCCAAGGATGGAGACTCCACAACCTCTCTGGGCAACTTCCGCCAGTACTCCATCCTTTAACTGTGAGGAGGATAAGTTTCCTGATGGCCAGATGGAGCCTCATGAGTTTCAGTTTGTGCCCACTGCTTCTTGTCCTGGCACTGGGCACCACTGAAAAAAGCCTGACTCCGTCTGCTTTGCACCCTCCCTTCAGGTATTTAAATATACTTATAAGATCCCTCTGAGCCTTCTCTTCTCTAGGCTGAGGAATTCCAGCTCTGTCAGCCTTGCCTCATATAAGAGCCTCATATAAGGCTCTCATATAAGAGCCGTCTCTGTGGCTCTTTGTTGGACTCTCTTTGTTGAGCCATCTCTTGCCGCATCCTTCAGATGAAGGCACAGCCCCAGTGTCCTCCCCATGGGGAGCAAATCAGCTTTCATCGCGTGGTTTTGGCTGGCTCTGCTCTTTCCATTTCCCGCAGTCCATCCCAGGGCCTTTGTCTTAGGTAAGAAGAAAGAGCAGGCCTGACTCCAGGCACCGGTGACTCCCCTCTAGAGAACAGCAAGCCAGGAATGAAGCCTCACAGAGGGTTCCCTGAAGATGGGCTGATGGGAGCAGATTTACAGGTTCTTTAGTAGCTTCAGTGCAAGGGACTTGTTGAGCAAGTGGGGACAACCCCATCCTCCATCCCTCCCTCCTTTTTGTTTCACGTAGAGCTAGGAGCTGCTTTCTGCTTTGTGTGGGTACCACAGGACCCCATACCTCCCCATGCTGCCTTTTCATAACCCATGTTTTCCTCTTTGTAGCAACAAGGAACTGAAGAAGAAGTTGGATGCCCTTCAATGCCATTTCACCTGGCACTTGGGTATAACAGGCCATGCTGAACCTACACACGTCCTGCAGAAGCTGGCTGTTGAAATCAGGCATACACCCCACCAAAACCAGGCAGCACTTTTGGGGCTGCAGGCATACCTGTACCAGCTGAAAGGCCAGAACAGAGAAGCTCTGCAAAGCCTTAGAGATGCTGAAGAGCATGAGAGACAAGATGAGCAGCAGGCATCTGCTGCTGGTTCTTTGATTATCTATGGGAATTATGCTTGGATTCATTACCTTCAGGCCTCTTATCAGGAGGCTGAAAGCTATCTGGAACGAATTCAGCAGCTCTGCCCAACTCCTTGGGATGCACGGCTGATCCCACACATCCAGGCCCAGAAAGGGTGGTCCCTCTTGGCTATCAGAGCTCGTAATGGGGAACGGGCAAGAGAGTGCTTTGAGGTGGCACTGATGCTTGAACCAGAAAATAAATATTTCCATGCTGGGCTCGGAATGGCTCTCTATTCCTCCTGGAGTTACTTCTGGTATCCTGATATTGCAAGGAAAGCCATAACCCAATTGGAAAGAACCATCCTTGAGCAGCCAAATAACTACAGAGCTAAAATATATTTAGCCAAGCTACTTGAACAAGAGGATAGAGAAAGATCAATTGGCTTGATACAAGAAAGTGTAGAGAAAAGCTCCGATCCTGATGTCCTCAAAGCTTCAGCTTTGTTCTGGCTGCAACACTCTACAGAGCGAGCGATTGAGATATTACAGCGAGCCCTGCAACAGGATCCAGGTTGCCACCTTCTCTACCAAGCCTTGGCCAGGTGCTATAAGACACAGTGGCTTGATGCAACAAAGGAAGACAAGAATAATATATTGGAGACAGCCATCCAGAAGCTCAAGCAAATTCTTCAGGAACATCCAGACCTTGACCTCGTGTTTGTAAAGCTGCAATTAGCAGAGTTCTACGGTGAAAGAGACCCAGCACAGGAAGAGATGATCTACAAGGAGCTGCAAGAGAGAAAGGACAGCCTGAGCCTCAAATGCCGTCAAGCCCTTTATCTCCGCTGGGGAAAGTTCTTCCTCTACAAGAGGAGGTCAGTTGCTGAAGCAAAAGAAAAGTTTATGGATGGTTACAAAATTCCCATGCTGACAGAACAGAGGAAGGAGTGCGCGCAGAGGCTGACACAGATGGCTTGGCACATGACTCGGCAAGGCCACAGTGCTGATGCTGATGCTATCCGCCACTTCATCAGAGAGACCAACCGCCACCTGCCTGCAGAACTTGCTGGAACCTATCTAGACTGATGGTGGGAGCCCCCATCTGGAGAAAGCAAGGCATTCTTTTTGCAAAACCAGAAAGCATCAAGGACTAGTGGCCATCTGTCTCTCCCAACAGCAAACCCATCACCTCATATAGATACAAGGGTTCTATCAGCTTCTCAGAGCATCCCATTGCTCACCCATTAAGTAGAGGCCTACCCATAGATAACCGACTGCCCAAGATTTACACACTCTGCCCTCAGTCCTGCTTCTCTGAGAGGAGGGAACGAAAACAAAAGGTGGAGAACTTGGCTTACAGGGTCTGACCAGAATCCTTTGCAGGTGTAGACCTGCATCACTCCTTTGGAGTTGCTACAGGTCAGAACTAAGTGCTGATTAGGGCAGCATGAAAAATTAACTCCCTGCAATTATCAGAATTGTATCACTTGCAACAAATACAAAGGTGGCTTCCTCCCGAGATGACTAACTGCTGAGGGATCTTGCCGAGGATGAAGCGCTTGCCTACAGGACAGAGGTGGTCCTCGCCTGTCCAACTGCATTAAATGCAAATATAGCAAGAGCTAGCTGCTGATTAAGCAGTATATAGTTGTAATTATATCTGCATTAATCCTTTGAAGTATGCACATGCTTGCCCCTGCCTGAACAGAAACATGGGGTTTGCTTTCTTGCACTGGTACCCACTTAAGAGGGAGCACTAGGAACAATGTATTCATCACTGGGTTTGGGGCCAAAGTGAGGTTTTTAATATTCTTTGATCAATAAATATTTCAAATTGTCTTCCACATGATTTGTCCCATGCAACAGTTGGTGTCTCCTTGCAGCCTAAATCAACCAGAGCATTGTCTGCCAGAGATACCCCCCTTCTTCACCATTCATTCCCCCCCAGGCTCACGTTGGGTACAGCTCTGTCTCTGCAGCGTCCTATCTACTTGCACATCCCACTGGGCAACTTGTGTCCTTCCCTGCAGGCACAGGTGGGCACACACACCCCCCCATCCCAGCACTGCAGCCACATTTCCAAGCACTGGCAGGGCCACCTCCTGTGCCCACCAGTAAGCAAGCAGGGGTGGCTTACCAGGGTGTCCCCAAGCTCCATCTGTCCCCACAGAGTGGAGCCATGAGGACCAGGGCAGACGTCCCCCAGCAGGTCCTGCTGCAAATCTCTCAGTTTCTGCTCCAACAAGGAACAGGCAAGGACCCAGTTTGGGAGAGGATGCTCCAGAAAAGGACCGAGCCAAGTGTGCCCAAGACACAGGATTTGGGGGAAGGGGAACATGCCTTACCATCCCCCTCACGCACAGCTGGTGTGCGTGAAAGCACCAGAGGCCAGAAATGCCCAGCTGTCCTGGGGCCCAGGCCCCACTGGGGAAGAGGGCCAGCAGTCCCATCTCCTGCAGTGGGTCAGAGCTAGGGTGCAAACATGGCAGGAGAGGACTCAACCCTCCAAACCCTGCAAGCAAGGGAAAGGGAGACAACACAGGCCACCATGTTCAGCCCAGGCTATTTCATCTCCTGCTATAGTATTGGGGACCAAAACTGTTTTTCTCCTTCCTCCTCTGGAGAGGAGGCCCATGAGCCACAGCCACCTGGTGCTGATCCTGCACCCCAGCAGCAGAGACTGCCACGTTCAGTAGTCTTTGCAGTAGGAGCTACTCAGAACACAGCACCACAGCATTACAGCACCACAGCCTCTAGTTATGCTACACAGGCCCTGGTTAAAACACTGTAGCACAAGTGAAAAGCATCAGCCAGAGTACGGAATCATAGGTCACATTGAACTTCATGATTTACTTAACTGCACAGGTCAGGACATTTTTCCAGAGCTCAATAAAAACAGCCACTTTATAAACTTCTGTATGTGTTCCACAAGTCTTCTCACACAGCACTGGGCAAGGTCACATATCCTGATTTGGGAAAGCAGGGACTCCCAAAAGCAAGGGTGCTATTAAACTACCCTCATTCCCCTCGCCAGTATGAGGAGCACTAGTAACTCATTTAGACTACCCAGGAATCCTTTGGGTTTGCATCTACAGACAGTCCTCTACAAGATTTTCCCCTTGTAAACACAGTATCAGGAAACATTTCTTTTAAGAGTCACAGTCCCTCCGGCAGTTAATTAAACTTTTGCCCATAAGACAAATGCAACACTGCCATCCTCAGGATTACAGGCTGCACAACCACAGTGTAAGTCAAGAATTACAGGTCTGCGTGCTGTTTGAAAGACTGGATTCTGACAAAGTTCAATTGTGGTGTCACTGCTGAGTGAAGAACAACCTATGGAGGTTGCAGTTGTTGGTTTTTTTTTTTAAAAAAAAAACAAACACACAAAACCACACACTTACAATCCTTGTATGACTGTTCCACTTCATATGGGTAGTAGACTGGATGCTATTGAAGTGTCAGTGAGTTCCTCTAGCAGTTTTTTTTTTTTTTATTAACGCTTTGAACAAAACCTGCTAGTTACTTTCTTCACCAATTCAGAACAGCATTAGATAATAAAAATACATTGCACAATAAAATCCCATTAAAAGTCTCAGCTAAGCTGAAAGATAAAAGAAAAAGATCTTATTACATAAGCTGCCAAGGGCCACGGAGAGGACTTGCGTTTACTGTACTCATGCATATTGGTGTGCAAATGCTAGGACGACACTAACTCCCAGGTCCACTTCACTTCAGCACAGGAGAGGGAAAGAAGTTGCCCTGATGCCCAAGCTGGGTTGTTGACTTGCTTTTGCTCCCAAATCTAGTTCAAGAGAAGTAGAAAAATATCAGTTTGGGGGTTGGGATATAGAGGTCTTAATGCTCTTCCTTTCCCTGGGGTCATTCACCCAAACTTTATCCACCTCCCAAACAAAGTGTTCTTCTCCCTACCATAAGATGATATTCGTTAACCATTATGCAGCTTGCCCTGTTACTACAGCACTGATCAAGGGAGAGTTGACCGAGTAGTAAACCCAGGCTGCTCCCAGAACTGGGCCCCAAAGTCTATTTTTAGTTCTCCTTGAACACCCAAACCACCTGCAGTCATCCCAACATCTTCACGATAACACCCATTGGCACTTACTTGGGGGTGGTTTTGCTGAAGGTAGACCAGACCCGCTGGGACAGGGAGCTAGATGACGGCGTCTTGGAGAGCTGCTGCTCTGGAGTAGTGAGGGGTCCAAGCATGCTCACTGTCAAAAGAGAGGCAGCAAAGTGAGCAACATGAGGACAGCTGAAGTTTTCATTGCCATGCAAGAAACATTAGACATTCCCTAGCATCTGTCAAAAATACTAGACAAATCTGGTATTTCCTGGCATGCTTTTCTTCCCTCTTCCTCCATAAAGCGTGCAGGAATGGCTAGCTCCAACAGTCTCACAAGCAGCTTTGATTGAGGGTCATTATTTTTACTGCAGCAGCTGCACAGGTAATAGAGCAGGACCCAGGGGTTACCTTTAACATCTGGTGTCTGTGGAGAGGAGTAGGCATTGGTGTTCTCAATTACATGCGCTGGGTCAATGTTTTCTTGCTCCACCATCATCAACTGGCTCCAGTAGTCCATAGGCAGCAGCAGAAGTCGCTCCACTACCTACAGACACCCATGAGTAGCTGACGTTACAAACCAGCACGCAGCTTTGACACACTGACACCAGACAGGCATCGCCTCAGCTCCCTCCAGCAATTCATTTGAATTCTTTAAATGGGATACATTCACCCAGTCAGTCCTTTTTGCTGACCTACCTTGGGCTGCCGCTTAGTGTCTTGCAGGAGTGTCATAGGGTCAGGATCAGGTACCGCATGGGCAACTATTGTGGGGCCAAAGACTTTGGCCAAGTTGGAAATGTCCATCTTAGTCTCCGGGCTCTGAGCCACCCTGTATTAAAAAAATTACATAAGAGAATGTAGCTTCTCCCCGTCACTTGTCACACAACTCCCCCATCCCACACACACTTTAGCCTCTGAATAAGCAGTTTTCTTCCAGAATGAAGACTTTATGCTCACAGGCAGTAACAAGAGCCAATTAGAGAAAGCACCAGTGGCAACATCCCTCTTTAAGAACTACCAGTCCATTTGAACATACCTCTGCAGGTGCATCATGAGGAAAGCTAGGGTGTCCCTATTGGCCTGAGGAAGTTCAGCAACTGCTTGGTACATAGCAGCAACACTGTTGTCCTCATCCAAGATTTCTGGGGAAAAAACATTTAGACCTCAGAAAGTGGTCTCAGAGACACAGCTGTAGCATTCCCCTCTCAGCAATAGCTAGCCTGAGAAACAAGAAATCACAGAATTTTCAGAGTTGGAAGGGACCTCTAGAGATCATCTAGTCCAACTCCCCTGCCAAAGCAGGATTGCCTAGAGCACATTACTCAGGACTGCATCCAGGCGGGTCTTGAAGATCTCCAGAGAAGGGGACTCCACAACCTCCCTGGGCAGCCTGTGCCACTGCTCTGTCACCCTAACCGTAAAGAAGTTTTTCCGTATATTTGAACGGAACCTCCTATGTTCCAACTTGTGCCCATTGCCCCTCATCCTGTCATTGGGAACCACTGGAAAGAGTCTGGCTCCATCCTCCTTCAACCAACCCTTTAGATACAAAATTATTATGATGGCATGTGTACAAGTATCCTGCCCAAGCACTAGAAGTTGTTGCTTTCTTCTGCTGTACTGTTTTGGAAGAGGAGAGGATCTTCCCAGCATATTGCACATCATCAACACAGCTGGAAGCATGAGGGCTCCCCAGAGCACCGAGGTCTGCCAGTTCACACGACAGCTAAACCTGGGACCATCAGGCCTAGGGCAAGAGTTGGAGATGTCATTTAGCTGCTCCTTACCTGCAGCTTCCATAAAAGTCTTGTTTAACCGGAAAGTGAGAAGGGGTTCTTTCAGGCTGCGTAGAAAGTCCTTGAGGAGGCCGCAGATAGCGTGGATATCATCCACTTTACTGAGCAAAGGAATATTTTTTGCTCTAAGAAACTTCTCTTTCAGTTCCCTCACTGTCTTGTCACAGCCAGATATCCGGTAAAGGCCTGTCTGTTAACAGAAAGCATTGCTTAGAGGCAGAATATCAACTGCACATATAAAGCTGACATTCTTCTGCTCCCACTGTCTCTCCACACCTGAGCACTCTCCACACACTGTTGCTCACTCAGTCACTCACTGAGCAGCACTATACACACCATAAATAAGAGATATTTGGGTTAACAATTTGTTTCCTTAACACCACAACCCATTTCATTAGCCCCATTTCACACCTTATTTTTGTTTTACCTCATGCAGCCCTCGTTGCTCGATCTCATTAACACAGTGCACTATGATGGAAGGGATCATTGGAGGAGTAGAAGAGACAAAGTCCATCAAGGTCCCCTAAGAGACAGAAGGGGGGGGGGGGGGGGGGGGGAANAAAAAAAAAAAAATCATTTCTTCCTCATCAGTCCAGAGAAAAGCAACACTACATTCATTAGCACAATGCCAAGATTGACTACCCAGAGCTGCCACGTTCACCCTCAACTCAACACCCTCCTAACATCACATCCCTACCACCCACTGCCCTCGTTATTGAAGGATATGTTAGCAAGCTCATTTGCGTTTTATTATGCATCTCTGAGCAACAGGAGCTCTTCTGTAGAAGGCAGACTTGTTGGAGCCTAAGCACGTTCTAACTCTAACCAAACATTAGCTCGTTTGTGCTGGCAGCTGCGCCCCAAGATCACCCTACAGACTTACCTCTCCAATTCTGACAGGAGTGCCTGTCAAAGTGGGGATACAGGGAAGAGGACAGCGGTCCCGACACTCCGGATGAGCAACTACACGGCAGTCTCTGCACTTCAGAGAGATTTTTCCAAATTTTACCCTCTTGCCACATGGAACGCATGATTCTGGCTTGATAACCTAATGATTCAAAGCATAGAGATAGGAAGAGATTAGCGCAACGTAGTAACTCCACAGAACTCAAATTAGCAAGCCATATAGGATAACATATTCCCAGATCCACGCAGGTAACGGCTACAGTTGATACTGACTTGAAACCTAATGGCTGGTAGCCTCTCATCAATAGCTTGGTATCACACACATTTAAAATGGAATGAAATGCCTTTTCCAAGTTCCTCCTGCCTGTAGACCTACCGTCTTTGAAACAAATTCATGCAGCCTCACTCCCCCATTGTTCTGTGGGGTGCTAGAGCCATCAGTCTCCGATTTGGATTCCAGCTGCTTACTGCCTATGCTTGATTCACTGCTCCAAGGCTGCAAAGGACCTGAAAGAGAGAAGAAGGGGAGACTTGACTGAACAGAATCGCCCCCCCTGCATAACCTTTGCTTCAAAGCAGGTGCATTATAAGCCACAGGCAGCTGCCTTGGTCCTGGGGGAAGTAACTGTAACCTCCAGCATACAAACTAGTTGCTTCAGGGCTGGGACAAATGGAGACATGACACCTACCACTCTTCCTTCGTCTCTTCAGACTATAAGGCACAGTCTCGATAGTAGAGATAGCTTCAATTGGGCCACCATCATTGGGGACCATGACAGTTGTCTTTGCTACTATGGATTCATTTCCCTGTAATGAGAAATATGCGGTTAGTGACAGCAATACTGATAGGACATGGCATTTTCTAGTTTGTTGGCCCTAGAAATGGGTATACAATCCAACCAACTATTTTAAATGCACACAAATCCAGCTGGGGCCACCCTACCTGGTCCACTGTGGAGCCAATTGATCTGGTTTTCTTCTGAGGACCTGGGGGGCCTTCAATGAACTGCCTGGAAGACCGCTGAAAAGACAAAGTATATTTTTTCTGAGACAGGTACGCTGTTAACTTAGCAATATACTAGTTCAGTACAACTAGAAGGACTCAACAATTGTCTGCACACACCACAGATGCATTAAGTTCTTCCATGGCAACTGTTCTTCATGGCAACCTTGAAGTTGACATGAAGTATCAGGAGGCCTCAATATACTGCTCTTTCAAATAATTTTCCTAGCCAGCTTTCAAATCCAATTCAGGAAAAAAAAAAGAAGGGGGGACACACACACAAAAACACAAAACACACCAAACCCACACACACATAAAGAGAAAGGCAACTAAGCAAGTCCCAGGCTTTGCCAACTGTGGTAGTTATGATTTCAGGCTGTCCTTTCCCACCTGTGCCTACTGCATACTAACAGCAGACCAGAACAAGCACAAGCTCCTTTAGAGAATAGAAAAATATTAACGTCCTATGTGATTTCCCCCTAATCTGGTAACTATTAATAATCCTCAAGTGCTTTTTTGCAAACTGTATGCCATAACAAAACAAGATATGCAGAACTCCAGTCATTTTCAGTAGACAAACAGCACCACCAGAATTAACTTTCAATCTAAATCCACACAGCAGGTCTGAATTATAGTAGCAGCACATCCATCTGAAGTTTGATTATGATTAGTAGCTCAGACATCATTATAGGTGGCTGCGAGATGACAGATGGTGGCATTGTGTCAGCTAAGGCTAACAATGGAGTCCATTTGAAGAGGAAGAATTGAACATACCCGCTTCTCTCTCTTTTTCAGTCTGACAGCTTTCACCACAGAGGAATCCCAGTCCTGTGGGAAATACACGGCGCGGGTTAGCTCAGTGTAAATACCATACAGCCTCTGGCCAGGACTTTCATTAAGTTTTAGCCAATAGCACACCAGAGAAATGCAAATCAGCTCTACCAGTTTAATACCACAGTAATCTAAACACAAGGGGTCTCTAGAGATTACCGCACACCTCTAAGGTTTTAGAGCGGAGGTAAACTTTAGAACTTGGAGTTACATTACCAGTGAGTCATCAGTCTTGTCAAAGCTGATGTCTGACAGAATTGAGCCAGATTCATCTATTGTAGACAGCCTAAAAATCAAAAATTAGATGAAACTTGTATCAGTTTGGCTTTCAGTCACCCATGGTTCCAGAACAATCTTACTGACTCAGAAGAGCTGTATTTCAAACTGGAATAAAAAGTAAGACTGTTGATATGTATCAGAGTATGCAGTATGTATCAGAGGGACACAGATGGATTGATATTTGACACTTATGTTGCTCAGGCATATGTTGCCTACCTTTTGTTGCCTGAACCCCCTATAGAAACCTGTGGCCTGTTAAGAAAGGCCAGAGCAGACTTCTGTTCTTCACTCAGCTGAATACTCCCAGATGCATCACACATGAGCAGCTCTCGAATCAGTTGTATTTGCCGCTCCTGTAAAGGTAGATAATATCAGGAGCTGCCACAGGATAAACTGTGTTTAATTACTGTATGAACCAATCTGAAGTGTTTGAGATACCACACAGATAGACTCTCAGAACTTGTGTCAATATGCTGCTAATGGCTGCAAAGCCCGTGATCTGACAGGTAATGGCAGCTCAGCTCTAAACAGCAGCCAGTCACCTTTTTCCAGACCAAAGCAGAAGGCTACTACCAGGAGCCAAGCCAATTTGTTGTTTTGCTTTTTTTTTTTGCCTCCCCAGGAAAAAAAAGTTATCATGAGTGCCAGTCCTTATTTTCCACAGATCAATGCAGTTTAATCACCTTGCCTCCACACTCTAAAGAGCCAACTGGTAATAAAAGAATTACTCACTAGCTTTTCACAGTCTGTTTCAGCTTTTTGCCTGCGTTTGATCTCCACATCCACTTGATTGCGAGCATGTTTCAGCTTCACATCCAAAGCACTACGTTCAGCTTCAGTTTTCATGAGAAGATCTTTGTACCTGCCAAGCTCATGCTCCGTTTTCTGCAATTTTCTCCGATACTCTTCAAAGTTCTTTGCTAACTGAATAAATTCTGGAGAGAAGACACATGTATCTTTACTGACTGAGGCAAGCAGAGGAGATGCAGTAGCCCTTCTTTCACTGACAGTAGATACCTATTAATATAACCTGCCCTTAACTGAAGGGCGGAGAAGCCGGCCTTTCGGCAAACCCACCGACACTCTAGATGTTCATGAGATCTTGCAGTTTTTCAGACCAAGTCCTTCGTGTCAGTATCAACCAGAAGAGCTAGAACACGAGACACTACGTGGATGAAGTCAGCTTGCTACAAGTAGAATGTGTCTCAACACGTGACTTCATATTTCTCAACAATGAAAAAAACCCTCAAATCTGACTGCCTGTAGCAGTCTTATTACCCATAGCACCATCAACAGGTTCTTCAATAACAGCTAATAATGTTTGTTTGCATGTTTATACTCTTACAGCAAACACAGCACAACCCACTTCAGAAACAGAACTTACGGTATTCGTTTCCTTCATTTAAAACTTCAGCCTGGTGCATAAGTTGATCATACAGACTCCGTAAGTTCAGCATCGCAGCCTCCATCTTCCTGCCAAGAAATCAGAGCTAAATAAACAGCTCAGCCCTTTCTTCCCACCTCCAAACGGAAAACGTGTTACCAGGCCAAAGAAAAGAGAAACAGCTTCAGAAGTAATGATTTTTAGGTGGGGGTTTTTTTAAGTGAAGTTTTAGAAGCTGCATAAACAAAAATACATTAAGAGTTATGTTTTATGCATATGATATATGCATCTGAATTCTTTCCTAGGGAACGGAGATCTTCAACCCTCCACAGTTAACAGATAGCAGAGCCAGAGAAAGAGGCAGTATAGCTCCCCACTTTATTGCTTCAAGTATTCTCCAGTATACTACAGAGGCTCAGACCCCAAGGCAAGATAAGGGATCCCAAATCATTCTCCTCCTGGAAGCCTGCAGAGCACAGCTCATGCCCTGTCTACAAATAACTTGGTACTATATAGGCCACTAAAAATCTGCAAGTTCTCAGAGCTTCATAAGATAAAAATAGGAGCAACGTTCTGGAGAATTTTAATACAGTTTTAAATTTAGCTGCATTTTAAGCTAGAGTTCCTACTGCAAATAGCTGTTAAAATTCAGACAGTCAGCACATTTTCCTCAAACAGTAGCAACAATGGCATAAACAGAAGCAATGAAGAGGAAAGTCTCCAGCTCAGCAACACAGAAATTACTTCGCTAACACGAGAGGTTGCTGGGGCACACAGGACAGGCTTGACTAATAAATTAGCACTAGAGGCAGGGGCAGACATGGTTGGGAGAGGTGCCAGGAGGGAGTATAACACAGCAGCTGAACACTTGGGAGGCCACCGTGGAAAGCCTTCAAGTACTCTATTCGCAGTTACAGACTCGACCGACACACAGACACGTCGGGACCTTCTGTATTATGGGGACTACAAGGCGCGGAAAAGCCCTCTGCTAAAAGGCCTTCCTCTGTTCCCTGTAATATGCTTAATTCACGCCAAGGGGGACTTCCACAGTTTCATGCCTTAATTACCAGCCCCACGGACATCAGCCCCGCACCCAACTCGACAGCGGAGGCTGGGGAGGGCGAAGGAACAGGCCCAGCGCGTAAAGCGCCCGCAGCCAGGGGCCCTGCCCGGCAGGCAGCGAGGGAAAAGGCCTCGGAGGAAACCGGCGCCGGGCCCGCCCAGGGCCAGGACGGCAGCTCCCCTCGGCCGCTGAGGGGGGCCCCGCCGCCCGGAGCAGGCCCCGATACCGAGGAACCGCCGCCCGGAGCAGACCCCGGTACCGAAGAACCGCCGACTTTCCCTCGGTCGTCCTCCCGCTCTCCGCGCACTCACCTCAGCCGCCGGCCCGGCTCGAGCTCCCGCTCCAACGGCCCAGGCTAACCGCCCCGCACTTCGGTTTGAATCCCTGCTGCCAGCCAATCCCAGCCTGCTCCCCACCCTCCCGGCCTCTCATTGGCTCTGTTCACCGAGCGTCTGAAGCCAAGCCGGCGCCATGTCTGCTGAGGGCGTGGCCTCTGTGCTCCACTCCCCGGTGCGAGGGCGGACGGGGGCCCGAACGGTAGCGTGCTGAAGCCGGCCAGGCGCCATCTTTACTGTTGGTCGCTGGCTCCGGCGCGCGTCGCTTAGCAACAGAGCAGGCCGGGGACGCCGGCAGGGCCTAGGCCCCCCGAAACTGCTGCTTCTCCGAGGGCCCGAGCGCAGCCATTGGCACAGAGAGGCTGTTTTGGGGAGAAAACACCCCTGTTCTTGGGCTGGGCCCCGGTTGTGATTTTAAGCAACGCCTTTGGCACGCAGCAGGGGTGGGCCTGAGCCCCCTCCCCGCCATAGGGCCTGCGCAAGGGGCTGGATGCACCCCAGAGCTGGTTCAGAGCATTGACGCTTCCCCGGGAGGCCGTTGATTAAGTGTTCTCGCTTGAGAAATGGTGCCTCGACCGATTTTTGTCTTTGAAGCAGGGATCTGAGTGACAGCCGGCGATCCGTCCCGCCTGCCAAAAGGCAAAACCCCATTTCAAGCCACGTACGAGTCGCCCGTTCGCAGCCGTTTAATATGCAAACCGATAAAACACAAACCAAAACCCAGCAATTACAAGAAGGGAAATCGCATAATCATAAAATAACAATGCGTTTTAATCTTTTAAATCTGAAACAAAACAGCGGGTAATTGAAGAATGGATATTAGCAATTAGAAAGCGGAACTAAATGCTTAAAATTGCTAAGTGGAAAAGGGAGTTCGTAAAGCAGATTGCTCTCTAACATCCAGCTGCTTTGTCAGAACTGCTTTATTTAGGTTATATAGTCTGCTTTAACTTAATTAATAATAATTAATTCATAATAGATTGTAAAAAGCCTCAAGGTCCTCTGAAAAGTAAACATTAATGAAGCTTCCTTGAGGACAATAGTCCAACTTAACTACATTTTATAGGGGAACTGAGGCCCAGAAGAGACACGACTCATCCCCTGAGCGATCGGCGGAGCAAAAGAAAGGCACTGACCTTCATATTTGACCTCGTAGCACGGAAAATCATCCAAAAGCCCAATTTGCCCCAATCTGGAAAACAAGTTGGAGGCTGATAATTACACCTGGCTCTGCTGGGCGCCTCTTGTGCGTGCGCAGCCCATCCCGGCACTTCTTGCACACCCATTTCGGAGGAGGTTCAGCTGTTTCGGTGTCAGCCCCGGGGCCTCCTGCGGCTCCTGCCTGTAATTAAATCTTCGCAGCTAAGATGTCTCTATTGGCAGATCATATTTATAGGCAGGCGAGATGTTTTAGTGTCATTCTTAAGAGTTAAGGAGGCTTTTGCTCATAAGCAAATCCTCTTCTATTTTAAATTGTCATCCGCAATCTCGTGCCAATAAAAAGGCACATTATTTTAGATTATTGCCCCCATGGTGCTTGTAGTGAGTTACTGCGTTAGGTACTAGGTTTCAGTGTTACGCAAATTAGATTTCTTCCATATGCGTTCAGACATCGTACTTCCAAATCCTCCTCTGAAACCTGATGGGTGGGAGCTCCAAGGGCATCGGGAAGTGACTATCCCAAAAAGCTTCTCAGAAACCCCCTCGCTCACTGATGGGACATGGACGTGGCAAACGGGCCATGCCCTACGGCACACACCGCTTGTTCCGTCCCAACCCCGGTCCCTAAAAGGTTTGTAGAGTTTTTCTTTCCTCCTTCTTGACTGATCCATGATGAGAGCACAGAGGTCAGAAGCACCTTTCATATATTGCTTTATTTCAAGGGAGAAGAAAAGGCATAAAGATTGAGGGCCTTTTCAGGAGCCGCTTTATTGCAAAGTAATTATATTCTCTTTTGTTTGTGTCGGGGAGGGGAGGGAGAAGCCTTGAAATGTCTCATCTGGGAAACCGTTAATAGAATTTATGCTAATTTGATGATTCCGGCGATTACTGGCGGAAGCACTTCACATTTTCAGGCAGCAGAAATTCTCCTCCCGTTCCTCCTGCAGTCTCGCTCCGTTTGGTCTTTAGACCGTTCGCCTCCTCCAGACGCCAGACTCCCTTACTGGGCAGTGCTTGTGGATCCCATGATGGGACCGGGATTTTTGCTCAAGACAATGCAGATGGGCTCACTGGTGACCCCCATGCCTGGATCTTTTGGGGCAGGATGCAAAGAAATCTGCCCTGGCGCCTCACTGTGTTAGCAAGCAGCCCTGCAATAACAAACCTTTCCCTTCCAGCCTCATCCTCTGGTGGAGCTTCGCAAACACGAATCTCTCTGCCCGGCTCCTGCCTAATTAACTCCAGAATTGCAAACCCATTTGTGCAGCTTTGTGCTCAGGGGAAACCTTTATTAAGTTCCTTTTAATCCAAAACCATGATCAAGAGCATGATGGTCTTCATGAACAGTTGTTCAAAAAATGAAAAGGGAAAAAGAACACGGAACTAGAAACTTTAAGATGGGAGGGGGAAAAAAAGCAGAAACAAATTATCTAAGGTGCGTTTCTCTTGATGCGTTAATACAGCATGGGTTTCAAAAAGAAATGGTTCAGTAGTGTGAGGAAAACACCCGGCAGGCTGAGCAGGGAGGGCAGCCTGGGTTTAGCCAGAGGAAGCTGGACATTTTTTGGGAATTAATTTCTAATTTCTCACGCCTGGCCCGAGCCACAGGCCGGCAGATGGCATCACGCTCATGCCGTTGGGTGGGAGCTGCGGGGTCTCGGCCACCGCTCATCTGTGCAAAATATTGCTGGGCGCATCGCCCGTGCGGTCTGCGAGGAGGGTGCCAAAGGAGCCATGGTTGCGCCGTCGGTCCGAACGGCGAACCAGGTTTGTCTGTGTTCTCCTGCCTGCGTGAACCTGGGATAACTCCTCCCGCGGTGACTGGCATCGGGGTAAAGAGCACTTGGATAGGATCAGCCAAACCTGTCTGCAGCGACATGCGGTCCATCCTCTCTGCTCCTCGTAGCAAAACAGTGCATTAATGTCAGCAGAGAAGCCATGGCCTTATCCTGAACTCGTTAAAAAACAATGGGAGTCTCTATTGCCTTCATCTGGCTTTTAATGAATGACCTCTTGTCGCCGGGAGCTGCGTGCAGTGACAAAGGACCTTTGTGGGCTGATATTTATGATTTCATTTAAGTCAGGGAGTAAGCTAAGGGAGAGGGCTGGAAAATATGAGCTGAGCTGATGTTTCCTGCTTTAAACTCAGGGGATCTTTATCTAGTTTTTGTATTAATACAGTTGTCATCTCTTAAATATTTGAGCAACTCACAGCCGTGAACGCTCCCATGCTGGAAGGACGCGCAGGTCACGCTCGGTGGCAGGGCATGGAATGACTCCTGCTCTCCTGAGCCCCACACATCCCTCTGGGCCCTAACACTGGGGTAGAGGAAAGGTTTTGCATTTTCTTAGAGCCCCCCCCCAAAAAATCGCATGCACATCAAGCACGCCGAGCCCTGCTGCGAGAGCCCGCGACCTGTTTGCGGGGGGCCGGCGTGCAGCCCTGGGCTCAGCACAGCCGCCAGGTCCGAACACCCCTCCCCGCACCAGCAACTTGCCAACGCTGATAAATTTTTGCCTTTTCCTTCGGCAGGCCTCAGCAGTGGATTAAGCAGCTGGGAGTCTGGAGTGAGAGCGCATCCCCTCTCCTTTGCCATGCAAACAGAGAAAATTAATCTTCCAGCTTCCTCTGATATTTGGGCTGAATTACAAGCTGGGAGCGGAGATAAAGCGCCGGCGAAAGGAAGGTACAGGTAGAGCAGAGAGCCGGGCTGCCTGGCACAGGCCTTTGTCCGTGCAGATAAGGGCTCTCCTCCCTGTGTCATGCATAATTCACCAGCACTGCCTCCCTCCGTCCCGGTCATCCCTCTCTCTGCTTTCACTGCTCTTCTCTTAGAGAAACTGGAAGCCTTCCATCCAAGCAAGCCTGCGCGTGTTGGCTGCGTGCGTGAGTGCAGCAGCACGCTCACGCGTGGGGAGCAAGCACGCGTGTGCGTCTGGAGACACAGCAGCAATATGCAAATCTCAGCTGTAGCGTAAGTCTCTATGCAGGTTTCCCCTGGGACGAGGTAAGGGGACGCTGTCCCCTCTACACAGAGACTGCCAGAGCCGGGGTACAACACTGCCGCAGCCTGTGCTGGGACGGGCCACCGGTGTCCTGCACGCAGCCCGGCAATATCTGACACCAATCCAGCTAAACCAAACCAGCACATCAACTCTTGCAAGGGCCTAGGGTGTGATTTCGTATGCCCATCACATTTCAGCTTCGCTAGCCACGCTATCTCCCTAAATCCCTCTGAAGTTATAGTTGGATAGAGGTTACATCCTTTGGGATACCAACCCCGGCATTAACAGACACCAACTGCATTTTATTTGGTCGATCATCCAGCGGCTTCTCTGCACCATTCTTGACAGAACTGTGCCACACAGAGCGGAAAAGCCATGGAGGTTTTCCATAGCCGCCGAGAGTTTCTTTCCCAGAACAAAGCAGAAATAACCCCGGTCACCCCCAGCCCAACAGTGAACATAGACACCTGCTTAATTATTTTTGCTTTGTAAATGAAAGCAGTGCCGTGAGTTTAATAACCACTGCTTGGGATTAATTGGGGCGATTATTGTATGGCCCAGGGGGAAAATTGCAGCTTGTTATCTCCAGGGAGTAGCATTAGGATCCAGCAGATAATCAGAACGTTATTTGTTGCACTTTAGATGACATTTTTTATGGATTTAGAAGTGATAGTGATCAAACGGTGTTGTCAGAGCCACCCCCAAACTGGGGAATCCAGAGACCTGTAAGCTAAATAGCGTCTGAAGCTGCCTGGGACAGCTGCTCTTCCAGCAGGACAGCGCGAATTAACAGGCGTACGTGCCGCATTTGAGTTCAAACACTTCCAGATCTGAGCGTCACTCATCTCTTTTTTAATTTGATCTTCTCATAAGAGAGATGACACTCGGGATGCTGCATGAGAGGATGCAAAAGGGGGGATATCAGCTCCAACAGATGCTGCCAACACAGCGATAAGGTTGCCTGAGACCTTTCCTCCTCTGTTTCTCCCTCCCCACCCCAATCAATAGCCTCTGCCTGTCCTCTTGCCTACAGCAGCCCTGAAATTGGAGTCTTGGTCGGGAGCAACGCTCACACACTGCTGCAGCATCAGGACTTCTGCCCGCATGGTCTCACAGAGACCATCAGCGCTGGGCATCCTCCCCGGGCTTGCCACGATCGCTCCCCATCGCACAGCTGAGCAGCTCCCAGCGGTGTTGCGCTCTCCGTAAGACATTTGTGCACTGTCAGGTAGCAGCTTTCAGCATCACGAGGGTTTTTGAGCCGGGGGAGCCAGTGCCAGCAAACCCAGATGCGGTGGGTGGGAGATGCAGTACACCTCCCGGCGATGCCTCCCAAACACTAGCCCTTCTCCTGGCACCCCAAATTGTGCTTATCCAGCCTGGACGCGGTAGTGGAAAAAGGATTTTTAGCAAGGCTAAGACCAGCCAGAGCCTCTGATGCTCTCTCTTTTGTAGGTTTGCTGCACAGGAGCGTCCCCAAATCCTGGTTTGGGCTTTGCTCCCGGGGACAGGCTTGTGGATGACACGGCGGCGCCTCGGCACCTGCACGACACCAGCGAAGAGGATCCTGCCAGGCCCGGGAGAGCGCTGAGCCAAGGCAGGCTCCGCTATTGATCCCCCGATCAATGACAATTCAAGGCCTGGAAATGACAGCGCCTTTCCTTAGTCCTCAATTCCCACCCAAGGCTGGGCGCGGGGAGGAGGGAGCTCACTCAGAGGTTTAGCAATAATCCGAAGCAGGAGCAGAGACGGGAAGAGCCTCTTTTGCAGCAGGTGGGTTGTTTAACAAATTGGACACATAACAAGACAAAAGGCACAGAGGAAGGAGATCTGGCGGGACTGGACCTTTATCTCCAGCACGTTGGCAGCCAAATCTTTGTGCAATATTTATCAAGGGTGAGCGGGCAGGAGAATTGGCAGTCGATGCATAAGTGAGGAATTAAAGGCACTGCCATCCTTATCTCCCAGGCAGATACGCAAAGGGAGGGGTGGACGGGAGCTGCAAGCCAGCCCAGGGCAATCGAGTTGGAAACCATTTGTGGATTTAACAAGTCCAAATTTTATTAGCTCAGCTGATGGGGAGCAGAGCAGAAGCACCAAGGAGGGCAAACCAGCACATCCGCATCGTCCGGCTGCCAGAGGGCTGCCAGCGAGCAGGCATTTTGGCTGGAAAGTCCTTCACATCGCTGGGCAGGCATTGCACGGCCGGGGGGACACAGCAAAGCTGCCCCGAAGGCACCGGGTAAGGGGCCACAGGTCTTTCAAGCCCAGTCAAAATTCACTATTAAACCAGGGAGTTTAGGAGCTACTACTCTTTCTCTCCTAATTTTGCGCAGCAGTGAGACAAAGGCAAAAAGATGCTCTGCCCTCGGGTATATTCGTATTTCCACCGTCGGAGCCACAACTGTCTTGTGGAGAGCAGACACTGCTTGGCACTTTGCAGCCACCCTGTGAACATGCCTCATGAGACACAGCCAGGAAAACCGCCGGGGAAGGGACGGATACAACCTCGATAATATCTGCAGAGCTCAGAGTTGGTCTGCTGAGGGTTTTTGCAGGCGAGCCGTCCCCAGGGAGGGCAGCTCAGCTCCCTTGGTGGCCAGCCGAGTCCCCCGGCCCCGCCAGCACGCGCAGCTCCTGCAGCTGCTGATGGCGAGCGAAGGGCTGCTTCGTCTCCACGATCCCCTGGGAATCCCCAGCTCTCACATAACGTGCTGGTAATTAACTCACTTATTGGTTTTGCTTTTGCTGAGATTGCACATTCAAGATGGGCTCCATCTGCTCCTTGCATGGGCTTGGCTGCCGGGGAAGGGTAGCAACCCCCCCTGTTTATAATGAGAGAAACGTGTCATTTCTGTAAATGGGGGACAATGATAAGGCCATGCTGGGGACCAGCATCAGCCTTCAACAGCGGCTTCGGGTCCAGGCTGCCCAACGCTCCCAGCCCTTTCTCCACGCACCAAACTCGTGCCAACCAGCCTCCTCCCCCAGGCACCCACCAGCCCCAGACCTGGCTCCGCTGGCGCCACTGCAGCCACCAGCTTCATTAAATTGTTTTAAGGGATTTGCATGTCTCCATTTAATTTCTCTTCAAGGCAAATAAGAGCACAAGAAGCCAAGTGGGACCTCATTTTTGCTGGACTGCTGTGTGGCAGGCAGCTGCTGGGAAGAAGACGCACTGATCTATATGCCTGGAGCATATAGTGCTGTATTCCCTCCCTGCACAACACAATTCCTCCTGGAGAACTGGGACACAAACACCGAGGAGCAGCAATACCGGAGTAACTCCCAGCTACAGCCCTTCCCGGGCAGGTTCCCCCTTTGGCCCTGATGTGGTTCCCATAAATCCTCCCCAGGTTATTCCAACCGCTGTCACGGAGCTGTAGCAGCAAATCTCAGCTCAGCTCCGAGCAAAGCGGCGCAGAGCACGTGGCGCTTGCCGGGTCCCCCAGCACCCATCTGCACTGCCTTTGTCTCCTCAGCCTTTGAGCGGTGCTTTTCCTTCTCTCTGCTGCAAAGAAACGCATTAGTTGCAACATTGCTTTAATTTGTTTGCCAGCTTTCAGAGAGCAGAGAGGCTCGCTGCTCCCATCGGTGCTGTTTGGAGGATGTTTGCACGCCGGCAGGGTTAACCCTTCAGCTCCTGCGCGATGGCTCAGGCTGCTGGAGCGCGTTTGCACACCCGAGACACACGAGCTGCCTTCTCCATCACAGCTCCGCAGTGCTCGGGGCCACAGCGAGCGCGTGCCACTGGCCCGACCTGGCACTTACCAGAAGGGGGGGATCCATTTCCCCTTCCAGCTATCCTCAGCGTTTCCTTAATGAGATGAGTTTTGTTGTGACCACAACCAGTGTCAGATGGAATAAAAGAAAATGTGATCTGAACGGGCTCTATGCAGTGACAAGGACACGGGGACAAGCAGCCGCTGCAAAACCAGGGTAGCGCAGGCGGAGAAATGGTATCGGCCGAGCGGATCCAGCTTCCCTGGGCTGGATGCGAACCCAGGGAGGAGCTGGGGGATGCCATTGCCCTGCCCCGCAGGTTGCGCATCCCGGCACCTCACCTCTGTGTGCACACACGCAACGCCGGTACCCACTCGTGGCCTGGGACTGCAGTGAGGTGCGGACACAGCCTCGGGAATGCCAGCGCGGCCACCGACGGCACAGGGCGTTTCTTCTCATGTAGCTCCAAAACACCTTTGGCTTGTGATACAGAAATCAGAGGGGCGAAGAGAGCAAGGAGCCAGGAGGGATGGCCTCGGGCAGCGCTGCAGGACCGCAGGCAGCTGCACGGACCCCTGCTTGACCCAGCCACGGCCCAGCATTTTGTGAAATGAGTTTGTTTGGTCTCTGCCCTGCACTTCCAGGTGTGGGTCCCACCCAGCCTGAGTATCTTCAAACCCTCCGGTCCCGGGGAGCAGCCCCTGGCTGCATCTGTCCCAGATGAGAGGCTTTTTCTGCACACAGGGTGAAACAAGTGAGGATGGCAGGAGCCAGCCAAGGTGGAGCTGGTGCAAGGGGAAAGTGTTTCAGGACAGTCCTTGAGCAGTGGCCAGTGGTTTTGCATTGCCTCATGCTAATTGCTCGAGCTAATGAAGCCACATGCTCGGCTCAGTGACTTTCCGCAGGGTTTCCATCCGCCTTCGGTTTGCGATGTGCCGTTCACAACTCTGGAAAGCTGCGGCTGATCGATCGCAAGATTTCCAGAATGGCAAAAGAGCAGAGACAGCCCTGAAGGGGCTGTAAAAAACCCGGCAGCCAGAGAAGGGCACCCAGATCCGAGGGTGACGAGCGGCAAGATGAACAGCTGGAGGAAATCCCAGATATTCAGCCCCAGGTGTGCAATGTTGGTGCAACAGATGCAGCGATACGGCTCTTCCCGAGGCTGCTGGCGAGGAGGTGTACCTGCCTTGCTGCAGGAGACGGGCCCCGGGGAGTTCGTCTCCCGGCCCTCGGGGACGGTTCCTGCTGCCGAAGCGCCAGGAGAGCCCGAGTCACCTTCCCCCTTCCCCATCGCTCTCCGTCTCCAGGTCCCCCGCACCCGCGCTGCAAGGTGCCTGGTTGTTAAGCGATTCAGCCTCCTTTTTATCCCGAACGTGGTTCTGAAGGTTTAAATAGAAAGATATCAAAATAAAAGATAATTGTTGAGAAAGATGAATAGGGGGGAGGAAAAAAAAACCATCAGCACGGAGGAACTCTTGTCTAATTTCTCACCCACGCAGAGCACAGCGATATTAGTGCCTTCAACTCTGGTTCATAAAAGCTTTCATGGCTTTATTACCAGCTCCCCGAACAGCTTGTCCTTTTAATAAGCCAAGGCCTCCAGATAGCATATCTGCCCACGGGAGATCCCATCAGGACGTGGTTAATCCGGGCAGAAATAGCACGGAGCATCATTGCACTCACCTGACCAAGGAAGCCCTCCTCTGAGGCAAAAAAAAGGTTAAAAAACATCCCAAAATGCAAGGGGGGGGGTGGGAAGAGGAGGGTGGGAGAGAGGAGCCACCTCTCTGTCGGGGCCTCACCGCCGTGGCACCCCATGAATCGGTGCTGCTGGGTGTCCTCGCCTTCCCCGTCAGCCCTGCTCTCCACAGCCGCCAGCTTTGGCCACGGAGGCCTTTAATTATCCAAACTGCTGCCCCTCACAAAATTAAATGCCGCTGAGGATGACTCAGTGTTTAATGGACTGGCTGCTCCTCGCGCCGGGAGAGCCAAGCGGGTGCAAGCGAGAGCACAGCGCAACACGGCATAAATCAGATGGAGACACTCTGCACGGGGGCGAGTGACCCAGCAGCTCGGAGCGGGGAGGCAGGCAAACCGCTCATTTTAAACAGTTGTGTTTTTTACACAGGACAACCCTGTTGGTAACTCCTGGGAGCAGCAGCTCCGGGCGCTGCAGCTCGACCCTCCACCCCGGCTCTCTTTGACCCTTTGCATCTCTCGCCACTTCGGCGATGAGGATGGATGTGCTTGATTTCAAAAATCCCACGGTATCACCGAGCTGCTCGTGTTGGGTTCTCGTTTCTCAGGGGTTTGATACGGTGGTTTCCTTTTGGAAAGGTCTCAGAAACGGTCAGGCTTGGTTTACACGGCGAGAGCAAAATAGGAGCCAAAAGATGCAACAAAAGGTTATCTCTTCCTCTGTTTGCTGACCCAGGATGGTAACGTGCTCCGGGCAAGGCAGAGCCAGCAATGGCAAGAAACAGCTCTTTTAATAGCCTCGTTAGTCTCACCAAGATGCTGAGGCTTTGGCTTCCAGCAGATAATTAACGATGTGCTTATGAATTAGGAAGCCCTGGACCTCTACCAGGACCTACGTGGAGGCAATGGAGCTGCTCTTGGTTCAGAGCTGGAGCAAAGCAATGCCTCGAGGAGCAGCCTGGAGCGATGGGGACAGCCAGCGAGGACCCGCTCGCTGGACTGGGAGAAGCGGTACCCAGTCCCATGCGGAGGCAACAGCTCCCTAATGCTGGAGGTACCCCACCAGTGAGGAAGCACATGTAAAAAGTCCTAGTAAAGCCCCCACAGTGCCTCATTTGAATACAATTTACTGTTGCTAATGATGCTGATGGTTATTTCCCCAAGCTAGGAAGTGTTTGGCCCCAAAATGGGCTCCTGGAAGCAATTTCAGATGAGCAATCTGTAATACCGGAGCTGATGGAAGCAATTTGCAACCCATTAGCAGAGATCGGCTGTGAAGATATTTTACATGTCACTCAGCCCAGGTTTGAGGGGGGCTTGAATTTTTCCCCCTCTCCCCCAGGATTTCTGGCCCGGATGGGATGGGGTGACAGAAAGGGCTGCGGGGCCGGACACTGCCCCGGCGTTGCAAAACCCACCAACGCCAAGAGTTAGAGCGACGCTGGGCTCACGGCGCAGGGCAAACACCCGCACCGTCCTCCCAACGAGCAGCTGAACACCAAAGCGCTGCCTCCGTGGCCCCAGCAGAAGGGGCTTTGTGGCATGTCCCACTGGTGGTCTTTCAATTAAATCTCTCACCTTGAATACACAACGCGATCCTGGAGATTGCAGGGCCGGTCACCCCCGGAGCCATCACACTCCGGGAAGGGAAGCGCCAGTGCCCGGCACCTCCAGCACCCACAGTACTTAATAGACCATTATGAATTAAATTGCCTCCTGTACAGCAACTGGGTGGCCGGTGTAGATAGAGAAGCAATTTGCAGCCCAGGCTGCCTCGATGGAGGGAGAGATAGCAGGGCATAACCCCAAAAAAGCATGGAAAAGCATCTCTTACCTATCCTTGCAAACCCATCCCCGCCCTGGGGGTGCTCTTCCAAGAAGCAGGGTGGAAGTTTGTTTTGGTAACAGAGGGTGGATGGTGCAGCAGGGAAAAACGCTCAGAAGGTGAGTGAATAGCCCCAGGGCTGGAGTTATCCCTTGGCCCAAGCTCCCGAGGTGTTCCCAAGACACGCTGGTGCCTGCCTGTCTGCTGGAGCCTGCGCTGGGAGCCTCAGCACTGCAGCACCTTCCCTTAATTACTTTTTTCCCGCTAATTGGATCTGTGGGCATGCCTGAGGGGAGCCCGGCTACTGAATCTGAGCTGGGGCTGAGCACCCAGGAAGAATATGGGCAGCTCACCACCACCACCACCACCTTCTTCTCTTCTTCTTTTTCTTCTTCACACCCCACTGCCCATCACTCTCAGGTCCCAGCCCACCCCTTGGGTACCCTCTACCCTGGGTGCCTGGTGTCTTGCTGTTATCAATTATCACCTGGGGATAATTGTCAGCTCCTCATCCACCCCAACAGCCCTCAGCTGGTCCCACCGCCTCTCCCCGCAGGAATTAACACAACCCTCACGTGGCTCCCCCGAAAAATAACGCGGAAATGCTCCGCGCTCCCCACGCTCCACTCGACTCCAAGGATGCAGCTGCATCCTTCCTGGCCGGGGGCCAGCGGCAAGGAAGTTTCCTCCGACCGCTCGCCTCCTCCCCGGCTCCCGCAGGAAAAGGGTCCCGGGGTGTTCAGGGGACCCGGTGGCCCCCTGAAAAGGCGCTTTCCGGCCAGGGTGGCCTGGAGATGCAGAGCTACTTCACCGGGGTTTCTTGTGCAGTATGGAAAGCAAGGGCTTGCAAGTATGTCCACGTGCGCATCCGCTCCGGCCTGAAACCCCATCCCTCCCTGCGTGCAGCCTTGCCGCTGCCGGTGGATTTACTGTCAATAAAACCACTGCAGAGAATGACTTCTCATCTGGAAGAAAAAAAAAAAAAAGGCAGGGGATGGGGGGGAGGAGGAAAAAAACAACCCCTTTTTCAATGTTCTTATCCCTTATCCAAGCAGCACATCCTTCTCCAGGCTTCTATCAGGAGCCCTAATGGAGAGACGGCTATCAGCAGGCAGTTGTCGTCCAGGCAAGGAGCGATGCCGACTCGCTGCAGAACGGAGCGGGGAAGGGAAAGGCAGAGCTGGTGCCAACTGGAGCCACTAACGCTGCTCTCCCGGCCTTGCAGCCGTGTTTCCAAGTGCTGGCAGGGTCATCCCTGTGCCCAGCGATGAGCAATTGGCTCATGGAGGTGTCCCTGGACCCCATCTCTGTCCCCCCCCACATGTCCCCGAGCAGGTCCCACTGCAAAACCCCAGGTTGCTACTCGGGCAAGGACCCAGTTTGGGAGAGGATGCTCCAGAAAAGGGCCAAACCAAGTGTGTCTAAGACATGGGATTTGGGGACAGGGTACACATGCCTGACCCTGCTGTACCCCAAACTGCCCATTAGCCGTGGTTCAGGCAGGGACGGCGTGCTGAGAAGGCACCTTGGGGCAGGGGCACAGCTTGTGGGGACACCCCCGGGGTCTGGCTGCTCCTTTCCAACATCACCCTTGTAAAGGACGTTGAAACACTCTTTTGCATTTGACTGCAGTCACCTTACTGGGAGCAGTGGGCAGGCGCCTGCTGCAGCCTCTGCTCCCTGCAGCGGGGTGTGCGTCCCCCAGCTCGGCGCGGGTGACAAGGACACCCCGCTCTCCAGGGCAGCGGTGGGGAGCGGATGGAGGTGAAGCAGGGCTGGAGATGCAGTGGTGCTGGGGGGAAGCTGGGCAGCGCAGCGCAACCCTCTTGCTCTGCCCTGGGAGGAGGAGAGCACCCAGCACCCAGTGCCTCCTGCCCCGGGGAGCACCCTGGGGACAACGGCGCCTTTCTGATGACTGTAAATCACCGAAGGTGAATAGCCGGGAGAGGGGTGGCACGTCCTGCGTGTGGCAGGAGCCCAGCACCTCCGGCAGGGTCCTGTCCCCATCACCGCGAGCATCATGCCGGGGACCACGCTGGCAGGCAGCGAGGAGCGGGGCAGCACCTGATGAGCCCGGGACAGATGCTCAAGGCACCGTGGTGCCCTGCAGTGCCCTGCGGTGCCCTGCTGCCACCCTGAGCAGGTGACCAGAAAGGGCTGGAAGGCGCCCACCGTCCGTCCTCCCAAAAAGGACCAACCCAAGGGTGTCTGAGCACCCTCCCCATCGCTGGGGCCACCCATGGGTGCAGCCTGCGAGGGCAGTGGAGGCCGTGGCAGGGGAGAGCCGGGTGAGGGCTGTATGGGGGGATGGGGGGGCTCCGGCGGAGCGAGGAGCCGGAGCATCACTGGAAGGCGCTGGGGGATGGGAGCGGCACACGCACGCACACGCACACACACATTACCCACATGCACACGCCAGCAGCACCAACAGCCCCTGCCAGCAGCCTGCAATCGCTGGAGCGCCCCGCTCCTCCGCCTCTCCCTCCTCCTCCTCCTCCTCCTTCTTCTCCTCCTCCTCCTCCTCCTCGCTGCCCACCGGCCTGCGGCACCCCTCCGCGGCCTCCGGCCCCACCAGCGCACAGACAATGACTTCATGCGGATTATGCATCTGAAGAAATCACCAGCTCCCAGATAGCCACAGGGGGAGGTATCCATGTGTTTGGCAGGGAAGCAGCCTCCTGCTCGCCTTCCTTCTCCCCCTCTTTTCTCCTCGCACCCGGCAGCTGCCTCCTCTCCGGCGATGGTCGCCTCCGGTCCCCCCGCACGGCGCTGAGCGAGGCCCCGGCGCATCCCCGCTCCCACGCTTGCACCAAGGTACCGCCGAGGCTATTTTTATTCCCCTTCTTCTTTTCCGGTTCGCCCGCCGCTGCCGGGTTCGGTGCCTCTCGCACCCTCCGTTGCCTGCGCCTCTCCCGCTCCCGTCTTCCCACCCAGCAGCGAGCGGTGGAGGGAGGCTCGTCCCAGCCCCGGCACCCGCGTCGCAGCGACAGCCGCCGTCGCGGAGCAGAACGAGCCCAGCTCCGGCCGCGGCCGCCGGCCCTGATTCCAGGTTCGCATCCTCGATTCCTTCATCTATTCGTCGATGCGCCGGTGCNGAGAGGAGGTGGGAGGGGAGGAATTGCAAGAGCCTGCACCCAAATAAATATATATGTATACACACACATGTATGTATGTGTGTGTGTGTGTATATATATGTATATATATACACATGTGTGTGTGTGTGTGTGTATATGTATATATATACACATGTGTGTGCATGTGTGTGTGTGTGTGTGTGTATATATATATATATATGTTTGGGGGGGAGCGCAGGGCACATCAAAGCATCTGCCCCATGCGAGGGCTGCCGGGTGCATCCCCAGCATCCCTGCGCAGGGCCGGGCAGCGGCGGCACCCACGAGGCCGCCGTGGCACCGAGCACCCACGGGCTCCCTTCTCAGCAGTGTGGCCACGCCGGGGTGCCAGCGCGGACCATGATGGACCTGAAGGTGGACGAGGAGGAGGTGGACAGCGGGCAGCCGGTGAGCATCCAGGCCTTCGCCAGCAGCTCCACCCTCCATGGGCTCTCGCACATCTTCTCGTACGAGCGGCTGTCGCTGAAGCGCGTGGTCTGGGCACTGTGCTTCCTGGGCTCGCTGGCGCTGCTCGCCCTCGTCTGCACCAACCGCATCCAGTACTACTTCCTCTACCCCCACGTCACCAAACTGGACGAGGTGGCGGCCACCAGGCTCACCTTCCCCGCCGTCACCTTCTGCAACCTCAACGAGTTTCGTTTCAGCCGGGTGACCAAGAACGACCTGTACCACGCCGGCGAGCTCCTCGCCCTGCTCAATAACAGGTGGGTGCCGGTGCTCAGAGGTGGCCCCAGGCGACGTCTCCGTGTGCCAGGGCAGGCCACCGCGTATGGCCCCAGCCACCCCACCAGTGAGCACCGGAGAGGTGCACTCCATGACTGGTGTGGGCGGCATCTCCTTAGTCTCTCTGAGGGAGCAGATCCTGAGTTAGTTCAGCTCTGCAGCTGGATGCGGCCGCTGTGCGGCACCGCCGGCAGCCGAGAGCGAGGAGCCACCAGGTCCTGCCGCTGCTCCTGGGCACGTGGCTACCATGCTGGGACTGCCCTGGATGGATCCAGCACACGTGGCTCCTATCCCCGGTGCACAGCACATGCAGCAAGGCCAGGGTGACCCTGGGATGCCTGTGGGGCAGATGGAGCGTGCATGGCTCCGGCACCATGTCCTGGGAGCCTGACACATGCAGCGAGGCCAGGGATGCCAGCAGGTGAAGCCACAGAGCATCACCCACGCACCAGGATCGGACATCGGTGCCATCCCTTGAGCTGTGGGACCCTGTGGTGGCAACGGTCATTGGGAAGCCCCTTGCCCATTCTCCCCAGCCCACCCCCATGGCTGTAGCAGCTCCTTGGTGCTGCCGAGCCGTGGCCGAGAGCCTGGGGCCAGCAGCAAGGCGCACTCCCTGCCCGTGCCCTTTGCCAAGGGGCTTCACCGCTGCCCCCGCTCATGCCCCAGGGAGAGTTTTGGAGCCACGAGAGCTGGGGCTGAGACCCAGCACACCCAGCCCGTGTCTCGGTGAGGCCACCGCCTGCAGCCATGATGCCACCAAAGGCACAGGCCAGGCATCTGGGCTGGTCCCAACCAGGGCGGGCGCTGCAGGACCAGCTCCAGGGCAAGTGGGACAGGTTTGGTACGTGGCCGCTGCCGCTGCCCAGCTTCTCCTCCTCGCCCATCCTCCTGCCACCTCTCACGTGCCTCTGGGCCACTTTGTGCTGTTGAATGCTCTGAAAATGCCATGTGCAAAGTGTCTGGGACTTTGCTGAGCCCACGCCAGGGTTGGGGCAGAAGTAGCTCGTGTGAAGCCCAAATGGCTTTTGCTGGTGGGAGCAGCCGCCGCGGTCAGGCCTGAGCTTCTGCCTGCTCTTTCCCCTAAGATACGAGATCCCGGACACCCAGACCGCCGACGAGAAGCAGCTGGAAATCCTGCAGGACAAGGCGAACTTCCGAAACTTCAAGCCCAAACCTTTCAATATGCTGGAGTTTTATGACCGGGCTGGCCACGATATCCGGGAGATGCTGCTGTCCTGCTTCTTCCGCGGGGAGCAATGCACCCCCGAAGACTTCAAAGTGGTGAGTCCCCCCACGGCCCCGGCCCAATGCCACGTTTCCCTGATGCAAGGAGGGTGTTTGTCTGTAGCTGCTCCTGCCTCCTTTCAGCTTGGAAAGGACCAGCAGCACCTTCATTAAGGGGATACCAGGGGATGCTGCTGGGTTTTAGAGGTCCAGGTCCTCCCCAGGAGCTGCTCGGTGCGGCTGCACGGGGTGCTTCAGCGTGGGCAAAGCTCTGTGGGATCATTTGGGCTCTGCAAAGCAGGGTTGTGCGTGCCGGGCTGGAAGCCTTATGCTGGAAACGGCTACATGGTGATGAGGCACCAGTGGAAAAGCATGGAGAGCCGCAGCGATGGCCGGCGGGGACCCGAGGGACCCCTGCAATCCCAGGGGGAAAGCGGGTCCCGGTGGCACGGCATGGTGTTGTGTCCCACCATGGAGGTTGCGTCTCGTGCTGGTGCACGGATCCAGCGCACAATAAAGCCTTTATCCCCCTGCGCTGCCTCTCCCCCGTCCAGCTGGGAATTAAACAGTGCTGGCTATTCGGGTGCTGCCTAATAAATTCGGCAGCCGGGGTGGCTGTTCCTGAGCCGGCTCCAGTGTGGAGCGTGCGGCTCTGCGCTGTTTGGGGTCCCCATCCTCGTCCCCAGCCTAGGGATGTCCCACTCGCATCCCACGCCGAGCGAGGATGAAGCCGCTGAGCATGCCAAGGCACCGGCTGGGCATCCGCGGAGCTGCTGCCCAGGTCCCAGCGTAATTCGGGTGATTTTAATCATCTGCATTAAATTCCCTTGACAGGCTCTTTACATAGAGCAGTTCTCTGTTGTCAACCGTCAGGCGTTTTATTTGTTAAATGGAGGCAAGTTGCAGCCGGAGGGGGCTGGATCCTCTCCAGCCAGGGCTGGCGACTGGGGCCGGGTCCCAGTCTGCGTGTGGCCACCGGTCGGTTTTGACACTGGGCTCTTCCCGGTGCACAGTTGTGTTTTCTGCGCCGAACCATCTTCGGGGACCCTCATCCCGGCTCCCTACCTTCCATCTCTCGGGGCCCAACTGCCCTGCTTTCTGCACCCCCTCCGATGGCAAAAGCAAAATAGACTCGCAGCTGGTTTGTTATTCCTGCCTGGATTATTCCTTGCAAGCAGGTTGGGATGATTTAATGGATTTGATTAGAAAAAGCTGGCTCCGTGCTGTATTTATGTCGCTCTTTGGATTCCCCTTGCAGCCTTGCCCAGGCAGGTCTGTGCGTGCCGGGATGGGGACGGTGCTGCCGGTGCCCGGGGTCCCGGCAGCCGCCCCGTCTCACTGAGCTATTTAGGAAACCTTTGCCCCTTCCCTGCGCGGGGGTCCCGGGGCTCGCAGAAGCTGTTAGAGGGGTTTCTTTGACAGGTTCGTTCCTGTCGCCTCGCTGCTCCCAGCTTGGACCGCATCTGCCCAGGCTGAGCCGGGCTCGGTGCTGCTCTGGGCCTGGTGGCACCGGTCAGAGCTGGTGGGTGCTGGGGATCATCACCCGGTGGTGCACCATCACCCCCACAGCCCGCGTTGCCCCGATGGGGGTCCCGCTGCCCCATGCGGGGGCTGTGTTCACTTCTGCATTTCGGGAAGCCCCTTGCACCGTCCAGGCTGGTGGGATGCCCTGAGCGGGTGCTTTTGCAGCCGGCGCTGCCCTTCTCCTCCTGATATAGAGGAGATGCCATATGTGGAGAGGGGCCTTGCCAGGGAGGATTTTTGGGCTGCCCAGACCCCGCAGGCTGGGGGGAAGCTGCCTGTGTGCGGGCAGGGATGCGTGTCGGTCCTTTCCCAGCGCCTGTCCCCTTTGCAGCCATTTGAGTTCGGTGCCGTGGCCGGTGGGGAGAGCCGGGGGGCCAGTGGGGAGAGTTTGGGGGCGAGTGGCCGCCCGGGCGATGCTGGCTGCATGCTGATGCCGGCCGGCGCAGGAGGCGACGGGAAGAGCCGCGGCTCTGCCGCCAGCGCCGCGGCCCCGACACGCCGCGGCTGCCGCGTTATCTGTCCCCAGCAGAAGGGAGGGCTCGGGGGAGACGCGGCGAATGCAAATGAGGGGCTGCCGTAACCAAAATATCTGGGGTGACAATAAGGTGGCAGGAGCTGCCTCCTGCCAGCGTCCCCCCTCGCACTGCCGGACGGTGGGAGAGCATCGCCGGGGTCAGCCGCAGCAGCCCAGGGCCCCCCCCCAGTGCTGGGAGCACTGCCCCTGTGGGGGTCATGCACCCACCCAGGAGCATCCCAGGGGAGCTGCGTCTCAGCCTCCCCCCACCCCAGCGATGGCATCGCCCTGCAGCCAGGACAGGATCCCCCGGCACGCGCCGGATGCCGTGGGGAAGCCCATCCGGGGATTATATAGGCTTTTCCCACCCCCTCTTTCACCCTGCACATCAGGGGGGCCCTGGCGTTGTTCGTTCCCCTCCATCTCCGCCCACCGCAGGGGCTGGGGGCTCCCCGGCAGCAGGATGCGGGATGCAGGGATGCTCCAGGGACAGAGGTGGAGCCAGCCGCGTTCAGACTCGGGGGACTGAACCCTCAAAGAAGATCCAGGGGGAAGCAATTGGCCCACCCCAGCTCTGCCCTGGCCCCTCACAGCCCCCCCCCAGCACCACGAGGGTGTCTGGCACCCACCAAAGCTCCACCACCACAGCGGTCCAGGGTGGGGAGGAGGACACATAGGGCGGTGCAGCCATCTCCTCTCCCCAGCCCCAAAATCCTGGCATGGCCTTAAAGGCCGGAGGGGAAGCAGAAGGCTGAGGGGCAAGTCCTGACCCCTGCGGGACGCAGGCTGAGGATGTCCCCATCACCGGGGCTGTGCCCAGAGCCTTGCACCCACAGGGCCACGCATGGGATGGGCAGGGGGTGACCGCCTGATTCCCCTTTGCGGGGAAGGGGGAATTGCCCTCGCTGTTGCCCCCGTTTTGGGGCCGCGCTCCCCGATGTGCTCATTAGCGGCAGAGATCAATGTTTCACGCTTGCTACTTCATTATTTATAAGTTGGAGCCCTCAATCCTCTGCGGGAACGTGCGTCCCCATCAGCTCCCAGCTTGCGTTTCCTCTCCCTCCCCGCGCCGGCAAAGGGCCCCTGGAGCCCTGCTCATCCCCCATGGATCTGCTCCTCACCCAGCAAGGGAAAAGCCCAGGAGTCCTGTCTCTGGGCTCTAAACCCCATCAATTTTCTTTCCAGCCCAGGGGAAAAGGAGAAAACCAGCTTCCTCTGCATGCCCCAGTGTGGCCCATGGGATGGGAATTGGGGCTGCCCCATGTAAAAACAGCATTAAACCTCAGGACGGTGCCCTGTGCTCATGAAGCCCCTTTTCGGGGGGTCGGTGCAGCCAGGGGTGACGTGAGCGGCCGTGCGTGGTGCAGTGCAATGTGCATTTGTAGCTTTTCCTTCTCACACCCCTCGAGCCCGTCCCAGGGGGAGAGCCACGTCCCCCGCTCCTCGTCACTGTCCTGCTTCAGGGCACAGTGGCCGAGCCTGGCATGGGAGCTGGGAGCCCTGGGGCAGAGCGCACGGGACAGCCTCGATAAACTGCAGAGGATTAAGACCTCTGGACCGTTTCCATGAGGCTCCGGGGCTGAGCTGGCACTAGGGAGAATTGAGTTTGACATGGAGATCATTCCGCTGCCTCTTGCATTGGATTCTGCATCCTCTACCCTGGAAATACCGAGTGCAGGGAGGAAGAGCAAGGGAGGGAAGGGGAAAGGTCTGGAGCAGCCCCAGCGAACCCCGACCGCACTCCTCCTCTCCTCCTTCCTCCTATCTCTGGAGCAATGCGGGAGCTGCTGTGATGGAGGACGGATCCAGCAGCATCTTATTGTACCCCACTGCACCCCATTGCACCCTGCTGAGCCTCCTCGGTGCCCCACTGCACCTTGGTGAACCCCACCAGATCCTGCCGTGCCCCTCTGCACCCCACTGTGCCCCTGTACCCTGCTAAACCCCAAAGCATGCCCCTCTGCACCCCAAAGCCGCTCTGCACCCCTCTGAACCCCCTCCTTAGCCCACCTCGCTCCAGCCGGTGTGTGTTGGGGGTCAGCTTCTGCCACCCCAGCAGCACCGTGGCTTTCCCCCCCCCAAAAAAAAAACCCTCATGTCATTGAAACCTGCCCCGTTGGTGGGCACTGGTTTGGTGGGTGTCCTCCAGCACCCACGGGAGCTCAGAGGGAGGGGTGCAATGGGGCACGCTGCTGGTCTCGGGGTACTCAAGCAGAGGATGCTGCTGGTCCCCGTGCTCTGCCTTGACCCTCAGCCCCACGGGACCCACGCCCCAGCACCCACCGGGGGACACAGGCGTCTGGCCCGCGGCACCCCATGGCCCCGCTCGGAGCTGTGGCAGTCACAAGCCCGGGAGCCCCACGGTGAGCGGAGCTCCCCCGCGGCGCAGCGTTAGTGGGTAATCATAGAGCTGGAGTGAAAAGCATCTCCAACACAGCTGGAGAGACCGGGCGCGGGAATTACTGATACCCAGATATTTCCTGAAGCTTTAGACAGTTAATAAACAAACCGCATGGGCCCATCTGGCTCTGGAAAAACAACTTGGGGGCCACGCGTGGGCGGCAGGGGTGGCCACTGGCCCCAAATAACACCGTCATCCCGGTTTGGGGCCAGTCCCCAGCAGCACGCCGAGCCCCGGCAGCTCCCACCGCAGTGCCTGACGGAGCCGGTGCGTTTACAAATTCTGTAAGACGTTCAAGTGATTTATGTAAATCACTTTTTAAAGCGGCACAGGGGCTCCTAAATAACTTATAAGCGTTTGAAACCGCTCGCGTGTATCCGTTATTTCTGAGCGGCGGTCCACCTCCGGCATCCCGGCGGTTCTCCCCCGGGCCCGGCTGCGCCATCCCCACCTGCATCATCCGCAAACTCCCGGCCGGGCTCACCCTCCGCATCCACCTCTCTCTGCTGTCGAACAACAGCATCGTTTGACCTCAGAGGTTACATCATTTTCCAGACGAATGAAGCAAACCCAGAGGGACATGGGCTGCCTGGTGCAAAATAATTGGAGGTGATGGAGCAGAGGAGCAGGCACGCACGGGACCGCAGCCGCGCACGGGACCACAGCCGTTTGCTGGTGGTGACTCGGCTCTCCCGGGAAGCGCAGCGGGTCGGGAGCGCCCTGACTCTGTCGGCTCATCTGCAGCTCGGAGACTTTCAAGTATCATGGTATTTTGCTCAAAGCAAATCATCCAGAAAGCAGCCGTGAGCCGTTTAGCCCTCAGGCGCGGATCAGAGACGCCGGCGAGCGTTGCTCCTTGGCTGCCTCCTTTCCCCGGCTTCACCCAAGCTTTTCCAGACCCGGCCGCCCGCGGGGTGCAGGCAGGAGGATTGGGGATCCCTCGGCTGCTTGTGGCTTTGCTCACCCCATGCTGACGCTGACGTGGGGACAGCAACTCTTGTTTGAAGCATTTCGCGCTCGTTGTGCAGTGGGGCGATGATGCAGTGGTGCGACCCCGGCGCCGTTGCTGCACGGGAGCAGTGCCACCGAACTCACCATGATGTTGGCCAAGCCGGTACAGAAGAGGATCAGGAATATGCGGGCTGAGGACATCGGCGCTGGGCACGGCACGGCGGGAGGCTGACGCGTGCCTGTGCCTCGCAGCCTCTTCATTAGCAGCTCTGCCACGGAGAGGGTAAATCATTTAGCGCCTCGAACCTCTAAGCACTGAACAACATCGCTCCTGCCCGCCCCGGCAGGCAATTAGGAAAGGAGAGAGAAGGGCGAGGGAGGGGGTTCTGCCCCTCTGCTGCGCCCTGGGGAGACCCCCCTGCAGTGCTGCCTCCAGCTCGGGGGGTCCCCACAGCAGAAGGACACGGAGCTGTTGGAGAGGGGCCAGAGGAGGCCCCGGAGCTGCTGCGAGGGCTGGAGCCCCTCTGCTGGGAGGACAGGCTGGGAGAGTTGGGGGGGTTCAGCCTGGAGAAGAGAAGGCTCCGCGGAGACCTCAGAGCCCCTTCCAGTGCCTAAAGGGGCTCCAGGAGAGCTGGGGAGGGACTCTGGATCAGGGAGGGGAGCGATGAGACGAGGGGGAATGGCTTCAAACTGGAAGAAGGGAGATTTAGATTAGATATTAGGCTGAAATTTTTCACTTTGAGTGTGGTGAGCCCCTGGCGCAGGTTGCCCCGAGAAGCTGTGGCTGCCCCATCCCTGGAGGTGTTCAAGGCCAGGTTGGACGGGGCTTGGAGCAACCTGGGCTGGTGGGAGGCGTCCCTGCCCAGGGCAGGGGGGTGGAACGAGGTGGTCTTTAAGGTCCGTTCCAACCCAAACCATTCTGTGATTCTGTGACACACAGGATCAGGATCAGGCCCAGCCGGGGGTCATTTAGTCCCTGTCCCTGCCCAGGGACAATGTCCACCCCCAGCAGCATGGACAGCCGTGCGGAGCCACGCTGCACAGCAGCACACAGAGGTGTCCCGCACACCCATGAGCACTTTGCACACCCGGATGCACCGCACACACCCGGAGGTGTCATGCCAAGAGCTCAGAGTGGCTCCAATGCACCTCAGGCCATTCCTGCTCCTCTTGCGAAGCCTTTGCACATAAAAAATCATTAACAAATGAATTATTAATTACTATTAATAAGCTTTAATGGCATCTGTGGCTGCTGGAAGAGATGAGAAGGCTTTCGAGTGCTATCCAGCCGAAACGGAAGGAAGGACGTCACGGCTGCGGACAGGGTACCCGGGGCACGGCTGCCCCACGGACGCCGGCCCCCAAGGGAGCCGCAGGCTGGAAACACAGCCCTGGACCACCAGCATGTGGGACTTTGCCAAATGGTTCCCCCTTCATCGCCCTTCGATCTTTGTCCTGAGCAGGCGCGAGGCACACGGCGCCTTTGCTGACTGGGGATATTTCGAAGAATCTGCCCAGGAAACCTCCTGGTGCCACTTTCCCTCCCCCCGATATCAAGTGGGGAGACGCTGGGGCGGAGGGGAACAGGTCCCCCACACATACGGAGCCACGCAGGAGGCCCAGATCTCCACAGGGAGATCCGGGAAATTAACTGTCTCGCAGCCTTTTGCCTTGGTTTTAATTTATCTGGCTTTTTATTGGCGCCTTTGTTTTATTGCCTGCAGAGAGTTTGGCCGGAGCTGGGGCTCTCTAAGCAGCAGGCATCACTGCTATTCCCGAAACAACCATGACTTAAGAAGCTCCTCACCATCTCAGGCTCTTATTTATTTATACGGGCCCTGACACTTGGATATTATAACCTTTTATTAATTTTTTTTTGAGATTTTTTTTTTTTTAAGCTTTATGGAGGGTTTGGTGCATCCGCATCCGGGCTCTTACCGTAAGGACAGAGATGGGCTGCGGGACAGCGCTGGGGCAGGCTGCTCCCCACTCTCCCTCCAATTTATTGGGGATTTTAAGCCCCCTTCTCCTTGCTCTCCCGGCAGCCCCGCAGCCCGGCTAAGCGACGGGGAGACCCATTCAGAGCAGCCGCACGCCGGGGCTGCGTGTCCACCCTGCTCGGATTAGATTAGATTTGAAAACCGTGATGTGAGCAGAGCCAGAGGAAGCGAACGCAGCAAGAAAACCAGATAGGAATACAATTTCCACCCCCCCACACCCCCCACCAATAAAACCATCGGGTTGAATCTGCTTGCACGAACTGTCTGAGCAATTGTGAAGGATGTCGGAAAAAATTGTAACCTGCTTATGGGTAATTCGTGATCGGCAAGGAACGTGGAACAGCACCGGGATGAGTGGCCGCACAAAATAATCCCGGCCGCCCGGGAATTAGCGGCACCTCAGCAGCATCCTCCGCATCCCGCAGGGCAGGAGCCGGCACAGTCCCGGTGACCCCTCCATGGCACAAAGGGACACCGCCAGCGGGTAAATCACCCAGAGAGCTCTCAGCATTACAAACTGTTTCAATTATAGGAGAGTAAATAGATCCCCGGCGAGAAGGATAAGGTGGCTGTGGGAGCCATCACAGGGGATGCACAGCGCAGGGCCCGGCCGCAGGCACGCACTCGACGGCCAGCGGAGCTGGGGGGGTCCCGGCTGAACCCCCCGGGGACCCCGAGCCAGTGGGGCTGCAGGTGGCCTTTGTGCCCGGGGCAGCAGCGCCGGCACCCGGCTGGGAAGCACTTGGCAGCGCTGGCCCAGGGAAGCTTTGAAAGATTAATGGAGTTTAAATGGAAGCGTTTGGAGAGAAGATAAGGCTCGTCTGATATGAAATCATATGAAACAACGGGAGCCAGGGAGGCCCCAGGTCCATAATGAAGTCCACTTAGCGCATTACTCACCATAATGTGCTTTTTATTAAAGTCCTGCGCTGCAGATGCGGGGTCTGCGGCCGATAACCCGGGGCAGGATGGCACAGGGACCCGGAGAACCCGGCCCCTCTACCCTGAGCCCTGTCACCAAAAGCAGCGGGGATGGAGCGTATCAGCCCTGCACGGTCCCAAAAAAGGGACCTTTGGTTTCCCACCCCCGGTGTGAGCCAGGGACAGGGCTCCTGCATGACCCAGCGCCGCAGCATCACTGGTCCCCACGGCTGGGGCTGGGCTGCCCAGGCCCGCGGGGACGGGGTGGAGAGGAGGCGGAGGTGGGGAATAATACAGAGGAAAAACTCCTTTTTAATCATCAGTTTTTCTGCATTAGAATGTGACATGCTAATCCACTGTGAAGCGTCTAATCTGGGGGATAAAGGGCCGGATAACACAAGCTGCGCCCGGCTTGGCTGGCGGAGCGAGCGGAGGCAAGGTGGCAGCATCTGATAAGGGGCGGCAGGATTAGTCCCGGCAGAGATCCCGGCCGCCCGGGCAATCCCACCTTGCTCGGCTGCCCCGACTCTGCCTCTCACCAGGGTCAGGGATGGGATCTGCAGCAGTGGAGCCATCCCGAAACGGCTCATCCTGCCCAGAGCGGCGATGGAGGCACTGCGGGTGCCACCACCAACGTCTTGGCAGCTCGGGGAGCTGCAAAGCACCTTCATGGGCCAAGGCACATCGCAAACCTGAATTTTCTCCCCTCCGATGCAATGCACCCGGCTGTGCCGCGCGAGCGGGACAGCCCAGCTGCGGGTGCCCTTCCGCCCCATCACATATCCATCCCCCAAATCCTGCTGCCAAAGTTGCGCCCCATCTCATCCCTCCCCACCGGTCAGCTCCGGGCACGACGCCGGCAGCTCGGCCCCGGCTCGGCCGGTCCTTGGCAGGGTCGGGCAGCGCCCGGTTACAAAAGCGAGCGGGTCCAGCTCCCGGGGCGCTTTCTGCGACAGCCTCCCCGGGGCTGGGCTGCCGCTTGCAGGCCTGGGATAACAGAGCTTGCAATGTTGTTTTCTCCTCGCCTCCTCGGGGATTGGTTTATCTCTATGAATAACTCCATCCCGGCTTTGATCTCCTCTGCCATTAAAGCGTGACAGGCTGTGAAATGTGCTGTTGCTGCCCTCAAATCCCCCTCCTGCTCCCCCCCCCACCGCCTCCGTGCTCCCCCCCCCCTGCTCCGGGGAACCTCCTTTCCCAGGCCCGTGATGAGCTGCAAAGCATNACCGCCTCCGTGCTCCCCCCCCCCTGCTCCGGGGAACCTCCTTTCCCAGGCCCGTGATGAGCTGCAAAGCATCGAGCAGGGCCGAACCGCCCCGGGACAGTGGCCAAACACTATTCCGGAGCCAGGAAAAACCAAGCTCCTTCCACCATCCCGCATCCCTCGCTGCGGCAGGGAGGAGGGCATCGAGCATCCCTGGACCGCAGCAGTGGGTCGGGGTGTGGCGGCATCATCCCAGCACGCGCCGCCACGGGGGCTGATGTCACGGCTAATTATAGCATCCCCCGTCCCTCTCCCCCGCCAAAGCTTTACCTGAGAGAGGGTAAAAATAACTCCTGGTGAGGGAGGAGCTGGAACAAGCCCAAGGACTCCTCCAGCATCTCCAAAACTTGCACAAACCAGGACAGCACCCCTCTGCCTGCAACGTGGGGACACGGCCAGGGTTTGTCCCCGACTGCAGGGTCAGGACATGCTCCCCTGGGCGCCAGTGCCACCGTTCTCCTGGCTGCGACCGTCCCCGGTCACCTTCACCCAAGCTCGAGTGTCAGCTCTGGGACAGGCGGTGGTAACCGGAGCTGGGGCAGGGTTCGTCCTCGCCGCCCCGCGCGGCGGCTGGGAACCGGCCCTGGCACTCTCCGCAGGCTGTTTAAGCTGAGTGAGGCAGGTTAATGGCCCCGGCTGATGATGGAGTGTTTTCATTACAGCATCTCCCTCTCCCTGATGCAATTGCTCCCAAGAAGACGCATGAAACCTCCCCATGCCATAGGATCGGGTCAGCCCCTCGCTCACACCATCAGTGACTGTCCCACGAGGCCCCGGGCAGCACCGCTCGCCTGTCAGTGCTCTGCCAGGGCTAAACAAACCCCTTGAGGCTTCTCTTCCACTTTGCTTCTTCTCATCTCCCTCCTACAGACATTGCACAGAAAATCCCTGTCCCAGAGCTGGGGAACACCAGAAATCCCACCCCGACCTCAGCCAGCTCGTACCTGCTCGCTCCCTGCCAAGAGCATCCTCTGTGCGTGATCCCACAGGGATCCTCCCAGCTTGCTCCCACAGGGCTGAGCCAGCCCAATGCCCCCAGACCCCCTCCCGGGTGAAGCCCTGATGCCTTTCTAGCCCAGTCCTGCCCACGGTGCAGCTACAGTTCGTCTCCCTCAAAGGCAAAGGTGACCTGGTCCCCGTGGCATGCTGGCTCCCAGCCACCCAAAACCGCCTCCCTGGTCCCACTTCCCAGGATGAGTTTCCAGCTCAGACTCGCTGGGTTGCTCCCAAAAGGCACAGCCTTGCTCTCAGCTTTATGAAATTTCATCCCATGGCTCTGGCGCTCGTCCCCAAGGTCACCCACCCTACCTCCTGGGTGCCGACAGTGTCCCCAGCTTTGTGGCAACTGCCAGCGTCCCTCTTACACAGGGGCCCTGTTGGGAATATTGAGCTTGGGGAGCCCCAGGGTGACCCCTCAAGGGACAACCCGCTGTCACATCATCAGTAATCGACTTGGCTGAGCCTGCCCTGGCAGAGATCCCCAGCGCGTGCCCTGCCCGTTACACCGGCATCACTTGCTTGGGTAGAACAGATAACTTTGCGCTGGTATCAGCTCAGGTTTGTACAAGTCTCCTGGTTGCAATTGTGCCCCGGGTTTGGTGGTACCCGTGTCCACTAGCCAGGATGGGCTCGGGGACTGGGGGCCCCGTGGTGCATATGGGGAAGGAGGCACAGCAGCTAAACCGTCAGGCTGGGGCGTGCTCATCGCGCCCGGGCATCAGCCAAAACCTCCTGTCCGGCTCTTGCGCATCGAAGCACTGCCGTATTTAGATGCTCCCCTTCCCCTTGGGCCGGCGATGGCGGCTGCGGTGCCGGGATGGGGCTGGAGATTGCTCTGTGGTCACATTGGATGCTTTTATGAAGTGCTGAGTGCAGGAAAAAAGCAAACCGCAAGAAGGGGCTGTGCTGCTGCAGGGCTGCAGGGAGGAGACGCCTTTGCTCCCGGCAGCCAGCCCGGCCACCGGCTCCATCCCACCACCCCACAGCAGGGCTGCCTCCCCCGGACCCCCAGCCCCAGCCGGCTCCGCAGCATGGGGCCTGGACGCCGTCCCCCTGGGGTGAATCGCTGTGGGAAGCAGGAGGTGACATGTTGCACGCTGGCGGGGTTCGGCAGGAGTCATCACCTGAACCATGGCAGTGCCCAAATCCTGCCAAAACCAGCCCTGGCTTGGAGGAGGACGGACCTCGCACCGCTCGGGACATCGCCTTCGTCGGATGCTCCCGTGCACACGCCGCTGCCCTGGCACGGGGAGATGAACCCGCAGGGACGGGTGCTGCCGGGGCAGGATCAGCACCGCGAGAGCTTGGGGACACTATAGCATCCTTCCGCCCCCGCTGGCACCACCTGGGCGGGCGCTGCAGCAGGACGGTGTCACGGGCGTTTTGGGAAAACCTCTGGCTCCAGCTGCCCTGATGAAGAGCCCAGCGAGCCCGGCATATGGCGGCTCCGGAAACAGCCCGGCACCCGGCAGGGAGGCCCTGGCTGGAGCAGCCGGTCGGGCTGCCAGGGCCGCGCTGCCCCACGGCGAGGACGGAGGATGCGGTGTGGGTACGCAGCGCGCCGGGTGCCTGCGCACACTCCCGTGCACACCCGTGTTCACCGGACCCGGCAGCCCCTCAGGTCCCCCAGGCAGCACCGGGAGCTCCCAACACGTCGGTGCTTCTGGAGCCGGCGACGTCTCTGCTCCGTCCTGCCAGCCGCAGCCGGCCGGTCCCGGGGGACCTGGGGAGCCCGCAGAACCGCCCCTCGCTCCTCCTCTCCTCCTCCCTGCTCCTGATATACCCTCCTCTCTCCGTCCCCTCTGAGCATCCCTCTGCTCCTCTCCCTCACTGCCGCTCGCCTCTCGCTCCTTTTCCCTTCTCCGTTTCTCTTCTCTGAACTTGCCCCTTCCTCCTTCCCCGCTCTCCCCCAGCCCCTCTCACCCACACCCCGGGGAACCGACCCACCATCGAAGACCCCCAGGCGGTGGCAGGGCAGGGGCCAGGACCCCCCCACCGGAGCCGGGACCTCCACGCCGGACAATGCCTCTCCAGATATTCTGCACCATCTCCTTCTCCAGCGAGGAAGGACCAAGAGACGCTGCAGCCACCGGGAGGGGAGAGGATGGAGCAGACGAGTTCCTGTACGGGCAGGAGGAGGATGAAGAGGAGGAGGAGGACACGGGGGCAGCCACGGACTTCGTGGCCTTTGCCAGCAGCTGCACGCTGCACGGGCTGAGCCACATCTTCGTGGAGGGCAGCCTGGGCGCCCGGCAGGCGCTCTGGGCGCTGGCCTTCCTCCTCTCCCTCTCCGTCTTCCTCTACCAGGTGGCCGACCGCATCGTCTACTACCTGGAGTACCACCACGTCACGCTGCTCAGCGAGGAGGACAGTCCCCAGATGACCTTCCCCGCCGTCACCTTCTGCAACATCAACCGTGTGCGGGTCTCCCAGCTCAGCCACGAGGACCTGCTCTACCTGGCCCCCCTGGTCGATTACGAGCCCGGCATGGAGCTGGGCTTTGCCCCGGCTCAGCCCGACCTCTGGGATGAGGACGAGCCCCTAAATTTGTACGGGTTTTTTAATCGCACTTGCCACCAGCTGGAGGACATGCTGCTGAGCTGCAGCTACCGGGGCAAGCAGTGCGGCCCCGGCGACTTCGCGGCGGTGAGTAGCCCCAAGGCAGGCGGGCACGGGGAGCAGCTCCGGCCGGCATCGTGTCGGATCAGGCACGGTGGGTGACAGCGTCCTTGCCAGCTCACTCGGGGACAGGCTGATATTTCAGCCCTGTCCGCCGCCTCCCGGGCATCTTACTGGAGTTGGGGACGGCACCGGCTGTGGAGACCCGCTGGCGGGACATGGAGAGCAGCCGCAGGGCTGTGCTTGCAGAGGAGGTGCCTGGCACCTCCGTCCCGGCATCACCACCGCCCGTGGGGCATCACGCGGTCTGCAGCCCACTGACCCCACATGCCCCTTACCCGGGCTGGCAGCAGCTCAGCGGCGTGGGGACGTGCCGGCTGCCGGAGCTGGAACGGCCGAGGAGGGACGGGGGAGGTTCAGGATCCCGTCCAGCCTCCTTCTCTGCAGGGACGGAGGAGGGTTTGGTGGAGGCACTGGTGCAGGCGTAGGGCTGAGTGCCGCCATCTCTGGGGCTGCCGTGGGGTCTGCAGGGTCGAGGTGCTGTAAATCTGCAAAGTGGCTCCTCCGAGTCCATGCCATCCCTGTGCCTCGGTGGGCAACGTCTCCTCCTCTACCAAAGATGGGCAGTTCCAACAGTGAGGGACACCCCGTAGGGCAGGAGCCTGGGTGGGATGGTACCCCCAGGCTGCGGACGGCTGTGTTTGGGGCTGGTGATGCCCTCCCTGCTCCACGCCGTGGTGCCGGCAGCAGTTTGGTGCCGGCAGAGGGGCCCCAGCCTCAGCCCCGTGTCTTCTCCTGCAGGTCTTCACCCGCTATGGGAAGTGCTACACCTTCAACGCGGGGCAGGACGGGAAGCCCCGGCTCATCACCATGAAGGGGGGCACCGGCAACGGCCTGGAGATCATGCTGGACATTCAGCAAGACGAGTACCTGCCAGTGTGGGGGGAAACAGGTAACGCATTGCCCCAGCGGCTTCGCCAGCAGGTCCGCTCGGTCACCAGCAGCTCCTGGGGTGCTTCTCAGCCCCTTCTCAGCCCCCCACCCCATGGGTCCACGTCCCTCAGGCTGCCTCCTCTTCCCTCCTTCCATTTCTCATCACTTCAGGTCCTTTTCTTTCCTTTTTCCTCCTTTTCTCTGCTCTTCGCCATGGCAACTCCCCATCGGTTTAGACAAGCAGCCATCACTTGTTTATAAATAGAGGCAAACACTTTCCCTGCCGCTCTCCCCGGGTGCAGGAGGGTCAGAGGCGGAGGGGACAAGGACATGGTGCAGCAAACAGGGATGGATGGATGGAAGGGCACGTGAAGGAATGGTTTTGCCCAGGGGAAGGGTGGGAGACAGGAGAAGTTTGGGTCCCTCTTGCAGCAGGGCTCGGTGGGTACAGCACCACACTCACCCCGCTTCTCTCTGCCGCAGACGAGACCTCGTTCGAAGCCGGGATCAAGGTGCAGATCCACAGCCAGGACGAGCCCCCGCTGATCGACCAGCTGGGCTTCGGGGTGGCTCCCGGCTTCCAGACCTTCGTGTCCTGCCAGGAGCAGCGGGTAAGGACTGGGGGGGGTGTGGGGTGCTCCCTCCAACCCCACTGTGGGACGCTGCGCCTCCTCCCCGTGCCCCCGTCCCCTGCCCCCATGTCAGATGGAGAGGGGGACTCGGCCCCGGGGAGCGATGCAGCGAGGGTGTCTGTTCCCCCGCCACGCCGGAGGCTGGTGGGCTTCTCTCCTCACTCCTGGCTTCTGCCCCCTCCCAGCTCATCTACCTGCCGCCTCCCTGGGGCGACTGCAAGGCCACGGCGGGCGACTCGGAGTTTTACGACACCTACAGCATCACCGCCTGCCGCATCGACTGCGAGACCCGCTACCTGGTGGAGAACTGCAACTGCCGCATGGTGCACATGCCAGGTGAGCCCCGCGCGGGGCAGGGTCCGGTCCCCACCAGGCTCAGCCCTCCGACGCCATCCCAGCGGGAAAACCTGCTTTCTCTCTCCCCCAGGCGATGCCCCTTACTGCACGCCGGAGCAGTACAAGGAGTGCGCGGATCCAGCCTTAGGTGAGGCTGCCCGGCCCTGTGGGACCGAGCTGCGCGTGTTGGGTTTCTCCATCTCTCCATCTCCCTCTCTCCCCGCCCAGATTTCCTGGTGGAAAAGGACAACGAGTACTGCGTCTGCGAGATGCCCTGCAACGTGACCCGCTACGGCAAAGAGCTCTCCATGGTGAAGATCCCCAGCAAGGCCTCCGCCAAGTACCTGGCCAAGAAATACAACAAATCGGAGCAGTACATCGGGTAACGTGCTGTGGCCACGGCGATGGGGCGGCATCATTTCCCTCCATCCCAAATCGCAGCCTGACGCGGCTTATGTCTTACACAGGGAGAACATCCTGGTGCTGGATATCTTCTTTGAAGCCCTGAACTATGAGACCATCGAGCAGAAGAAGGCGTATGAGGTGGCCGGCTTGCTGGGTGAGTGTTGGTGGCTGTGCCGGGGACCCTGCGGCAGCACCCAGCCGGCGTCCCCCAACACGGCGGTCACACGTCGGCCCCATATGCCATGGCCCTGTGTTATGGGTTGAGAAACCCACAACAATTTATTGTCATTTAGACAACTATTCTATCACCTGGGGACCCCTCTACACCTGGGAAGAGGAATCGGGAAAAAACAAGGAGACTCGAGGGTTGAAATATAAACAGATTTAATAGAATAAGACTAGATAATGAACATTAATAACACTAAAGAACCAATATCAATCCTGATGCCAATATAAAATATACAAGGATTATCCTCAGCCCATTCTATCAGTAGAAGCTGTGCAGTCCCAGCAGGGGACAGCAAATGTGGGACACTGAGCGCTGCGGCTTCGGGGGGAAGGGCTCAGGGCTCCGGCATCGGGGCAAGAAGTTCTCAGGGTCACAGCCATTAAGGAAAGAGAGAACTTTGCAGCAAACTTTCTAATTGATATTGAATGTGCCATTCATGGTATGAAATAACCCTGTTGGGCAGCTTGGGTCAAGTGCCCGGGTCTCGCTCCTCCTCATCCCCACACCTGGCGAGCTCGAAAACACTGAGACCTTGAAACCCACATCTCATAGCTGGCTATAAAGTAAATATTTTCACAAATTCGGACACTAGAGTCTTCTAAAAGTGCAGTTTTCCCAAGCATTAGAAGAGAAATTAGTCCTGTGTCGCTCAAACCAGGAGACCCTGTTCCCGAGGCAGCGGGATGTGCTGACAGTGTGGGTGCCCAGTGGGGCACCCCACTGCCGTGGGCAGGCACCAGTCACAGCGGTGACAAGTTCTGCCCTTTCTCTGCTCCCTCTGCCACCGGACGCCGGACTCACGCCACCCTGATGGTTTCCCTCTCCTCTGCAGGTGACATTGGAGGGCAGATGGGGCTGTTCATTGGGGCCAGTATCCTCACAGTACTGGAGCTGTTCGACTATGCCTACGAGGTGAGTGTCTCTGCCGTCCCCCGGCTGCCGGGGGGGCACAGGTTATCCTGGAGCACGGAAGAGCCGCCCATGAGCCCCCAGGGCACTGAAATTTGGCTCTTGCAGGTGATCAAGCACCGGCTCTGCCGGCGGGGCAAGTGCCGCAAGAACCACAAGAGGAACAACACGGACAAGGGCGTCGCACTGAGCATGGACGACGTGAAACGCCACGTAAGTGCCGGGCATGCCACGGGAGCCACTGGTCCCCTCGTGCAGCTCAGAGGCTGCCCCAAATGTGTCGTGGGGTGGGGATGGGGGGGTCACCGTTTTGGGGAGCGCTTGGGAAAGGAGCAGAGGCACCAGGCAGAGATGCTGTGGGGGACAGGACTCGCTCTCTGTGGGGGTCTGGGTGAAACCAGTGACCCCAGCATCCCGTCCATCCTCCGCCCCACAGAATCCCTGTGAAAGCATACGGGGCCACCCGGCAGGCATGACGTACGCAGCCAACATCCTACCTCATCACCCGGCCCGGGGCACCTTTGAGGACTTCACCTGCTAACCGACGTCTGGATGTACAACCTGAGCTACCAAAGCCCTCCGGAGAGCTGCCCTTCTCCCTGCGAGCGCCAGTGGAGAGACACATCTAGGGGACCTTGCTCCTCGCCACGGTGGGACACGGACAAGAGCGACGGCCTCGGATTTTGGGGCAGGCGGTCGGGTCGGGCGATGCTCGAACCCGGCGCGCGGCCCCCGCGGCGGCTGCTCCGCGCCTGCCCCGCTAGTTCAGAGACTCGAGGACGCTCCAGCCCGGCCATCCTTGCGGTGCGGGGAGTGACACGCACAGCGGGCTGGGGCACGGGCCTGCCCCGTCTCCTCCCCTCGGCTCCCCTCGGCCTTTTTAACTAGAAACCCAGAAGCCAAGAAGAAGCAGCCATTCGGCCGCAGAGTCTCCATCCACAGCCCTGTCCGTCTGTCCGTCCATTGTCTCCATGCCCATCCTGCTCCAACGCTTTGGCCGGCGCTTGCTGGGACCCCTGTGCCCGGCAGGAGGGATCATCAAGGAGCCTCACGGCGTGCCCGGCAGCGGGTCCGGCAGTCCCAGGAGAGCCTGGCTGTCCCCTGGGACCACGGTGGCCCCGCAGCCCATCCTCTCCTGAGCACTCCTGGCCACTCCACAAGCATGAAGACGGGGCACCTCCACCTCTCCGAAATGTCTTCCTCGGCACCCTGCCCCAGGGCCGGCGGTACCCAGCCACCGAGCTCGCTGGCCAGCCGCGAGCACCAGAGGGGACTCGGCCGGGGGACACCACCTCGGCATTGAAGACCACGCTGCCCGGGCACTCTCCCTCGTCCGCGTCGGGTCGGGCGACAATGTGGTCTCCCTGCCTGTCTCTCCTGGGCTCCGCGCAGCCTGGCCAGTGCCAGCCCTGCCCCGCAGTCCCTCCTGTCCCCAGGGAACCTGGGGCTACCCCGTGCGGCCCCCAAAAACAGCCATCCTCGGGGAGAAAGGCAGAAGGAAAACTCCTGGCCCCCATTTCAGCCGCAGCCACCAGCCCGGCTCGGCCAGGGGCACCGCGAGGGACAGCCCCTTGGCACTGCTTCGGCCAGGCGGGCATAGGAGCCCCAACACCAGAAGGGTTCATAGGTTGAGGGACACCCCATGGCACAGGGTGCTCTGGTCCACGGGACCGCAGGCTCCCACCCCGCTGAACCCCCCGACAGCAGCTGCCCCCGGGCACTGCGAGCCCTGGGCATCCTCGGGGCCTCTGTGGGCTCGCTGCCCTGGGACGGCCACTGCCCTCTCCCTGGCACGCAGAGACCGGCCCTGGCAGCCGTGGTCCGGCCGTCCGGCACTGGCCGAGTCTCTGCTCCCCGGGCCCGCAAGCGCACGCCATTTCGCTCCAGGGTCAGTGGAAATTGGCCTCCCCCAGCCCCACCAGCCCCCAGGCCCCACGCATCAAGCAAGAGCCCTCCCAGGGCTGAAGTGCTACTTATCTTTAAGAGCTTTTGCAATAAGTCTTTTTCGTAATTATTATTTCTAAATGGCAGTTTTGTTTTTACTATTGTCATTGTTATTATTATTTGCTTCCTGACCAAAATTAGGAACTGGGGGTCAGTCCTTTGTATCCAGCAATCGCCCAAAGATGACGGGTCGGCCACATCCATAAATTTTCTTATGGATTTTTCCTAACGTTTCATTGCAGTTCATTTATTTATTTTCTTTCTTTCTCTTTCCCATTAAAGCTTTTAAAGATGGGGCTGGGATTTGACCTTGACGCTCACCTGTTGAAGCATACACTTTTTTGTTTGTTTCTATTATGTCATCTGCATTTTATATTTCTTATATATAATATATATGACTATATATATATGTGTACATATATATATATATCTCTATATATGCATCATATCAGTGTAGATACCCATCTAGTAGCATTTAGGCCTTGTTCTTGTGCCATTTTTTTTCTGTTACTGATCTCTGAATGCCTTCAAGTGTATAAAGTGTTGAATTCTCTCTGGTATCTGTACTATGTACACACATTTTCATAGGAAGCACAATAAGATGACAGATGCATTGTACATCAATACCTGCTACTCTTAACGATGATATAAAGAATGATATAACTCATGAACACTGAGCCTTTCTCTCTCGCGGAGCTGCTGGGAATGCTCCCCAAGGAGGCAGGTGGGGACGGCATCATCCCAGGATGTTCTTGAAGGCATCGCCGAAATCCCGGAGCCAAGACCAAAAGGAGAGGGGGGAGGATAAAGCTTTGGTCCAGACTTCCAACACTGTCTTTAAACGCGCACATGAATACCAGGAACATCAGAGCTGATGTTGAACAGAGTCACATTAAAGCCTCCCTTTGCCAAGTGCTGTGCTAATGTGAGGATTGCTGTGGGTACCGCAGCAGCTCCAGCATCCCTGCCTGGTCCTGCGCTGCCATGTGAACACGCCCCGAGGGACGCTTTAGGACTGGAGGATGGGAACTGACTTTTGCTCTCAAGCAGGGGGAGGAGAATTAACATATGCACAGCTGCTAATCTTTGACAAGTCTAACACTTCTGTGGTTTGGGACAGACACCTGAGATTCAGCAGAAATGAGTCACTAGCTTGAATATCACCTGTTTTTAATTTAACCAAGTTAGTAGCAGTTGTAGCACAAGCCATATGTAAACACACTTTTTGTCCTAAAAATTTCCAGCCACAACGAGCAAAAGTATCATGCCTGATCCAACACCGGGCATCCAAAAAAGCCCTCAGGACCCCATGGAGACTGAATAATAGTGAGTGGGCAGTGGGCAGGGAATACTGAAATGCCAAGCTCCCCCCGGTCACTTGGCTCTGGCCATGTCCCTGTTGCTCCTGGAAATGGCAGACGGGTGTTTTGCATTTAAACTGGAACGGTCTTACTGCTATTCTGGTCCTTCCCTGCCAGAGCTGGTGCTGCAAAGGCCACAGGGTGGGCTTTGAATAGGAACAAGATAATATAGCTAAGCCCAGAAGGGAGTTAATGAACCTAAATTAATTGCAGCCAGCCACTGTGAGTAGCCAGAGCAGCTGACCATGCCGGCTCCCTCCACAGTGGCATCAGCAGTGGCTCCAGTCGCAGGGGGCAGGCAGTGACCCTGTCTCTGCAAGCTGTAATCTCTTCCACAGCTCCCCATTAACCTGCCGGGCTGTGCTGGGAGCAGGTCACCCCATCCATCTGTCACAGCCTCGCACTGCATAGGCGCATCCCCAGCCTCAGCACGGCTGTCTGAGGTTTCTGCTGCCGCTGGACGCGATGTCTGCGAGCTACAGCCCGGAACGGACTCAGAGGAGCTGCCTGGACCCCAGAGGCAGCACAGCCGATGCAGTTGCCATGGGCGTACGGCGCGTAGCCAGACAGGACACCAACGTGAGCAGCTCTCAGATATGAAGTGGAAAAGCTGCACGTTTTCAGACTCAAGGCTCTTCCGTGCACACGATCCGTGCGCGGCAGGGCAGCGTACGCGGGCCGGGGAGCTTCAGCCTGTTCGGGATGCCGGCGGCTCACGGATGGGCGCACCGCACGTAGGCTGCACGGGGCTGGCAGGCTGCAAGGTGCGTGGCGCAGGCAGCGTGCGTGCATCCACGTCCGTCGCTCAGTGGTGCGAGACTCACGCCGTGCACAAGACAAGGAGTTAATTACATTTCACGGAAAGCATCTCTGACGATCCACACGAGGACGGGGTGCGACACACCTAGGCCTGAGATGCTGGGAAGCACCTGCTTGCACGCTGCTGTGTTTACCTCGCAGATCATGTGGCTGCTGAAACCCTACAGAGCAAGGATTAATCATGCAACACGCATAAAACCACGGCAGAGATAGCATCACCTCTTCTCCTCCCTGGCAATAATTCCCGGTTACCACTTGCTCAGTGCTAAAGCTGCCAGCAGAAACAGGCGCTGAGATATAATTACACAGTCCTGGATGCTGCTCGACTGCCTGGAGCCAGAGCCATACTGGTTGGGGAAGAAGGTTTCAGAGGAGCTGCCTGGTGCCAGCAGGTGCAGCAAAATGAAGGTGCACGGGTAGAATTTCGCAAACCATTTCCACTGGGAGAAGCAAACCAACCAAACCCTCAGGGCAGAGAAAAGGAGAAAGGAGAAGTGTAAGCAGACACTGAGCCAAGGAAACTGGGGTTATTTTCTCCTTGTGTTTCTTATAAAATGCACCTTGTACCAGGGGACAGAGAGGACTGCTCAGAGAGCATCCCTGGGGACAGAGGGCTGGGGTCGCTCCCAGCTCAGCTCATGCAACGAGGGGTCGCTCAAGACCCCGCAGCTCACCTGCTCCCTGTGCCAAACTGAGCAGCTCTCTAAGTCGCACTTCCCTCTCTCCGCTTCTGAGGTTCACCTCTGCCTTCCCTCACTCTCACCCCGCCTCGCTCTGCGTGTCCCTCCCAGGAGAGCCAGGCAGCTTTCCAGCCTGCCCAAAAGGTTTCTGCCAGGCTTTAAGTCTCAGTCGAAGTTGCATCTGAACAATACGGAGCAGATAAGTTCCACTGTTCTTCCTCTCCATGAATATTTCATAAGGCTGCCGGGCGCCAAGCCTGTCAGAGGTGGCATTAAATTAACTGCACGGACACATGGATGCTGAGACAACAGTTAATGGCTGTGCTCAAAGCTTCGTGTTTTTCGTCGAGGATAGGAAATGCCGTATCTGGCAGAAAAGGTGCCAACACATCCCCACTTCTTTGCTCAGTCAACAACGCCACGCACTGTACAGGACAGCCTCCAAAATGACCCATGATCATCATTAATTGCTTAATTAATACTTGCGGCGTGACTGCTCACTTGGGGTTTTTCACAGATTAACGCTGGCTGGATTTGTGTCCCTTTTCCTCTCTGAGCAACAGCAAGGGTAAGTGCTTCGGGGAGTAGGGAACTTAATGCTAATACTTGCAGAAAGTGCCCTTTAATTCTAACACCACACTTTCTGTAGCAACCCAAGACACTGTGCAGGGAGACAGGAATCCTTTTCCTGGGTGCTCAGCCTAAACCTGAACAAACTGACTCCATTTATGTCCATTTATACTCCCATAAGCTCACATCTTAAAATGTTAAGATGTTCTGGTGAGAGGTGTTACTGCCAAGTCTGCACATTGGAGTCCTCCATCCCCAGGGCAGCAAAGCCGCCTTCCTCTGAGCACACCCCAGAGCAAGGGAGGCTTCAGGACCGGCATCTCCTGCAAGAAGCACACATTTATAACCGTGAGTGCTACAGCCGTGGCCTGGCAAGCGTGGGACTGACACCCCAACCTCAACTCCAGGGCAGCTCTGACTGTAACAGCTCCTGTGCAGTAACTCCGGGGGCTGCAGGGGAAGTCAGCCAGGCTAAAGACAGAGAGCAGAATGAGTGCAGTGTCAGCTGAGGCAGGTAGATTCAGGTAGAGTCCCTGAGCACGCCTGAAGGGACCTCGATGGCTGCCAGCCTGAGGATTCAAGGAGCTGCAAACTCTCTTTCAGGAGGTTTTGCACAGAGAGGGGAGCCCCCAGCACCCAGCCCGCTGCCTCTCCCACCCTGCTCCCAACACCCACAGGACCCTCCGCTCCCCCGTGGCCCTTGCACCCCCCACAGGCTCCCCATGAGCATTGCCCCCAGCACCCCCAAGAGCAACCTTCATGGGCCCTTCCCTAATCCCCAGCACCATACCCCAACACCCTGCATGCCCCCATATAGCTTCAGAACCCCCTGAGGACTCTGCACCCCCCCCCTAAACCACTCCCCCCCCACCCACCCCCCACACGACCCACATCCCCACCT